>CM062817.1:2031626498-2032023998 GCA_031772625.1 Pinus tabuliformis | reverse complement strand
TTTGACCATATGACCCTGTCAGGAAACCTTGACCTAAGGGTCCATGACCTTCTACATTATTATGTTAGCATGAAATCATCATGCCACATGGTAGCTAGTGAGTGATGATATGTGTCACCCATTTTTGGACACTTTTCCAACCACAAACCACCATTTAGACCTGCCATGTGGCCATCCCTGGAGGTACCACATCACCCTATTGACGTCACGTCATTTTACCATAATGTGCCATGTGTCATTCTTTCTTGACTATGTAGGGATGCAATGTCATCCAATCAAACACTACCATGTGTCATACATGCTACTATGCCATGGGGGACTATGCATAGGGGGACATGTCCTAGAAAAACCATCCAATCAAATGTTGCCATGTGCAATATTGCAATTAGACGTGTTGAAACATATATAAAGAAATTTCAATTTGATTTTTCCTGGATAAAATTGAGAAAAATTGAATTTCCAGATCAATAGAAAACTTGGATGCAGTTAACTTGTGTGACATCGATTGTGTCACCCATTTTACTCAGTAAATTCTAGTTTGAGAAGTTAGAGTTTAGTTAAACATGTGTGATTACTAATTTGTAGTAATCAAGGTTAGTTATTTCAAGTTGTTTTCAATTAAACTAGTTCCAACTATTGGAGGAGCTAGTGGAAGGTTAGTTGTGCAGTGAGACTTCAGTCAAAATAAGTGATCATCCAATTAATTGATAAATCAACCAAAAATATCTAGTGCATGCAAAGAATTCAAGTTTGCTAGTTGTGTTGGAGATTCCGAGGTAGCGTAACATAAATTCTAGACTATTCTTGATTGTACAGGTGTTTCATGCAGTCGAATGATCAACGTTGGGAATTACACAATCCATTTTGGAGAAATTCTAAATAATAGGGGCCTAATTTCGCAAGGAATTACACAAGGAAATAGGGCTCAAGCAGAGGTAGAAATTGACTAAGTTTGGGTCAGAGCTTCTCAATGAGCAGAGGAATAGGTTATTTACCTTCAAGTTGAGCTCAGATTGAGCTATCAATTGTAATACATCACTATTCATTGGATTAATGCAAGCAGGAAAAGGGTTTTTTAGCATATTTCTTTCCCCTGGAAAAAATATTGTCTACATGTGTGTTATTTCCAATTGTATGTTTGTGGTTGATGTTCTAAATTATGAATTAAATTCTGTAGAGTAGTAGAGTAGGTTTGTTTCTTGTAATTTTGATTAAAAATTCATGAACAGTTGCAAATCTACACCATAATTTCTACAAGCTTCTTTGGTAGGAATCCTCTGGTTAACTAGTGCACATGTTGGGACATATATTTCATTTGATTAGAGCAAGGTGCACACTCTTTAATCATGTTAATTTGTGCAAGTCTGGTTTCCATCTCCGGTGGATTTAATTAATTAACCAATGATCTACCCGAGAGTTGTGCATTGTTTAACATATAAATGTTTGGGGGTTCTTTCCCAGTTTATTCATAAAATTCATCTTCAGGTGTATGACCTTGGTGGAGGGCTCAATCCAGAACACTGTAGATTTGCTTGTAGAGTTTTTTATAAAAATTTGATAAATCCCCTTGTATGCAATGATCTGTGAGCCTGAGGCAGTCTCCATACCTTGTAACCTTGCATTGTTTTGTATTGTGTCAATCTGCACAAAAGAAATCTTGTCCATCAAGTTTCTCTCCACTCTTTCTTCGTCGTGGTCCTCTGCCATTTCCTTCATGTCATCAAGATGTGTTAACACTCGGATCTGAAAGGATTGATACATATTTGTCCATATCGGGGGTCGATCAGCTACATAGAACTCTGGTTGTGAGGGTTTTGACCAAAACGGAGACCAAATTGTTACAATGTGTAGAAGCTTTGGGGTGTGATCCCATATCCCCAAGAAAAAATCTAGATCTATCCACACGTGATCCCATAACCACAGGCGAAAAGCCAATTCGAGCCACAAAGAGTGTCGATCTCAGTATGGAGTAGCGATCAGTATCTAATGCCTTAAACATTGAAGAAAGTGGTTGTGAAGAAATCTACCAGACTTCTCAGAAGACCCTCTGTCGCAACTTGACTTAGATTCAGCAGATTGGTAATGAACAATGATGAATCGAGGATATACTTCCAGATTTGGCTGGAGCGAGGTTCGATCTAGCTTTTGGGTGATAAGTTCTGATAGGACATGGCCTAGTACATGAATAAAATTTCTATCCAGATCGAGAGTGATCAACCCTTTCCAATGAAGGAGCCTTTCAGCCTCTAGGAGATGGAAATTTTGAAATAGAAATTGTCTAGCATTGTCTTTAAATCCACCTTTAGATTTATAACAGAGGCATTGAAAACAATGACTACGAACTTCATTGGTTCCTAGAAATCCAAGCGGAGAATCTTTGATCCCCAAATTTCAGATACCCTTGCCATAAGAACTCCCTCCTTGATCCTCAAAAATTTTGCACCTTCATTTTCATCTTGTCGACGGGCATGAACATGCTCTGGCTCATCAAATCCGAAGCGGCCATCATCAATTCCAGTCTCAAAGATCTAGGAGTTGGGGATCATGTTCAAGAATCTCTCAGGAAAACAATTGGGATAGTTGGAAGCAATGAAAACGATGGCAAGTTTCTCATAATTGGTGCTCTTTCCTCTTTTGGCCATGCTATACCAGATATTGGATCCAATGAATGTGCTAGTATTAGGGCTTTATCTCACTGCAAAAGGATGTCGATCTGACAGAGGTTCTAAACTCGCTAAAATAAAATCTCAGGGAAAAAGCTCCATATGAATTGGCATATCTCAAACACACTCCATGATTCTCCTATTTAGGTTATGATTTATCTCTATCACAATATGCGCATGGTTATTCTAATATAAATATTATTTTATAACAAATTACAATATTATCTTGGATGACCCACCTCATCCTCAAAGAGCATTGGTCAACAACTTATTTCCCTTGATTCCACAATCCATAAGAAGTTCCAATCTAGATGCTTATCCAATCCTCCATACTCCATTCTTTCTTTATGGCCTTGACTAAGACTTACAATTGTTAGTCCTTGTCTAGTGTTTGGCCCATAAAGACAAGAACTATCTGATATCACTCCCTCTCAATCAGGGAAGAGATATCCAACAAACCAAGATTACCTCTCAAGTACTCAAGCTTCTTGTTTGGTAATGCTTTAGTTAGTATGTCTTCTAAATGTTCATCTACAGGTAGATAGTGCAGCTCCACAACCCCATCTCGTACCAAGTTTCTGATGTAGTGGTACTTGTTGTTTATATGCTTTGTCTTAGCATGAAACATCAGGTCTTATATCAATATTATGCAACTATGATTATCAAAATGTGTCCATGTAGGGCTAAGTGGCCCTTCAAACAAGTATGATAGAAGTCTCCTAAGCCAAACTAATTCCCGACAGATCTCTTACAGCAACATATTTAGCTTCAACACTACTCAAAGCAATTGTATCATGCTTTTTTCTCATCCATAAGACCATGGAAGATCCTAGGCTGAAGAATCCACCCATTTTTCTTCTAATGTATGTCTCATTTCCACCCCAATCTGATCTTGTATATCGCACAAGTTTGACTTCATTACTAGTGTACTAGAGGCAGTGATATATAGTTCCACGTAAATATCTTAGGATATGCTTGACTGCAATCCAATGATCATGTTTTGGATCCATCTGAAACTGAATTAAGACATTTACTGTAAAATAAATGTCTGGTATAGTATTTATTAGATACATCAAGGACCCAATCAATTGTCTGTAGCAACTAAGATCCACCACACTATATTATGATCTCCTCAACTTCTTTAAATTGGTAATCATAGGAGTCATCATAGGCTTGCAATCCATCATGCCATACTTTTGAAGCATATTGATCACATACTTACCTTGACCAAGACATATCTCTCCTAGCTTTTTCCATACCTCTAGAATCAAATAATAGTACATAATCCCAAGATCCTTCATATCAAATTTTTTTGTTAATTGCTTCTTGCTTTCCTAAATTCCTTGCTCTACACCTCTAACTAGTAGATCATCCACATACAAGAGTATGATAAATGGTTCATCCTAGACCACCCTAGTATATAGGTTAGGATCTACAGTACTCTTGGTAAAACCAAGTCTCAATAGAGATGCATCCATCCTTGCATACTAGGGCGTAGGTTATTGCTTTAAGCCATATAGAGCTTTATTCAATCTGTAGAGATGAGTCTCCCTCTAATTTATTTCAAATCCTTAATGATGCTTAATGTAAACCTTCTCATTAATGGTCCCATTTGGGAAATCTCTCTTGACATCCATTTGATGGATGTTCCATCCCATAGCAACAAATAACGAAACAAGTGATTTTATTATTGTATACCTAGCTATGGGAGAAAGGGTTTACTCATAATCAATTCTTTCCTTCTGCGAGAAGCCTCTCTACAAACCTTGTTGTGTTGGATATGCTCCCATATGCAATGTGTTTTATTTTGTAAATCCACTTTGAAGTGACTGTAGATTTATCACTCACCTTGGTGACAATCTCCTAGACATCATTCTTCATTATGGACTAGTATTCTTCCTACATAACATTCCTCCGTTCTTGATGTTTAGTTGCATCTTCATAGGAGGAAGGTTCTGCTTCAATGAGCCTTGTCATATATGAAACATAACCATAATTATTCAGTCTCTTACTTTCCCTAGATGTCCTTGATGCTTTATGTCCTTCTGACTCTTAAAGAGTATTTTTTTATCCAAACAAGTCTCTTCCCATTTTGTGGAATAATTACTTGATGTATAGGCTCACAAGGATCTTCAACATATTCTTTATCAAGTCCTAGTTCTTGACCATCATTTTCCCTATAGATATCCTCAAATATAGGGATTTCTTCTTCATGAGATTCAATTAGAACATCCCTTGATTTCTTGTAAGATATGCTCTCATCAAAGATGACATCCTTGCTTACTTCAATTCGATGATACTCCTTGATATATATCTATGTGTGTGGCATGTCTTTGGAAGAACCAAAACATATGAAATTCTTGCACAATCAAATAATGTGTTATCAACATAACATATGGGTTGTGTTTGCTATAAACATGGTATATTGTTAATCATATGCGGTCCAATCACATATGATCATTTGATACATAATAGATTACCACGAACCCGACAGTCAATATATTACAACACACCATATTAAATTGCAGTCATACTAAGTTTCCCCAACACAACATATACTTATAACAAAATTTTGGTGTTGTTGCTACATTGGGTGGAGGTCATTAACCGCATTCCAATTTTGGTGAAGTTAACATAAGCATGTTGATAAATCCATCAAGTATGCCATAAATTGTCAGCCAATGTGCACCAATACACATACCATACCACATGACTTTTCAGAGCTTTTGTCAGAGTTTTTGGTGGGTTTATCGGAGCTACTTATAAGAATTTTTGTTTCGCAGAGCTGCTAGGTTTGGCAAGCTCCACCTTCCCCTTTTCTACCATATGCCTCTTAGGAACTTACATATATGTGATATACATTTTCTATCACATCTATTTCCTATAGCTTATCGGTTACGTTGTGTTTTTTTCATAAGTAACGAGTTCAAACCCCTTCAATGTCAATCCATCTGACCAATGTTTTTTTTTACTCCTAGCCAGGGCAATGTGGTGCTTTTGCATTGGGACAAGTGTCGCCCATCTAGTGGGCCACGTCACTGTCCACTAGGTAGCGAAACCACCCTACCTACCACATGTCTAGCTTTCATTCATCAGCATCATCATTTTGTGCATGAAATGTGTTAGCTCTAGGGTGTGCCATGTGTCACCTTTGACTTTTGATTTTTTGCTTGTTGTTTCAAAACTTCAAAGTGTCATATTTCCCTCATACAGACTAAAATCGACGTGAATAAAATTATGTTGGAATCATCTTGTCAATCTCTTCGATATGACACCACTTCCATCAAATTTTGAAGAACCTAAATTTTAGGCCTATTTGGGATCCTCCTGGACCAATCCTCCCCACTAATAGACTTTTGGACCTCCAAAAGCTTGTTAATCAGATATTAAGTGTGGGATTTGCCTCCTCACTTTTCCATTATCTATCCACCCTATTTTATGTACCCTGCTCATCACAAAAAGTTGTACAAAAATGATTGTTACAATTAAAACCATATTGTTAGTCTTTCACTGATTTTACACATCCTTTTGCATTTATTACTCCAGCCATTACCCATGTACAACTCATTGGAAATGGTTAGCACTCCTTAGTTTCTAGAGGTTGAGAAAGGAAACCAAAGAGGTAACCACAGACCAGCTTTTGACTTGGTATCTAGCCTTACCAAATTAGAGAGGGCTCTCTCTATATCAAGCTCACAACCAATGGAAGTGACTGGAGAGTATTAGGGTTTTAGGCTAGTTATTTTCATAGTAGGGTTTTGATTAGGGTTTGTTGGATAGAGAAGCACCAGTTTAGCGAACTAGGCCAAGTATTCCAAATGATCAGTTGCAAACATAGAATAAGGGAAGGTAGGTGTAATAAATGGCACAAAGTGAATTTTTCATTGTAGTATGGTGAGGAAATAAGAATCAAAATGAGCATATAGGTATGAATTCATTTGCTTAGAAGAAAAAACACTTAAATGCTTATCTTAAATAAAAACAGAGCATTAAACAATGATTTTTGTTTCAACTCTTAAAAGATAAAGCATAAGGAGATTTCTAAAAATACTAATCATCAAATATATAAGAAAATACCGGAAAAATAGAGCCACTAACCACAACACAAGAATCCCATAAAAATAGTGGAATTGTCTGTTATATTTCTGCAATAGTTAAATACACTAGTCCAAGAGATGAGCTTCAAGAATCCAACCTTCTCTATGATTTTGTTCTGACTATATAGAGATGCAAAACAACATTCTCCCTCTCACGAGTCAAATCCTCCTTCCTAGGAACTAATTACACAATTGCAGCGAACTGACATCATAAGCGCAATGAACTTTGGTAAGATGTTTTGATGACTTTGATGGAGTTTTGAACCTGCCCAAAGACATATAATGAAAGTTTAAGCTATCCTCTTCAGCCTGGAAGCATTCATTCTCACAAAAATTCCTTTTAGATCCCTTGAAACCTTGCTCCAAAATCATGTGTCTAGAAGCGCAGCGACTGGTCTAAAATAGGGGCAAAAAGGCATAAACAAAGGGTCTTTTTTTATCACTACTGCAAAATTAAGACTTTACAAGCTACCTCCAGTACTTTTTTGGAATGTTCATGTCTTAATATTTATATGGATGCCTGAAATTCTTGATTTGGATGCTCAGGGAAGAAGCGCAACAACTAGTCATTGCGTTTCTATAGCTCCGTTTTCACTATGTACACAAAATTTCCCAAAATTTCAAAAAAAATTGTTTCCTCCTTTGTTGTTTAACTTATCTTCAAACTGCTAGTGATGCATCTGCCAAGAGATCAAAGTTATCTCTTTTCTTTAGCTTCTTTAGGGTCCTCTTAAGTTTCCATTTCATGTTCCTAACCCTAATCTTGCAAATGAGGTTTCTGGCATAGTAATGCCTAGTCATGTGTCTCTGCATGGTTATTTGGCATGTCCTTGTTGGCCTTCTCTAAATGCTTATCCAAGTGCTCATTCACCCTCTCAAGACAATAACTTTTGTCCTTTGTAATCTCACCAGCCATTGGGTTTTGGGCTTGAGGAGAAGATGGTTCATCTTTCTGTTGTTATTTCCTAACCATTTACCTTGTCTCTGGCCTCCTTGGTTGCACTTTGACATCCTTTTCTTTCAACTTCTCAACATGAATGGGAGATTTTCCCTTTTGATCTACCTTTCTTGCTAATTGGCGGTCTTCTTGTTGTTTACCTTGCTGCATTAGGATTAAACTTAAGTGCATATTCTCTTGCTGTAGGAAAGCTACCATGAAGTTTGCTTTTGCTAGATCATCCTTCAACTCTTTAATCTATGCATCTTTTTCTTTCATCATGTCATTAGTTGCTTTTTCATCACTATGATTTTCTCCTAAGTTAGTTATCTCAATTGCAGGAGGTTCATTATGCATGGGTGAATCATGTATGATCCTAGGTGTTTCCTCAGCCATGGTTTCAGCATGAATGGTCTCTTCATTAACAACTTCCTTGGGTAACTGATTAGCCTGGGACCTAGTTGTAGGCTTACGTCTAGGCATGTCTTTATCTAACTCAGGAGAAAACACTAACCTCTTACCTCTCTTATATGTTTTTGAAATCCCTACCCTAGGCTAAGGTTTTGACATTGATGGCTTGCTTGATGGTTCAGTTGTTGTTGGACTGGATGATGATGGTGTATATGGACCCTTTGAGTGGCTTCAAATAGGTGGAAGAGTAGTTTCTTTAGAAACGTTTTCCCATGATATATTGATTTGTGTTAGGTGATGGAGGACTATCACTTTTATCAATGCATGATGAAAGAGGTTGTCTTGATGATTCTTCCCTTTGGATTGCACCTTCTCTATCATTTTTCATTAAGCTTCTCAACAAATAATTAGGTAGGTTTAGGGAATTTCGAGACATAAAATGCATTAACAATCTAATGTGGTACTGACACAACCTACTGAACCTACCCTCATAAGTGAAATACCTAATGATAGTCTTCATTAGAGGGGTGTACTTTTCTAATAACTTCCTACTAGGAAATATATGAGAGGGTGACTTCTGATATTGAGGCTTCAAAAATAGTTTGTAGTGCTGCAAATCTAAGTCCATGCCCTTAAACCATACCTCACCTTGATTATGGATAGATGTTTTTGCAGCTATAACTTCCTCCGACACTAGAATTTGACCCCTGATATGATGACATGATATTTCTTGAAATTGGTGGCAAAGAGGCTTGTTAGCTGATGATGGTAGCCTATCTCTTGTACTTTTTGGAAAAACCTTAAGCAACCTACTTGTTCAAATGACCTTTTAATGAAATATGATGCATTGATATCTTGCATATGAGTTGGTTCATATCAAGAGATCTCTCCTCCATTTAATCTGATTTTGTCATTATTTTTCACCATGTTTTGACTTTGATTTTGATAAGAAACCCTAGTTTGAAATAGGAAAGGGAAAGAGAATGAGACTGCAAAACAGGGGAAAAAGTGCAACAAGTTGGGGAAGAGAAATGACGGGGAAGGGGAGTGAAATAATTTTTAGGAAAATTTTTGGTAGATGGGGATGAGTGTTAGCAAGAGGAGGGAAGTGTAATTTCATAGAATTGATGAGGAAAAGGGGTGAAAAAGGACAAAAAATATTCCTTGGCTAGAAGCACAGTGAGTAGCTAGGATTGAGGAGAAAAATGATGGGATGAGGGAATTTGAATATGGAGAGTGATGCGGAATGTGTATTTATGGTAACTAGGGATTTCTACACTTAGAAACTAGGAAAATTGTCTTTAAAACAATCAAATGACAATAGGGATGAGAAACTAGCAAAAGCACAGTAGAAACCCTATGCATGCAATTTTGATGATTTTCTGAGGGAAAAATTAACATGCAAGGTTTGTAAAGTTTCACATACTAGTGTAGAGAGGTTGTGAAAGAAATGTTTGGAAAGAATTGAGCTATTTTTGGTCCCTTTTACTCTCCAAGGAAAACACACAGCAACTGAATGAGAATAGAAGCAATGGAGAATTTCGACCTTGTGATAGCTATGGCATGAATAAAACTGATGTAGAGGAGCTCTTGGAAGCTTGGCAAGATAGAATGAAGTGTTTTATATGCTTGGTTTCTCCTTTATAACTCAAGATTTTGATTGTCAGCTTAGATAGTGGAATGACATCATATGTACTTTGATTGGATGCCTTGGTGATGTGACTTGTACTACAACATATTTCTTCAATAGGAAAGATATATGTCCATGTGACATGAATGTACCTTTGATTCTTTTTTGAAAAACTTTATTTCCTAACTTGCTAACTCTCATGACACCTTGCTAATTTTAAATGATGAATGATATGACCTTAAATGGAGATATGATGATCACACACCAACAAGACATTCATGACACTTTGATGATCAACCTTATGACACCATGACTCTTCCTTTTCAGTTTCTTTAATGATGACCCTTTAATGAAGGAAAACTTACCTTTGGTGACTCAAAGACTCATGGAATTAATTTTTTTATTGACCTTGATGACCATGGCATGAGAGTAGAATTACACCTAGACAATGATTAGAAACCTTTTTTGAAAACCAAAAGATGTCAAATTTTATTTGAAAACATAATAATTTGACCTAGGACTCTATTAACAATATGAAAATAGTAACTTTGATCACTTAGACTAAAGGACGCTAACATTGTCTCCAATGTGGTTGGAAGCTCCTTTAGGAAGTGTCAAGAAAATCGTAGACCAAGTAGCCTTCTTCATTGGGCACTGGAGTAAAATCCTGACACTCAAATCAAACTAAAATTTGAACTATACACCGTCAATTGCTAACTCTACTAGAAAATTATACTGAAAAGGATGCTCAGAATGTTGAACTTATTCATCACACCTTACCTACACTAACTGATCCATAAATGTTCTGATCAATTCAAGTGAAATAGCCAATGCAACCATACAATTAGTTTATCCACTGATTGAGTTCTTTGCATATGCTTTCTTATGAGCAAATTAGAAATTCTGCATGATGAAAAATCCAATAAAAACTTTCAAACAAATCCAAATTTGGTAGGATTGAAAAATTTGGATCCCCTTGTTGAAGCCAAAAATGGTACAAAAGGATCTTCAAACAAATGTGCATTGAGGTTTAGCTCATCCAATAGATTGTAATTCTTCTCTAGGCGGTCTTTATACCATGAATATAAACTTTCATTTTCTTCCTTACTCTCGTGCAATTCTAACTTGTAGTTCTCCTGATATGACTGCAAATTTTCAGATGAGCTTTGTAATGAGACTCTTGCTAAACAAGACAATGAAGTTGGTTGCCTAATTAAGCTTTTATCATCTCTGTTTTTAAGCTCATAGCTAGCTAAAGGATGAGAATTTTGAATACAAAGATCATCTATGTAATTTCCTACTAGATCATTGGAAATATGAGAAAGCTATTTTAACCTGTTGTGGATTGGTTCTGATGAAACTGCATGATCTTGTATAATACTTCATGTTCCACACTTTCATCTGCATTTTCAAACTGAATTTTGCTTGGTAACTGTGATTATGGACTGAAAAAAGGGTCTATATTACAAACAACATTCTCAACAACTTCAGAAGAAGGTTGCCAACTATTGTCAACTTTCTTATTTGCTTCCTTGGAAACCTTATAGTTTTCTCTTATTTTTTCAAATGAAGAGAAGCACAAAGGTAATGAGACCTAATAAGGAAGTTCATTGTATTTTTCATGCTCAATATAAAAACTAAAAGACTACTGATTTCTAATCTTAGGAATTCTTCTCTCGTGAATTGAATTGAAGTAAAACATAAAGGCAAATACCTTTCACTTGCTTTAAAATTTTCTGCATTTTCTTCATTGTTGTCATGATTGATATGCATATTCTGAGTGCTATATTTGAGTTTCTGTAATTGAACTTCCTCCTCCCAAAAACATGTTACTAATTTCTTTGAAGAGTCAGCATTGATTTCGAAAACATAGTCATCATCAGACTGATCATACTTGAGTAAATCATCGATATAAGTAATGTCAACAAGCATACACATTGGATCAGCTGATTGCTTCTCCACAAGCTAGTTTTTCATTTCATCTTTGTACGTGGCTTGGAGTGAATACATAAAACAATCATTTTCTAATCTATGGGAACAAGGATTAGCAGCAAAATGATTAGGACCAGTAACCTTTTCTTCTTCTGCAATAAGTGGGACATGGTGGTTTTGAATAGCAAGTTCATCTCTCATGATGATATTTTGAATCATTTATTCCATTGTGCTTACCAAAATGTCAAGTTTCACATCTGAAGATGTCAGGTTCTACTTCTCTATGTTCTCCCTCTCTTCTGCCTTCAACTTTGACCTTTTGACCAGCAAATTAGCTTCCACATCTATTGCATTGTCCTGCATTTCTTCGAGTGTTGTAGTGTTCCTTTCTCTCAATTGAAATGCCATTTCTAGATCAAAGGCATCCAGGTAGTGTAAGAGAGCTAAACCAGGAGGTGGTTTTATACTAGCAGGCATTGAATAATATACTTGATTGAACTTGGCAGAAACGTGTTGCACTGTTTCTCCTGGCTATCTTTTCAAATGATTATATTTTTCTAAGATCATTAAATTATTCCTCTTGATCACCCATTTATCAACGAATACTTTTGTAGAGTCGTTAATATGCCATTATTATTATCACTCTTGAACACTTATTCCACCCATTTCTATTATTCTTCATCATGTTATTTATTATAATTTATCATTTAAATCCATTTTATTAATTATTTATGCTCTCATGAATAAATATTATTTATTCTCCTTTATTTCTAATAAATTGATTATTATGCATTATTTTACCAATGATAGTGCTAATAAGTTGGTTATAACATTATTTACCATTTTTAGCCTCCAAAGTAACTTCCAGATTGAAGATTTGATTTTTAAATCAGCCAACTCAGAAATTCGCTGGTTTAAGGAGTGACAGTTTTGCGGTTAAGATTCTGAGCAAATGAAGACGAATTTGGAAAATCTGGAACATGGGTTTTGTCCAGAACGGGCCCAATTATCTTCATAGAAAACAGTTTGCACAAATTCGGCTTGTACAGGGAGAAACGCAGGGTTCTTTGAGCATGATTTTCTGAGATTTGCTGTTGCGGCCGCCCTCCAAATCTTAGCTGCAAACCCAAATCCGCCTTGTTCTTGTTGATCAATGGGTTAGAATCAACCTAAATTTGTAAAAGAAATCATGATTGTAATTATCTATGCTCTGATCTTTCTCTATTTAATGAAACCAAAGATCAGAGGGCGAGAGGGAGAAACGACTGTTGTTGTAATTATAAGTTTCAGAACAACTTTGATCATGGAGTCTTGTTGAGATCTGATTTTGTATACTTTTGTTAATGCAATTAATATAAAGGATTTGGTGTTCAATTCGTCCCTGCATCTGAAGTAAGTTACGGCGGTGCCATTGGAAGCTACGGGCCCGGCTCCAACGGACACTTGCTGTTGTATTGTTATACGGTAAATTGTGTTTGGTTTGCTTATCTCTATTGTTTCAGCAATCTGATATAGCTTTCATATGATAGACTATGCTTTATACTTAATATCTGAATCTGAATAAGTTCTTTAACTCATGTCTCTGTATTACGCGAAGTGAATCTATTTGAATTGCATCTATTTCCATAGCAAGATATTTGTGTAAATGTTATCATCATTGGATTCATATAAAATAAGTATTTGCGAGGCTTGAAGACAATATTACTTTGTTCAGAAACGTAATCATATCATTCAATACTTTCAGATTGCTATATTAATGTAAATCATGTACATACGGGTGATAGTGTTGTTTCGTAATTCATTAAGGATTGCTGTTCCATTTGATTGCTGTTGTTCCATTTGATTATTGCTGTTCCATTTTACTGCTGTATCATTTATTGCTGTCCCATTTCCATTTCGCCGTTCCGTTTTACTTTCTGCTGATTTATTTACTTGCCTTTATTGCTTTGGTGTGAGAGAAGGTCTAAATCTGTAGTGAGTCAGCAAGCCGCTGCTTAGCTCCCAGATCTTTGGTCCATGCTCTAATTTCCTTTCCATTTACTTGCATTTACTGTTTTAGTGTGGGAGGAGGATCAAGGCTGTCGTGAGACACAGCAGACGCTATTATGCTCCCAGATCCATGGTCCATGCTCTAATTCCTTTTGCATCAATTTCTAGAGGACTAAGTTATTGCTACTATATCCTCGATTGATGGTTGTTTGAATGAATGATTTAGTTTAAGACATTTCGGTTTCTTGCTGTTTCAATTAGATTTTGTTTCAAGCATTCATTTACTTGTGGGTTTTAAGCACTATACTGCAAAACATTACTCTTAAGAAAATAGTCGCCTCAGACAGAGTACACTCTTGAAATAAAAAGTCGTCCCTGGGTTGATAATTAATGTGAGGTAATTAGGAGTTCACAAGACACCTTTTTATCGCTCCACATTTTGGCGCCGTTGCCGGGGAGAGTGTAGCCATTTCTAAAGAGTAGTGTGAATCTGATAGGGAAGAGTTGGATCTTAAAAACGGAAGGTAAGAACCTGCGTACGGAGCATGTAAAATCCCTGCTCCACTGTCCGCTTTCCTAACAGATTCGTTATTGCTTTGTTGGATAGAAATAGATGTTTGAATTTTTGAATGATTAGGAAAAAGATAGAAATTTAAAAAAAAAAAAAATGAATCACATGATCTCACGCAAGTGGTGATGTAAGCACCACCCATTTCACTAACTAATTGACAGGAACAATTGAAGACGGAGCCTCGAAGAAACACATGAAGAACATCTTCTATTATGGTAAGAAATGGCTCACGTTTCTACTTTTGAATTTCCTATCAAAGATCTAGGAGTGACCCAAATGCACATAATTCCCCCATATTTACTAAATTTTCATGGTTTAGCAAATGAAGATCCACATACATTTATGTTTGAGTTTGAAATACTTTGTAGAGGATATGATTATTGTACTAATGATCAAAGATTGAAAGTGTTTCCTCTTACTCTAAAAGGAGCAGCTCTCCGATGGTTCATGAGCCTAGGTGGGAATTGCATCCAATCATGGGAGGACATGAAGAACATATTCTTGAAGAAGTACCAAGACTATTGCAAATCCAATGAAGATATTTTCAGTATGATACAAGGGGAAGATGAAAGCTTGGAGGATTATGTAGATCGATTTCAATACAACCTTCAAAAATCAAAATATAAGCATTTGGAAAAAGAAATCTTAAAAACACTCCTTCTTAAAGGAATCAAAGATGAATTTTTAGAACTTTTAAATCTGATAGGAAAAGGTGATGTTTTTCAGTTATCATATGATGATGTTTGTGAGTTGTGCATAAGGTATTCAAGAGGAATCTCCAAGGCTGGTAAGAATTCTAGAGATGTTTTTTCTTTGTTTTCCAAATCTGCTACAAGAATAGGAGACATAAGAGCTGAAATCAATGTTTTATTTGAAAATTTTAAAGTTTATTTTATTAGCTCTCTAAATGAAAAATTGGATGTTTGGCAGGTTCATAAAAATGAAGAATTTGATGAAGTGTTTTGTTCTCATGACCGAAAGGAGCATCTCATAGATACTCACTCTTCCTTATCGACGATGGAAGTAGCATATCAAAGAGGTGAGGAAGCTGCAACAAGGCCTACAGGTATGGTTCAAAACACTTTTTCTCCATTGTCATACTTGCATAATCCATTATGGAATGCTAATGTGTTAGGGCAGCCATGTCAATTTCAATATAACCACCTATCTTGTTTACAAGTTGGGCATGGTTTATCTTATGATGGCATGACTACTCTCCCTCATCTTGTAGCACAAGCACATTCTCCATATTCTCCACCAGCTCTTTCACAACACCTTGCTTGCCCATCAAAACCATTCACACAACCCAATCAGCCACATCATCAAAATGCTCCATTCCATACACATTTTCCTGCTCAACTAATTCCACACCCTCACCATAATAAACCAGTACAACATGCTTACAATGTTGAGCTGGCAAATTTACCCACCCTTCCCACCCATTCTATCTCACATGTGTTATTAGAGAAAACCTACAATGAGATTCAGAATGTTTCAAATGCAAAAATTGTAGAAGCTATGGAAGAAAATGAGGTTTCTTGTAGGATGCATCAACAAACTATTTTAAAAGCTCAAGAACTTCATGATATGATGGCTATGCGAAATAAAGAAAATAAAGGATACATTGAAGATTGGTTTCACTCCATCATTTGTTTGCAACATCACTCTATGCTTCAACAATTTTTGATATCATTTTTTTCAAGGGAAGCCACCTTCTCATACCCTAATTTTTATCAACATCCATTTTTCAAATTTGGGTATGCGTATACATGAAGCCTTATGTCGAAAATGGCTTCACTGGAAGTACTCATACACGTAGTCATATTCATCCTTCAATCAAGGTAGGTTAGTGAATAAAATAAAACAAAATAAGGACATAAATAAGTGCATTTTGTTCTTTTGTAAAACTAGGGTTTTTTTTGCAACATGCTATGCAAATCAACATCGGTGATAAATTTTTTTTATAATTTGTGTATGTAGATGAATCATAATAGAAATAATAAGTTCTACAAACACTCATTTTCATTTTTATCACCAATTTGAAAAAATGCTTGAATTTCACTTTTTTTGGCTTGCGGGCTTGATGAACTTTCTGGAAAAACAGTCGGGACAGTCATGTTTTGAGGGACCAAAAATGAATATTTTTAAAACCTATTTCTATTCTAGGTATCCCTTGATGTCTACTTTCTAACCCATTTTGAATCACTCAATTTGGATTTGAAAGGAAAAAGCTAGAACCAAAACATTGACCGGTTATCTAGTGGGCAGCTCAGGAACAGAGTTGGGACAGTCAGTTTTTGGAGGCCTAAATGACCATATTTTTAAAACCTGTTTCTATCCTAAGTAGCCCTTGCTGTCTACTTTCCAATACAATTTGAATCACTCAATTTGGATTTGAAACGAAAAAGTTAGAGCCAAAACATTGACCGGATGTCTAGCGGGCAGCTCAGGAACAGAGTTGGGCCAGTCAGTTTTTGGAGGCCTAAATGAATGAATTTTTAAAACCTGTTTCTATGGTATATTCCCCTATGAATCTAGTTTATAATGCAATTAGAATCACTCATTTTTGATATCGTATGGGGAAGTTATGATCAAAATACTGACTGTCTATCGTAAATCAGCACTCTTAAAACTCTGTCTTTCCGGCTGTTCCTTACAATATTTGACCTATCAATTCTTCTTGTCTTCAAAATCTGTTTTTATTGGAGATAAATAAATGAATCTATTTTCATTTCCAATTTGAATCATTCGAATCTGACATCAAACGAAAAAGTTATGCTTGAAATATCAACTGTTGGTCTAAGCCGGGTAATCGAAAATGACTCTATTATGCAGGTTGTTCTAAACAAATTTGACATATCATATGATTGAATTTTTAAAACCTGTTTCTAATGGAGATAAACCTTTGATTTAGCTCTCATTTAGCTCTGGAATCACTCAATTTGGACGAAAAACAAAGAAGTTGTGATTAAAACACTGCTGGTTAGTATGGTCGACCACTGCTCTCCCGCAGGTAACAAATAAATTTTACTTTGTTATTTTCTCTATGGATTTGTTATAACAGAGTAACTACTTGTTGTTTTTTGCATAATTTTTGGATTAGGGGAGCCCGATCACCTCTCTTTCTCCATGATTGAATGTTTTATTGCAGGTAGACACTCGTTTTTTGTAGGTCCTGGGAAAATAAAAAAGGTCAATTTATGGACGAGTGATTTTACAAAGAAATTTTTATAAAACAAAGGAATTTTATCCAAATCATTACCCAACGGATTCATAATACAACAAATGAAGAATTGATTTCAATTTCAAGATTCATGTCTTGTCACTGCTGCCAAAACATTTTTCAAAAACATCATTTTTTTTACATAATATCATAGCTGTTGTAAACTAATTTACATATTGTTTTTAAATAAAATGTTGTTTTTTTCTAATTTCTTTTATATTTTGTGTTTCAGGTGTTGCTTCATTCAAAGTGCAACTCATCCTCAGCACCAATGCAGTGAACAGCTAATTCATTCTTTGCGTGTTTTTGCTATTTTTGCTGTTCCTTTTCGAAATGGAACAGCATTTGTGTGATTTTGCTGTACCTTTTCGAAATGGAACAGCATTCGTGTGTTTTTGCTGTTCCTTTTCGAAATGGAACAGCATTCGTGTGATTTTGCTGTTCCTTCTCGAAATGAAACCGCACTTGTGTGATTTTGCTGATTATTTTCGAAATGGAACAGCACTTGTGTGTTTTTGCTGTTCCTTTTCGAAATGGAACAGCACTTGTGTGATTTTGCTGTTCCTTTTCGAAATGGAACAGCACTTGTGTGTTTTTGCTGTTCCTTTTCGAAATGGAACAGCACTTGTGTGTTTTTGCTGTTCCTTTTCGAAATGGAACAGCACTTGTGTGTTTTTGCTGTTCCTTTTCGAAATGGAACAGCATTTGTGTGTTTTTGCTGTTCCTTTTCGAAATGGAACAGCATTTGTGTGATTTTGCTGTTCCTTTTCGAAATGGAACAGCATTTGTGTGATTTTGTTGTTCCTTTTCAAAAAGGAACAGCACTTGCGTGTTTTTTGTTGTTCCTTTGCGAAAAGGAACAGCACATGCATGTTTTTGCTATTTCCTTGCGAAAAGGAACATCACTTGTGTGTTTTTGCTCATCCTTTGCGAAAAGGAACAACATTTGAGTGTCTCTGTTGTTCCTTTCTCAGAAGAAACAACATTTGTGATTTTTCGAACGACATTTGCATTTTCACGTTTTTTGTATATTTTTGTTTTTTTGGTGTGCATTTTCTTTGATGTTCCTTACACGAAACACCGCTTTGTGAGTGTTTTTGTTGTTCATTCAAAAGAGCAACACTTTGGGAATATTTTTGAGGGCAACCCTTTCCTTTCTCTTGTGGGATTATTCATAGTCAGCTCAACCACATTTTCCTAATTCTCTTTCATGGCATGAAGTACACTATTTTTATGAGGACAAGAATTATGGATTCTTTTGAAGCAAGTATTATCAGTTACGTTATGATCTTTAACAGGACAGCTCCTTGATGACAGATTTTTTTTCAAAAGAGACACAATTATTTATATATTACTTTACTGCATTGTTTTTGTTGTACATGATATTGATTGATCATCTTAATACCATGCTGGTTCCACCCTTCCTGGTTATAATCTTCTCTGTCTGTAATAAATGAGATTATGGGTATATTTTTTTATATTGACATGTTCAACTTCTTCCGCCATCCCTGCTCTTAAGGAGTATTGAGCCTCCCTCTTTTTATCATAAAAATGTGTAATAATAACAAAATTTTGTTCGCAGATGGAGGATAGGGGTCTCATTACGAGCCAGCCTACCATGTTCATAAGGCTGTAACAAAGTGACATTCCCATTATGGCCACCACACCAGGGCTATGATCCATTGGATAGCCAAATTATCCTTGGAACAGGAGGTCTCATCACGAGCCGGCCTGATCACTTTTGCTACCTCCTAGTGAATGGCAGTGTGGTTATCTGGTTACCACGCCAGCACACTGATCTCTTCTGTAGAACAACACTAAAACTCTTCATTTATAAATTAAGGATCCTGGCTCATATGGGTTAAAAAGCAACCCTGCCGAGGCTATAGACGCCTGCTGGCAGCAGCGGCTCTGCTTATGGTATTGAAGTTATATCTTTTCGTCAATTATTATTATAATACCCTTTTCTTATTTTCTTTTTTTATCAGAGAAGTTATTTCCTTAACTTTTTCCCTGTTTGAGCCTTTATGCATGAGAAATTGTTTTATGATCAATCACATCATTTTCAGCTAGAATACCGTCAGCAAAGCATCTTTTTAGCATATTGTTGTCCTTTTTCGTTTTGCATAAACTATCATCACTCCACAGCGTCCTATCTCTTATTCATAACTATCTTTACACACTTTGCTCTCAAAATAACCATAACTTTCACCGTCCTATCATTGATAAGTGTACTCTGCCTCCCTTACTGATATATTGTTCATTCCATTGCCTTGCCGTCAGCACCACCCCTTTCATATGCTTTATGGTTATGGGACCCATTTTCCAATTGGAGGGGGAATGTATGCATTATGGGATTGCATGCGATATGATTACTGCACTTTGCCATACCTTGTTGATTTGAGTTTTTCTAATTGCAATTTTGCATGCATCTTATCTGTTGATATTCAAAGCTAACACTATGGATTCAAGCACATTGTATGCAAAATAGTGCTTTGTTTACAGGAGAACAACAAGTATGGGCAAAATTCTATTCACAGCATGACCGCACTATTGTAACTAACAGACGCGGCTCGAGCAACTTGCGAACATGAACAACTCTTCAGACATTATGTGCTTACCTGGATTCCACCTTTTGCATCACTTTCAGCACCAACTCTGCCTACATCAGCTTCAACAACTGCCAGTATTTATATGTCATTCCACATTTTTTTGGAGGTAAAATCGCATAGTTTTCTAATTTATTATGAATTGAGGAGAATTTCATCAAAATCTATTTTGAGCATTATTTGTCATCTTTCATTCCACATCTTTACCACTTTCCCTTTTTCAGTAGCATATCATTTTCGAGTATGGGGGAGTGTTCCTTTCATTCATTTCTTTCTTATCACCACGCCATTCATATTCTTTATCCTCCATTGCTATTCTTATTCACTCTCAACACCTCCCTTATTCCATGTTGTTTTACACCAAGCATAGAATTCAACAGTCGGTAGCAACCACCTCTATTTGTTTTCTAGCATCGCATGAGGACATGCTAATTTTTCAGAGAGGGGGAGGAATTGCTAAAAAAAAAAAAAAAAACTATGAACTCAATTCTTGTGATCTCTAGGAAACACAGACATACTATTGAAATACACATACCTAGATAAATTCAAGAAATATTGGTTCATAAAATTTCGGAAATCATGCACTTTCACTTACAGCCATTTTGTTTATATCTCATGATCCATGCATCAAAACAATCTGATTTTTGGATCATAAAGGCATTCATATATTATAAATTTACTTGCCAAATTTCAACAAAAGCTGGTTTGTAGTTTTTGAGAAAATGGTTAATGAAGTTTGTTGTTATCTATGTCATATTTTGCTGCAACTTCATACATATAATTGAATGTCAATGTAAAAATTGTTATGCCTTCATCGAGATTGCTAAAATTGAATATTCATTAATTAAGGAAGCATTCATTTATTCTCAAATTTTTATTGCTTGGTTAACACATGGCTTTTGTCTTTGGGTTGCATGAGGACATGCAATATATTCAGTTTTCGTTGCATGAGGACATGCAACATATTGAGTGTGGGGGTGTGTAGAGTCGTTAATATGCCATTATTATTATCACTCTTGAACACTTATTCCACCCATTTCTATTATTCTTCATCATGTTATTTATTATAATTTATCATTTAAATCCATTTTATTAATTATTTATGCTCTCATGAATAAATATTATTTATTCTCCTTTATTTCTAATAAATTGATTATTATGCATTATTTTACCAATGATAATGCTAATAAGTTGGTTATAACATTATTTACCATTTTTAGCCTCCAAAGTAACTTCCAGATTGAAGATTTGATTTTTAAATCAGCCAACTCAGAAATTCGCTGGTTTAAGGAGTGACAGTTTTGCGGTTAAGATTCTAAGCAAATGAAGACGAATTTGGAAAATCCGGAACATGGGTTTTGTCCAGAACGGGTCCAATTATCTTCTTAAAGAACAGTTTGCCCAAATTCGGCTTGTACAGGGAGAAACGCAGGGTTCTTTGAGCACGATTTTCTGAGATTTGTTGTTGCGGCCGCCCTCCAAATCTTAGCTGCAAACCCAAATCCGCCTTGTTCTTGTTGATCAATGGGTTAGAATCAACCTAAATTTGTAAGAGAAATCATGATTGTAATTATCTATGCTCTGATCTTTCTCTATTTAATGAAACCAAAGATCAGAGGGCGAGAGGGAGAAACGACTGTTGTTGTAATTATAAGTTTCAGAACAACTTTGATCATGGAGTCTTGTTGAGATCTGATTTTGTATACTTTTGTTAATGCAATTAATATAAAGGATTTGGTGTTCAATTCGTCCCTGCATCTGAAGTAAGTTACGACGGTGCCATTGGAAGCTACGGGCCCGTCTCCAACGGACACTTGCCGTTGTATTGTTATACGGTAAATTGTGTTTGGTTTGCTTATTTCTATTGTTTCAGCAATCTGATATATCTTTCATATGATAGACTATGCTTTATACTTAATATCTGAATCTGAATAAGTTCTTTAACTCATGTCTCTGTATTACGCGAAGTGAATCTATTTGAATTGCATCTATTTCCATAGCAAGATATTTGTGTAAATGTTATCATCATTGGATTCATATAAAATAAGTATTTGCGAGGCTTGAAGACAATATTACTTTGTTCAGAAACGTAATCATATCATTCAATACTTTCAGATTGCTATATTAATGTAAATCATGTACATACGGGTGATAGTGTTGTTTCGTAATTCATTAAGGATTGCTGTTCCATTTGATTGACGTTGTTCCATTTGATTATTGCTGTTCCATTTTACTGCTGTATCATTTATTGCTGTCCCATTTCCATTTCGCCGTTCCGTTTTACTTTTTGCTGATTTATTTACTTGCCTTTATTGCTTTGGTGTGAGAGAAGGTCTAAATCTGTAGTGAGTCAGCAAGCCGCTGCTTAGCTCCCAGATCTTTGGTCCATGCTCTAATTTCCTTTCCATTTACTTGCATTTACTGTTTTAGTGTGGGAGGAGGATCAAGGCTGTCGTGAGACACAGCAGACGCTATTATGCTCCCAGATCCATGGTCCATGCTCTAATTCCTTTTGCATCAATTTCTAGAGGACTAAGTTATTGCTACTATATCCTCGATTGATGGTTGTTTGAATGAATGATTTAGTTTAAGACATTTCGGTTTCTTGCTGTTTCAATTAGATTTTGTTTCAAGCATTCATTTACTTGTGGGTTTTAAGCACTATACTGCAAAACATTACTCTTAAGAAAATAGTCGCCTCAGACAGAGTACACTCTTGAAATAAAAAGTCGTCCCTGGGTTGATAATTAATGTGAGGTAATTAGGAGTTCACAAGACACCTTTTTATCGCTCCACATTTTGGCGCCGTTGCCGGGGAGAGTGTAGCCATTTCTAAAGAGTAGTGTGAATCTGATAGGGAAGAGTTGGATCTTAAAAACGGAAGGTAAGAACCTGCGTACGGAGCATGTAAAAGCCCTGCTCCACTGTCCGCTTTCCTAACAGATTCGTTATTGCTTTGTTGGATAGAAATAGATGTTTGAATTTTTGAATGATTAGGAAAAAGATAGAAATTTAAAAAAAAAAAAAAATGAATCACATGATCTCACGCAAGTGGTGATGTAAGCACCACCCATTTCACTAACTAATTGACAGGAACAATTGAAGACGGAGCCTCGAAGAAACACATGAAGAACATCTTCTATTATGGTAAGAAATGGCTCACGTTTCTACTTTTGAATTTCCTATCAAAGATCTAGGAGTGACCCAAATGCACATAATTCCCCCATATTTACCAAATTTTCATGGTTTAGCAAATGAAGATCCACATACATTTATGTTTGAGTTTGAAATACTTTGTAGAGGATATGATTATTGTACTAATGATCAAAGATTGAAAGTGTTTCCTCTTACTCTAAAAGGAGCAGCTCTCCGATGGTTCATGAGCCTAGGTGGGAATTGCATCCAATCATGGGAGGACATGAAGAACATATTCTTGAAGAAGTACCAAGACTATTGCAAATCCAATGAAGATATTTTCAGTATGATACAAGAGGAAGATGAAAGCTTGGAGGATTATGTAGATCGATTTCAATACAACCTTCAAAAATCAAAATATAAGCATTTGGAAAAAGAAATCTTAAAAACACTCCTTCTTAAAGGAATCAAAGATGAATTTTTAGAACTTTTAAATCTGATAGGAAAAGGTGATGTTTTTCAGTTATCATATGATGATGTTTGTGAGTTGTGCATAAGGTATTCAAGAGGAATCTCCAAGGCTGGTAAGAATTCTAGAGATGTTTTTTCTTTGTTTTCCAAATCTGCTACAAGAATAGGAGACATAAGAGCTGAAATCAATGTTTTATTTGAAAATTTTAAAGTTTATTTTATTAGCTCTCTAAATGAAAAATTGGATGTTTGGCAGGTTCATAAAAATGAAGAATTTGATGAAGTGTTTTGTTCTCATGACCGAAAGGAGCATCTCATAGATACTCACTCTTCCTTATCGACGATGGAAGTAGCATATCAAAGAGGTGAGGAAGCTGCAACAAGGCCTACAGGTATGGTTCAAAACACTTTTTCTCCATTGTCATACTTGCATAATCCATTATGGAATGCTAATGTGTTAGGGCAGCCATGTCAATTTCAATATAACCACCTATCTTGTTTACAAGTTGGGCATGGTTTATCTTATGATGGCATGACTACTCTCCCTCATCTTGTAGCACAAGCACATTTTCCATATTCTCCACCAGCTCTTTCACAACACCTTGTTTGCCCATCAAAACCATTCACACAACCCAATCAGCCACATCATCAAAATGCTCCATTCCATACACATTTTCCTGCTCAACTAATTCCACCCCCTCACCATAATAAACCAGTACAACATGCTTACAATGTTGAGCTGGCAAATTTACCCACCCTTCCCACCCATTCTATCTCACATGTGTTATTAGAGAAAACCTACAATGAGATTCAGAATGTTTCAAATGCAAAAATTGTAGAAGCTATGGAAGAAAATGAGGTTTCTTGTAGGATGCATCAACAAACTATTTTAAAAGCTCAAGAACTTCATGATATGATGGCTATGCGAAATCAAGAAAATAAAGGATACATTGAAGATTGGTTTCACTCCATCATTTGTTTGCAACATCACTCTATGCTTCAACAATTTTTGATATCATTTTTTTCAAGGGAAGCCACCTTCTCATACCCTAATTTTTATCAACATCCATTTTTCAAATTTGGGTATGCGTATACATGAAGCCTTATGTCGAAAATGGCTTCACTGGAAGTACTCATACACGTAGTCATATTCATCCTTCAATCAAGGTAGGTTAGTGAATAAAATAAAACAAAATAAGGACATAAATAAGTGCATTTTGTTCTTTTGTAAAACTAGGGTTTTTTTTGCAACATGCTATGCAAATCAACATCGGTGATAATTTTTTTTTTTAATTTGTGTATGTAGATGAATCATAATAGAAATAATAAGTTCTACAAACACTCATTTTCATTTTTATCACCAATTTGAAAAAATGCTTGAATTTCACTTTTTTTGGCTTGCGGGCTTGATGAACTTTCTGGAAAAACAGTCGGGACAGTCATGTTTTGAAGGACCAAAAATGAATATTTTTAAAACCTGTTTCTATTCTAGGTAGCCCTTGATGTCTACTTTCTAACCCAATTTGAATCACTCAATTTGGATTTGAAACGAAAAAGTTAGAACCAAAACATTGACCGGTTATCTAGCGGGCAGCTCAGAAACAGAGTTGGGACAGTCAGTTTTTGGAGGCCTAAATGACCATATTTTTAAAACCTGTTTCTATACTAAGTAGCCCTTGATGTCTACTTTCCAATCCAATTTGAATCACTCAATTTGGATTTGAAACGAAAAAGTTAGAGCCAAAACATTGACCGGATGTCTAGCGGGCAGCTCAGGAACAGAGTTGGGACAGTCAGTTTTTGGAGGCCTAAATGAATGAATTTTTAAAACCTGTTTCTATGGTAGATTCCCCTATGAATCTAGTTTACAATGCAATTGGAATCACTCATTTTCGATATCGTATGGGGAAGTTATGATCAAAATACTGACTGTCTATCGTAAATCAGCACTCTTAAAACTCTGTCTTTCCGGCTGTTCTTTACAATATTTGACCTATCAATTCTTCTTGTCTTCAAAACCTGTTTCTATTGGAGATAAATAAATGAATCTATTTTCATTTCCAATTTGAATCATTCGAATCCGACATCAAACGAAAAAGTTATGTTTGAAATATCAACTGTTGGTCTAAGCCGGGTAATCGAAAATGACTCTATTATGCAGGTTGTTCTAAACAAATTTGACATATCATATGATTGAATTTTTAAAGCCTGTTTCTACTGGAGATAAACCTTTGATTTAGCTCTCATTTGGCTCTGGAATCACTCAATTTGGACGAAAAACAAAGAAGTTGTGATTAAAACACTGCTGGTTAGTATGGTCGACCACTGCTCTCCCGCAAGTAACAAATAAATTTTACTTTGTTATTTTCTCTATGGATTTGTTATAACAGAGTAACTACTTGTTGTTTTTTTGCATAATTCTTGGATTAGGGGAGCCCGATCACCTCTCTTTCTCCATGATTGAATGTTTTATTGCAGGTAGACAATCGTTTTTTGCAGGTCCTGGGAAAATAAAGAAGGTCAATTTATGGACGAGTGATTTTACAAAGAAATTTTTATAAAACAAAGGAATTTTATCCAAATCATTACCCAACGGATTCATAATAAAACAAATGAAGAATTGATTTCAATTTCAAGATTCATGTCTTGTCACTGCTGCCAAAACATTTTTCAAAAAAATCATTTTTTTTACATAATATCATAGCTGTTGTAAACTAATTTACATATTGTTTTTAAATAAAATGTTGGTTTTTTCTAATTTCTTTTATATTTTGTGTTTCAGGTGTTGCTTCATTCAAAGTGCAACTCATCCTCAGCACCAATGCAGTGAACAGCTAATTCATTCTTTGCGTGTTTTTGCTATTTTTGCTGTTCCTTTTCGAAATGGAACAGCATTTGTGTGATTTTGTTGTTCCTTTTCGAAATGGAACAGCATTCGTGTGTTTTTGCTGTTCCTTTTCGAAATGGGACAGCATTCGTGTGATTTTGCTGTTCCTTTTCGAAATGGAACCGCACTTTTGTGATTTTGCTGTTCCTTTTCGAAATGGAACAGCACTTGTGTGTTTTTGCTGTTCCTTTTCGAAATGGAACAGCACTTGTGTGATTTTGCTGTTCCTTTTCGAAATGGAATAGCACTTGTGTGTTTTTGCTGTTCCTTTTCGAAATGGAACAACACTTGTGTGTTTTTGCTGTTCCTTTTCGAAATGGAACAGCACTTGTGTGATTTTGCTGTTCCTTTTCGAAATGGAACAGCACTTGTGTGTTTTTGCTGTTCCTTTTCGAAATGGAACAGCACTTGTGTGTTTTTGCTGTTCCTTTTCGAAATGGAACAGCATTTGTGTGTTTTTGTTGTTCCTTTTCGAAATGGAACATCATTTGTGTGATTTTGCTGTTCCTTTTCGAAATGGAACAGCATTTGTGTGCTTTTGTTGTTCCTTTTCAAAAAGGAACAGCACTTGCGTGTTTTTTGCTGTTCCTTTGCGAAAAAGGAACAGCACGTGCATGTTTTTGCTATTCCTTTGCGAAAAGGAACAGCACTTGTGTGTTTTTGCTCATCCTTTGCGAAAAGGAACAACATTTGAGTGTCTCTGTTGTTCCTTTCTCAGAAGAAACAGCATTTGTGATTTTTCGAACAACATTTGCATTTTCACGTTTTTTGTATGTATTTTTGTTTTTTTGGTGTGCATTTTCTTTGATGTTCCTTACACGAAACACCGCTTTGTGAGTGTTTTTGCTATTCATTCAAAAGAGCAACACTTTGGGAATATTTTTGAGGGCAACCCTTTCCTTTCTCTTGTGGGATTATTCATAGTCAGCTCAACCACATTTTCCTAATTCTCTTTCATGGCATGAAGTACACTATTTTTATGAGGACAAGAATTATGGATTCTTTTGAAGCAAGTATTATCATTTACGTTATGATCTTTAACATGACAGCTCCTTGATGACAGATTTTTTTTCAAAAGAGACACAATTATTTATATATTACTTTACTGCATTGTTTTTGCTGTACATGATATTGATTGATCATCTTAATACCATGCTGGTTCCACCCTTCCTGGTTATAATCTTCTCTGTCTGTAATAAATGAGATTATGGGTATATTTTTTTATATTGACATGTTCAACTTCTTCCGCCATCCCTGCTCTTAAGGAGTATTGAGCCTCCCTCTTTTTATCATAAAAATGTGTAATAATAACAAAATTTTGTTCGCAGATGGAGGATAGGGGGTCTCATTACGAGCCAGCCTACCATGTTCATAAGGCTGTAACAAAGTGACATTCCCATTATGGCCACCACACCAGGGCTATGATCCATTGGATAGCCAAATTATCCTTGGAACAGGAGGTCTCATCACGAGCCGGCCTGATCACTTTTGCTACCTCCTAGTGAATGGCAGTGTGGTTATTTGGTTACCACGCCAGCACACTGATCTCTTCTGTAGAACAACACTAAAACTCTCCATTTATAAATTAAGGATCCTGGCTCATATGGGTTAAAAAGCAACCCTGCCGAGGCTATAGACGCCTGCTGGCAGCAGCGGCTCTGCTTATGGTATTGAAGTTATATCTTTTCGTCAATTATTATTATAATACCCTTTTCTTATTTTCTTTTTTTATCAGAGAAGTTATTTCTTTAACTTTTTCCCTGTTTGAACCTTTATGCATGAGAAATTGTTTTATGATCAATCACATCATTTTCAGCTAGAATACCGTCAGCAAAGCATCTTTTTAGCATATTGTTGTCCTTTTTCGTTTTGCATAAACTATCATCACTCCACAGCGTCCTATCTCTTATTCATAACTATCTTTACACACTTTGCTCTCAAAATAACCATAACTTTCACCGTCCTATCATTGATAAGTGTACTCTGCCTCCCTTACTGATATATTGTTCATTCCATTGCCTTGCCGTCAGCACCACCCCTTTCATATGCTTTATGGTTATGGGACCCATTTTCCAATTGGAGGGGGAATGTATGCATTATGGGATTGCATGCGATATGATTACTGCACTTTGCCATACCTTGTTGATTTGAGTT
The DNA here is from genome assembly GCA_031772625.1 of Pinus tabuliformis. Taxonomy (NCBI): domain Eukaryota; kingdom Viridiplantae; phylum Streptophyta; class Pinopsida; order Pinales; family Pinaceae; genus Pinus; species Pinus tabuliformis. The sequence goes on along the minus strand of CM062817.1, from coordinate 2,031,995,289 downwards.
TTTCTAATTGCAATTTTGCATGCATCTTATCTGTTGATATTCAAAGCTAACACTATGGATTCAAGCACATTGTATGCAAAATAGTGCTTTGTTTACAGGAGAACAACAAGTATGGGCAAAATTCTATTCACAGCATGACCGCACTATTGCAACTAACAGACGCGGCTCGAGCAACTTGCGAACATGAACAACTCTTCAGACATTATGTGTTTACCTGGATTCCACCTTTTGCATCACTTTCAGCACCAACTCTGCCTACATCAGCTTCAACAACTGCCAGTATTTATATGTCATTCCACATTTTTTTGGAGGTAAAATCGCATAGTTTTCTAATTTATTATGAATTGAGGAGAATTTCATCAAAATCTATTTTGAGCATTATTTGTCATCTTTCATTCCACATCTTTACCACTTTCCCTTTTTCAGTAGCATATCATTTTCGAGTATGGGGGAGTGTTCCTTTCATTCATTTCTTTCTTATCACCACGCCATTCATATTCTTTATCCTCCATTGCTATTCTTATTCACTCTCAACACCTCCCTTATTCCATGTTGTTTTACACCAAGCATAGAATTCAACAGTCGGTAGCAACCACCTCTATTTGTTTTCTAGCATCGCATGAGGACATGCTAATTTTTCAGAGAGGGGGAGGAATTGCTAAAAAAAAAAAAACTATGAACTCAATTCTTGTGATCTCTAGGAAACACAGACATACTATTGAAATACACATACCTAGATAAATTCAAGAAATATTGGTTCATAAAATTTCGGAAATCATGCACTTTCACTTACAGCCATTTTGTTTATATCTCATGATCCATGCATCAAAACAATCTGATTTTTGGATCATAAAGGCATTCATATATTATAAATTTACTTGCCAAATTTCAACAAAAGCTGGTTTGTAGTTTTTGAGAAAATGGTTAATGAAGTTTGTTGTTATCTATGTCATATTTTGCTGCAACTTCATACATATAATTGAATGTCAATGTAAAAATTGTTATGCCTTCATCGAGATTGCTAAAATTGAATATTCATTAATTAAGGAAGCATTCATTTATTCTCAAATTTTTATTGCTTGGTTAACACATGGCTTTTGTCTTTGGGTTGCATGAGGACATGCAATATATTCAGTTTTCGTTGCATGAGGACATGCAACATATTGAGTGTGGGGGTATGTAGAGTCGTTAATATGCCATTATTATTATAACTCTTGAACACTTATTCCACCCATTTCTATTATTCTTCATCATGTTATTTATTATAATTTATCATTTAAATCCATTTTATTAATTATTTATGCTCTCATGAATAAATATTATTTATTCTCCTTTATTTCTAATAAATTGATTATTATGCATTATTTTACCAATGATAGTGCTAATAAGTTGGTTATAACATTATTTACCATTTTTAGCCTCCAAAGTAACTTCCAGATTGAAGATTTGATTTTTAAATCAGCCAACTCAGAAATTCGCTGGTTTAAGGAGTGACAGTTTTGCGGTTAAGATTCTGAGCAAATGAAGACGAATTTGGAAAATCCGGAACATGGGTTTTGTCCAGAACGGGCCCAATTATCTTCTTAACAAACAGTTTGCCCAAATTCGGCTTGTACAGGGAGAAACGCAGGGTTCTTTGAGCACGATTTTCTGAGATTTGCTGTTGCGGCCGCCCTCCAAATCTTAGCTGCAAACCCAAATCCGCCTTGTTCTTGTTGATCAATGGGTTAGAATCAACCTAAATTTGTAAGAGAAATCATGATTGTAATTATCTATGCTCTGATCTTTCTCTATTTAATGAAACCAAAGATCAGAGGGCGAGAGGGAGAAACGACTGTTGTTGTAATTATAAGTTTCAGAACAACTTTGATCATGGAGTCTTGTTGAGATCTGATTTTGTATACTTTTGTTAATGCAATTAATATAAAGGATTTGGTGTTCAATTCGTCCCTACATCTGAAGTAAGTTACGGCGGTGCCATGGGAAGCTACGGGCCCGGCTCCAACGGACACTTGCCGTTGTATTGTTATACGGTAAATTGTGTTTGGTTTGCTTATTTCTATTGTTTCAGCAATCTGATATATCTTTCATATGATAGACTATGCTTTATACTTAATATCTGAATCTGAATAAGTTCTTTAACTCATGTCTCTGTATTACGCGAAGTGAATCTATTTGAATTGCATCTATTTCCATAGCAAGATATTTGTGTAAATGTTATCATCATTGGATTCATATAAAATAAGTATTTGCGAGGCTTGAAGACAATATTACTTTGTTCAGAAACGTAATCATATCATTCAATACTTTCATATTGCTATATTAATGTAAATCATGTACATACGGGTGATAGTGTTGTTTCGTAATTCATTAAGGATTGTTGTTCCATTTGATTGTTGTTGTTCCATTTGATTATTGCTGTTCCATTTTACTGTTGTATCATTTATTGCTGTCCCATTTCCATTTCGCCGTTCCGTTTTACTTTCTGCTGATTTATTTACTTGCCTTTATTGCTTTGGTGTGAGAGAAGGTCTAAAGCTGTAGTGAGTCAGCAAGCCGCTACTTAGCTCCCAGATCTTTGGTCCATGCTCTAATTTCCTTTCCATTTACTTGCATTTACTGTTTTAGTGTGGGAGGAGGATCAAGGCTGTCGTGAGACACAGCAGACGCTATTATGCTCCCAGATCCATGGTCCATGCTCTAATTCCTTTTGCATCAATTTCTAGAGGACTAAGTTATTGCTACTATATCCTCGATTGATGGTTGTTTGAATGAATGATTTAGTTTAAGACATTTCGGTTTCTTGCTGTTTCAATTAGATTTTGTTTCAAGCATTCATTTTTTTTTTTTTTCTCGGCAAAAAACTAGCTAATTCATATATTATATGTACAAGTGAAAATTACAGACAGTAGAGCATGTCTTCCAAGGCCTGTAGTAGCACCCTGGGATCTTTGACCATGATTCAGAAAGCTCCCTTGAAGGGGTAGCTTCACCAAAACATCATAGGCTCCCTCGCAGGGGCAGCACCGGACCAACTTTTCAAGACAGTTCCAGAAAAGATCAGACTCCCTGAGGAGCATCAGAATGAAGACCCAACGCATTCTTGCCCACGCAGGGGCTTACAACCAAAATGGACTGACTCAGAAACTCAGCTATTAACTTAGACCATTTGAAATTAAAACTAGACCAGAGACTGAACAAGATAACATATGGCGAGGATGTAAGCATCCTCTGCCAGCAAACAGTAAGTGATAACAGGAGATAGATACCTGCGTCCACGCTAGTCATGGAGTTGAGTTGTCGAAGGAAGGAGAGCCGCGAGCTGGGCCTCTGCCTCTTCAGCAAGGCTTTTGTCCTCAACGATATACGCCCAGCCATCACCCTCTGGTCATCCCTCCCATATCTTCCTCCAAACCTCTTCGTCGACGCCTGGAGGGGGTGGGCCCACTGGAGGAAAGGTGTCTTGCGGGTCTTTGTCTTCCTTGCTCCCAGCTTCAGACGCTGGAGTCTCCATGGCTGAGCCTTGTTCCGCCACCTCTTTGTCTCCTCTGTCAATTTCCTTCCCCTTGCCTTCCGGTTGCTTCTCCGACAAGCTCTGAGGGGTGTCCTCCCCATTGCCTTCCGGAATTGCTGTGAACATGACTGATATGTGAGCAGTGAGCCCTGGGTAGTTCTCAGAGCCTTGCAGGTTGAAAACCACCGAACCGAAGGAGGGAAGCTCCAGTCTTCCTTCATTGGAACTCCCCACTTCCAAGAATTGCCTAATAGGGAGCGGGGTGGCCCTGACTCTCTTGTGACAATAGCAGCAGCAGCAGTGATGATGCTCATCTGCTGCAGGGGCGCGTGAGGAGGAACCTCTTGCTGGACCTCTCCTACATGGCTGTCGCTCTCGGAATTTGACCATGGTGAGTCCAATTCTTCTTCTGTAAACTTGTGAATGAGTTTGGAATGGATAACTGAACCAGTTGCTTTCCAGAACTCTCTCTTGCACCCAATCTTCTTTCTGCAATTCTCCCCTTGGTTGCAGGTTAAACCTCTTCCATAACTTGCGTTGCACTTGAGCCAATTGCCTGCGTCTGCTTGACCAACGACCTGAGTGGCAATCGCACCAGGTATCCGAGCCTCCGGGTGATGGTAACTGCCCCAGCCACGGCCCTCTGTATTTCCGCGGCTTCCACCTCTCTTCAGGCAATAATTTCTTGCCCAATCCATCTTGCCTGTATAATACTGCCTCAATTCCTCGATGCAGGCGGACATTAACTCCGTTCTGCAAATCCATCTACTCTGCCCTCTTGCCATTAAATGCCTTCACTCAGCAAGGCTTCATTAATCATCTGCCGGCCTTCTTCAGGTGGGCAAGGTGCCGACATGGGGTAGCCCATGCGTGGCATGTGGCTCCCTGTCCTTTCCATTCCGCCACCCGCATCCGGGGGTTTCAAGCATTCATTTACTTGTGGGTTTTAAGCACTATACTGCAAAACATTACTCTTAAGAAAACAGCCGCCTCAGACAGAGTACACTCTTGAAATAAAAAGTCGTCCCTGGGTTGATAATTAATGTGAGGAGTTCACAAGGCACCTTTTTATCGCTCCACAACTTTCACAAACTGATGGAAATCGAAAATGATTGCAGCGGGTAAGTTTTTGAACCATTTCTTGGCTTCGCTTTGCAAAGATAGAGAAAAACTCCTGATACTGACATCATCTTCTTCAATCGAAAAAATGTCAAGAAATTTTTCAAAACTCTGAATGTATTTTTCAACAGTGATGTTACCATATTCTCCATCAAACCTGGGAAGATATTTGTAATAGTTTTCAGGGAAATCATGGAGTATAGGAGGTAAGATGAGAGGCTTGTATCTATCTGAAATTTTACAAGGTATAGGAGTATGTATAGAAGCTGTAAGATTAGTCCCTATCTGTTGAGGCTCATCAAGTTGAATATGATCAACATAAGTTTCAAAAGAAGGGTCTTGACCAAGATCAAAAGCGTAAGGAGAATTTGGATTCACAATTTTCAAAGGAAAGGAATCAAATGCAGGTTTGTGATCTTTTCTCAAATACAATATACATTGGAAAACCTTCTTGACATTCTTAGGAAAAGAGAAGAAATAATTTATGACAAAGAACATGATGCCTTGGATGAAACTTCAAGTTGAATACTTGATCTTTCCATATTGTCGTTTAATGTTTCTTTTGGTAAGATTCATCCTCTAGTGGAGTCTTTGAATTAAATTTGAAACTGATTTGGAGTTTCCAGGTGAATGATTTCAGCCTTCATGTGTCTGATCAATATCCACCATCAAAAATAATATTTGCACTCCTTAGTTTCACAAGGCTGAGAAAGGAAACCAAAGAGGTAACCACAGACCAGCTTTTGACTTGGTATCTAGCCCAACCAAATCAAAGAGGGCTCTCTCTATATCAAGATTGAAGCCAATGGAAGTGACTGGAGAGTATTAGGTTTTTAGGGTAGTTATTTTCATAGTAGGGTTTTGATTAGCGTTTGATGGATAGAGAAGCACTAGTTTAGGGAACTAGGCCAAGTATTCAAAATGACTAGTTGTAGACATAGAATGAGGAAAGGTAGGTGTAATCAATAGCACAAAGTGAAATTGTCATTGTAGTATGGTGAGGAGGAAAGAAGAAGCAAAATGAGCATATAGGTATGAATTCATTTGCTTACAAGAAAAAACATTTAAATGCTTATCTTAAACAAGAACATAGCATTAAACAATGATTCTTTTTTCAACTCTTAAAATGTAAAGAATAAGGAGAAATATAGATGGTCACTAAAAATATTTAATCATCAAATATATAAGAAAATACAAGAAAAACATAGCCATTAACCACAACACAAGAATCCCATAAAAATAGTTGCAATTGTCTGTTATATTTCTGCAATAGTCAAATACACTAGTCCAAGAGATGAGCTTCAAGAATCCAACCCTCTCTATGAGTTCGTTATGACTACATATAGATCCAAAACAAAATTCCTCCTCTGAGGGGCCGAATCCTCCTTCCTAGGAGCTAATTACACAATTTTCTCTAACCATTGCCAAAAACTAGGGAGGTTAGAAACTGATCCAGGTGGATATTGGTGGCCACCTGCCAAGTCCACCTGGACCCCCACCATTGTCTTTCTCAGCATTTTCAGTTTCCTTAATTGTAGCACAACTTACTATTTTTAGCAGTTTTTCGGGTCCTGAACTTCCGGAGCCGTTTTGAGGCCCTAAACGACGTTTTTTGGGGAATCCGGGGGCAACACGAGTCCATGGAATGGACTGGTGTTGCTCATTCCAACAATGATAGTGCTCGGATAGATCTTTCTAATGAGCTATTGTACGCGTCAAACGGAGATCATATGCCAAAGTTACGACCCCGGGAAGTTGATGTACCAACTTACCCCCAAACGGGGCCCACAGTTTGGCGTTTCATCTCCTAGGGTTAGGTTTTGGAATGATAAGGGTTTTTCCATTGTTTCTCAACAATAAATAGGCCTTCGAGCCTCATTGTAACACAGTTCAGAGGCATGTAGCCATCACATCTCTTCTCAGAGATAAGCTACCATCGCCCTAGCTAGTTTATTTCCATTTCTGTTTTCAAGCATATTTCAGTATTTTCCATTAATGAAATGAAGTATTATTTCCGCTGCATCTTTGTGCATATGGTTATCTCTGTAATTTGTTGCGTTCCTATTTAAATCCGGATCAGTGGTATCAGAGCGGTCTGCTTTTTCTTTGTTTTTCTTTGCATGTCCCCAACAAGGTCGGGATATAAGGAGTTAGGGCTTGAACTGGTTGAACCTTTGCAAGACCAGCCTCGCAAATCCCGACGGCCTCCCATGGCGGACAAGAAGAAAGACGAGGGGGCAGGAGATCCCATCAAAATCTTGCTCGAAGAAGCGCTCGAGCGACAACGGAACGCGATGATGGACAGCTTTGCGCAGATCCTTCAGCGGCTACCCAGAAGCGGCGCATCGGCTTCCAACAGCTCCTCTGGAAACGCCACACCCTTTAAGGTACAAGTTAATTTTGAAATCCCCATATTCGAGGGTCAGATAGACGCCGATGTCGTAGATAAATGGCTAAATCTGCTAGAGGGTTATTTTTCTGTTCATGAATTTTCGAGTCGGGAAAAGATTGTTTTTGCTCTTCTCAAAGCAGCCCCCCACGTCAAGGACTGGTGGGAAACCTACTGCGAGCAGAAGGATGAAAGTACTGGCTCACTATTTTCAGCCGCACCCACCTGGGATTCGTTCCGGGATGCCATCAAGGAGCAGTACTACCCTGTCGGAAGCTATGAGGATGAATACATAAAGTGGACCACGCTGCGGCAGGGAAGGGACCAAGACGTGCCGCAGTTCACCAATCTTTTCCATACCCTTCGCACAAAGTTGGGTATCAAGGATTCAGAGCAACATTTGATACTCAAATACCGTGGCTGCCTGCACAAGTACATCTAGGAAGAAATACAGTTCCTAAACATCCCCTCGCTCGGCGCAGCATACCGGTATGCCGTCAAGGTCGAGCAGAAGTTTAAACAAAAGAAGCGAGACTTTGGATCTGTGAATCCAAAGCAGGGGAAAGGTGCCCCTAAACCACAGAACAAAGGACAAAGCCAAGGCGGGACAGCCCAAGACAACCAGCCAAAGCTGCAAGCAAAGAGCAACGCCGCGAAGTCGAGAAAGGACACTGGAAAATGGTGCGAGTTCCATAAGAGCTCCACTCACAACACAAGTGAGTGTTGGGCCAAGCAGTCACTGGTGGCTGAGCTAAAGGTTTCAGAATCAGATGCATGTTCCGACTCTGAGTCAGAACCCGATAAGGGGTATGAAAAAGGGAAGCAGATCATTGATGCGGATCCCAGCGCCACTGTTGCTACCGCAAAGATCCAGAAAAATGAACCCGAAGATCCAGAGGAGGAGGAGCGTCTCTTCCACTCCCAGATGTGGGTAAAGGGCTCCCTGATACAGTTCATTGTTGATAGCGGGAGTCAAAAGAACCTCTTTTCGGCAGAGGTCGTGAAGCGGTTGGGCTTACCGACCACAGCACATCCACAACCATACACCATTGGGTGGCTTCACCAAGGGCGAGATCTTCGCGTGAGCCAGCAGTGTCGCCTTCCATACAACATCAAGCCCTTCACGGATGAGGTATTGTGTGACATTGCTCCCCTTGAAGTTTGTGATGTATTACTAGGACAACCATACTTGTGGAAGCGACATGCTGTGTATGAATCAAGGCCCTGTGCTGTTATTATTACATTGGGAAATAAGTTGTTCAGGATACCAGAGGTAGCACCACCTGCCGCCATCTCTTTGATTACTGCAAAACAATGCAGTAAGATCATTTCCAAAACCAGGAAATTTGTTTTCCTGATGATACGCCCTCAAGGGAAGAAGAAGACAGTGGTCGCGGCCTCCAAACGGGGTCCCTCTGCACGGCAGCTACAGATGGACAAGATTGTGGAGGAGTACAAAGACATCTTCACCTCCCCGGCAGGGGTTCCTCTGCACTGTCAAGTCAAGCACTCCATCGATCTGACCCCAGGTGCGCCACTACCCAATGGACCAATTTATCGGCGCTCCGTTCTGGAGAACAATGAAATCAAGAGGCAGATTGAGGAGCTCCTGCAGAAAGGTCACATCCGTCCGAGTTCTTCGCCCTGTGGGAGCCCGATAGTGTTGGTACAGAAGAAGGATGGGACGTGGAGACTCTGTATTGACTATTGGGCGCTGAACAAGATCACTGTCCGTAATAGGTACCCGATCCCGCGGATTGATGACCTCCTAGACCAACTAAAGGGGGTGAAATATTTCAGCAAGATCGATCTGAAGTCAGGATATCACTAGGTACCAATTGAACCCTCAGATGTGTGGAAGACTGCCTTCAAATCCAATGAGGGCCTCTTCGAATGGTTGGTCATGCCTTTCGGATTGACGAATGCTCCTGCAACCTTTATGAGGCTAATGGATGACATCTTGCGGCCATTCACCAACTCCTTTGTAGTAGTATACTTGGATGACATTCTGATCTTCAGCCAGAGTTGGGAAGAGCACCTCCACCACATCCGACAGGTTCTCCAAACACTGCGGCAACACAAGCTATGTGCTAATTTGGAGAAATGCACTTTTGGCATGACCGAGGTTCAGTATCTGAGATACATCATTGATGAACAGGGGGTGCATGTTGATCCAGCCAAGGTCCAAGTCATTCGGGATTGGCCCTCTCCAACCACTCTAACAGAGCTCCGCAGCTTTCTAGGTCTTGCCAACTTCTACCGCAAGTTTGTGTTGGGATTTTCTCATATTTCTTGGCCCTTGAGTCAAGTCACCAAGGGCGGGGCGAAAGCAAAATTCTTTTGGTCTGAATCTCAACAAAAGGCATTCAGGGAGTTGAAGGATCGCCTCTGCACGGCACCAGTGCTCGCGTTACCAGATTTACAACAACCATTTGAGGTCGAGACAGATGCCTCTGACTATGCTATTGGGGCAATCCTTACTCAACATGGACATCCAGTGGCATATCACAGTGAAACACTTTCAGAAACAGTCCGGAAGTACCCCACTTATGATAAAGAGATGTATTCCATCGTACAGGCCTGCCGACAATGGAAGCATTACATTTTGGGGAAGGAAACGATCATCCACACAGGCCACCGACCTCTGCAGTTCATACAGACCCAAGGGAAATTGCAGAATGATCGCCATCAGAAGTGGTCTACATACCTGCAACAGTTTCACTTGAATATCAAGTATAAAAAGGGCAGCACCAATAATGTTGCAGATTGCCTCAGTCGACCACCGATCATGGCGCTAACCACCGTGCTCAACTCTTGCGGGCACGAGACTTCTGATTGGCCACTTCTCTACAAAAGAGACCCAGAATTCGGCCACACATACCAGACACTCTTGGAGGGTCGGCAGGTTGCAGATTTTCACCTCCAGGATGCCCTGTTATGCCACCTCGGTCACCTTTGTGTTCCTTCAAGCGAGCGTGCCAAGATGATTTGGGAAGCACACTACAGTCGGGCTGTTGGGCATTTCGGGGTCGAGAAAACAGTGGCCGTACTGCAAAACTATTTCTATTGGCCGAATCTTCGACAGGATGTTGGGAAGTACATCCGATCATGTACTTCCTGTGCCATTGCCAAACCGACCATTAAGAAGCAAGGCCTCTATACCCCGTTGCCTACCTCTAGTTGACCTTGGGAATCCATCTCCATGGATTACATGTCAGGCCTTCCTTCCACTAAGCATGGAAATGACTGTGTTTTTGTGGTCGTCGACAGGTTCTCAAAGATGGCCATTATGATGGCCTGCAAGAAGAATATCACAGCAGAAGCCACTGCTAAACTCTTCTTTGAACGAGTGTGGGTGCACTTTGGGATCCCACAGTCTATCATCTCAGATCGGGACAGTCGGTTTCTCAGCACCTTTTGGTCCAGTCTCTGGTCAATGCTGGACACCAAACTCACGAAGTCCACAGCCTTCCATCCTCAAACTGATGGCCAGACAGAGGTTGTCAATAGGATGATTGTGCACATTCTGCGCATGTATAACTCAAAGCATCCACGCACATGGGACGAGAGCCTCCCCTACGTTCAGCACAGCTACAACCGAGCTCACAGCTCCACTGGCCATAGCCCTTTTCAGGTGGGTTTGGGATTCCAGCGACTATGCCCCATTGATGTGGCCATGCCACTTGCAGCTACTCACATGAATTCAGCTCATGTCCAGTCCGAAACAGATAAGGCCACCAGCTTCATTGAGCGCATCCAACATATTCGCCAGCAGGTCCATGACATTCTTGAGAAATCAAATGCCAAGTACAAGCAGCGACATGATCAACATCGGGTGCCACACAAGTTTCAGGTGGGCGACAAAGTCTGGTTGCATTTGCAAAAGGAACGCCTTACTGGAGCCTATCGGAAATTGAGACCACTCCGATATGGTCCTTACACCATTACTAAGGCTATGGGAGACAATGCATTTGAGCTCAGCATTCCCCCATTCCTTGGCCTGCACCCAGTATTCAATGTGGACCGCCTTCGGCCATACTTTCCACCATTGCTAGACACATCCGACATTGCAGAACAGCTCAAACCCACAGAATTAAATCCAGATTGCATGGAACAAGCTGCAACTGATCGGATCATGGACACACAGATCAAGAACACTCGCCAACAGAATATCCAACTGTATCGAGTTGTCAAAGCGGGCCAACTCCTTCAGCAGGGCAAGTGGCTCACCAGGGAACAAGTTCAGCAGAAGTTTCTTCATCTCATGGAGGAGCTCAACGCAATGGGGAACATTGCTTCCTAAGGGGGGAGGACTGATCCAGGTGGATATTGGTGGCCACCTGCCAAGTCCACCTGGACCCCCACCATTGTCTTTCTCAGCATTTTCAGTTTCCTTAATTGTAGCACAACTTACTATTTTTAGCAGTTTTTCGGGTCCTGAACTTCCGGAGCCGTTTTGAGGCCCTAAACGGCGTTTTTTGGGGAATCCGGGGGCAACACATGTTGCCGGTTCCAACAATGATAGTGCTCGGATAGATCTTTCTAATGAGCTATTGTACGCGTCAAACGGAGATCATATGCCAAAGTTACGACACCGGGAAGTTGATGTACCAACTTACCCCCAAACGGGGCCCACAGTTTGGCGTTTCATCTCCTAGGGTTAGGTTTTGGAATGATAAGGGTTTTTCCATTGTTTCTCAACAATAAATAGGCCTTCGAGCCTCATTGTAACACAGTTCAGAGGCATGTAGCCATCACATCTCTTCTCAGAGATAAGCTACCATCGCCCTAGCTAGTTTATTTCCATTTCTGTTTGTAAGCATATTTTAGTATTTTCCATTAATGAAATGAAGTATTATTTCTGCTGCATCTTTGTGCATATGGTTATCTCTGTAATTTGTTCCGTTCCTGTTTAAATCCGGATCAGAAACCAATTCCCTTTTTACAGTAAATGATTTGATTTGACTTTGAAAGCTTTAATTACAAAGAAATAAACTCTAACCATCACTAGAATTCTCAATTACATCATGTAAAATAAATGAGAAACAAATTACATCTACCAAGGTCAACCCTTGACCATCAAAACATAGAAACATGCCTCCTCCACAAAAGTGCAATGAATGACTGTAGAAGCACAACGAACTGACAGTAGAAGCGTAACGAACTTTGGCAAGATGTTTTGAAGACTTTGATGGAGTTTTGAGCCTACCAAAATAAATACAATGAAACTTTAAGTTGTCCTCTTTAGCCTAGAAGCATTCATTCTCACAAAATTTCCTTTTATATCCCTTGAAACCTTGCTCCAAAAGCATGTGTCGAGAAGCACAACGATTGGTATGAAATAGGGGCAGAAAGTTAAAAAAAGGGTATTTTTTATCACTAATGAAAAATTAAGACTTTACAAGCTACCTCCAGTACTTTTTTTGAATGTTCATGTCTTAATATTTCTATGGATGCTTGAAATTCTTGATTTGGATACTCAGGGAAGAAGCGCAACGACTAGTTGCTGCATTTTTTAGCTCCTTTTTCACTGTGAACACAAAATTTCCCAAAATTTCAAAATTTTCAAAACTTTTTGTTTCCTCCTTTGTTCTTTACCTTGTCTTCAAAATACTAGTGATGTATTTGCCAAGGGATCAAGATTATCTCTTTTCTTTAGCTTCCTTAGGGTCCTCTTAAGTTTATCTTTCATGTTCCCAACCCTAATCTTGCAAATGAGGTTTCTAGCATAGTAATGCTTGGTCATGTGTCTCTACATGGTTATGTCCTTGTTGGCCTATTCAAAAGATTCTCGAAGTTCTCATTCACCCTCTCAAGCCAATACTCCTTTTCCTCTGTAATCTCACACACCATGGGACCTTGGGCTTGAGAAGAATATGGTTCATCTTTCTGTTGTTATTTCTTAACCATTTCCCTTGCCTTGGGCCTCCTTGGTTGCACTTGGACATCCTTGTCTTTAAACTGCTCAACATCAATCGGAGCTTTTCCCTTTTAATCTACCTTTCTTGTTGATCAAGGGCCTTCTTGTTGTTTACCTTGTTTCATTAGGATTAACTTTAAGTGCCTGTTCTCTTGCTAAAGTAAAGCTACCATGAAGTTTGTTTTTCTAGATCATCCTTCTACTCTTTAATCTGTGCATCTTTTTCTCTCATCATGTCATCAATTGCTTTGTCATCACTATGATTTTCTCATAGGTTAGTCATCTCAACTACGGGAGGTTCATTATGCATGGGTGAATCATGTATGCTCCTAGGTGTTTCCTCAGCCATGGTTTCAGCATGAATGTTCTCTTATTTAACAACCTCCTTTGGTAATTTCTTAGCCTGAGACCTAGTTGTAGCCTTAGGTCTAGGCATGTATTTATCTAACTCAAGAGAAAACACTAACCTCTTAACTCTCTTATATGTTTTTGAAATCCTTGCCCTAGGCTGAGGTTTTGACGCTGATGGCTTGCTTGATGGTTCAACTGTTGGTGGCCTATATGATGAGGGTGTATTTGGACCCTTTGAGTGGCTTGAAACAAGTGGAAGAGTAATTGCTTCCAAAAACATTTCCCATGATATATTGATTTGTGTTAGGAGATGGAGGACTATCATTTTGATCAACGCATGATGAAAGAGGCAACCTTGATTATTCCTCCCTTTGGATTGCACCTTCTCTATCATTTTCATTAAGCTTCTCAAAAAATAATCAGGTAGGTTTAGGGGCTTTTGAGAGGTAAAATGCATTAACAATTTGATGTGGTACTGATACAACCTATGAAACCTACCCTAACAAGTGAAATACCTCATGATAGTCTTCATTAGAGGGGTGTACTTTTCCAATAGCTGCCTACTAGGAAAGATATGAGGGTGTGACTTATGATATTGAGGCTTCAAAAACAATTTGTACTGCTCCAAGTCTAATTCCATGCCCTTAAACCGTACCTCACCTTGATGAGGGATAGATGTTGCTACAAATATAGCTTCCTCTGACACTAATAATTTGACCCCCATTATGATGACATGATCTTTCTTGAAATTGATGGAAAAGAGGCTTCTTAGCTGATGATGGTAGCCTATCTCTTGTACTTTTTAACAAAACCCTAGGTAGCCTACATATTCAAATGACCTTTTAAATAAATTTGATGCATTGATCTCTTGCATATGAGTTGGCTCATATCTAGAGATCTCTTTTTTAGGTAAACTTGACTCAGGATAGTGTCAAAGTTGACCGGGTTAAACAGTGACGGTTTTGGGGCACATGGTATTGTGCACCCATAGTATTCTGCCCGTGGTATTATATGTAATGGAGCTTATAAAAGGCTGGAAGGACTTCATTGTAATGTAAGACCTAGAGGTGAGTGGTGAACTAGCTCACTTGGTCGAATTGGCCAGGGTTTAGGTCAATGCTAATGAGATCTTATTAGGTTTGGTTTTTCGCCGGATTTGGGGTTTTCCCGGATAAGCATTTGTGTTTATGTGTTTATGGTTGTTGCTGGTTATTTTTATATTTATTCCTCTCAGTAATTATTTATGTTATGCAGTAAATTTCTTATCAACTGGTATCAGAGCCAGATATTGGCTTCAAAGGGATTCTTTGATGCCAGGGGTTTATAGTGCCTGATGAGATCAATGCAACCTTTTTACAGATCTAGGTCTGAAAATAATGGTGGAACAATTGTACATGGAAGAACCTCGAGGAGAATGTGCGGAAGATAGTGCCATAACTACCAGGGATTGCAGTGCATTTGCGATATTTACCAGTTTGGAACATGCTAACAAATTGCTCGGGATTCATGCGGCTATTTAAAGAAGGTCAGCAGAAGAACATTGTTCATGCGGCTTCGAAAATTGTTCGTTTTCTGATACGTGAGGCCACCGGTGCTGGAATATATGAGGTTCTCATCGGGCTTGTAGTTGGAGCGGTTTGATAGAAGTTTTTGAGCAAATCAAATTGAGAGAGGATGGATCAGAATTGCAGCAGCAATAAACAAAAAAAAATTAATGAAGTCAAAATTATTGCATGTAAATGGGCATACCACTGTAAGACCTGGTAAGGCATGTGTACCCCTCGGTGATCACTGGTAAATTTTGGGTTAGACCTAGGTGATAGGGGGGATGTCGGGTTAATAATACCTCGAGTAAAAACTTTGAGGGGGGTAAGAGCTAGAGTAAGCGGGATTGTCTCACTTAGCAGGTTTGGTTGGAGTTAGTCAAGGAACCCCAAGTCAAGTTTAAGGGGGGAATTGTTAGGTAAACTTGACTTAGGATAGAGTCAAAGTTGACCAGGTTAAACAGTGATGATTTTGGGGCACATGGTATTGTGCATCCATAGTATTCCGCCCGTGGTATTATATGTAATGGAGCTTATAAAAGGCTGGAAGGACTTCATTGTAATGTAAGACCTGGAGGTGAGTGGTGAAGGCTCACTTGGTTGTATTGGCCAGGGTCTTGGCCAATGCTAATGAGATCTTATTAGGTTGGGTTTTTCCCCGGATTTGTGGTTTTCCCAGATAAACATTTGTGTTTATGTGTTTCTGGTTGTTGTTGGTTATTTTTATATTTATTCCTCTCGGTAATTATTTATGTTATGCAGTAAATTTCTTAACACTCTTCTCCCTTGAATTTTATTCTGTCATTAGTTTTCACCATGTTTTGACTTTGATTTTGATAAGAAACGCTAGTTTGAAATAGGAAAGGGAAAGGTAATGAGGCTACAAAACAGGGGGAAAAATGCAGCAAGTTGGGGGAGAGAAATGAAGGAGAAGTGGAGTGAATAATTTGTAGGAAATTTTTGGGAGATGGGGATGTGTTAGGAAGAGGAGGGAAGTGGAATTTCGGAGAATGGATGTGGAAAATGGGTGAAAAAGGAAAAAAAAAACAGTCCTGGGCTAGAAGCGCAACGAGTAGCTAGGATTGAGGAGAAAAATGATGGGATGAGGGGATTTGAATATGGAGAGTGATGGGGAATGTATATTTAGGGTAATTAGGGATGTCTACACCTAGAAACTAGGAAATTTGTCTTTAAAAAAATCAAATGACAATAGGGATTAGAAGCTAGCAAAAGCGTAGCAGAAACCCTAGGAATACAATTTTGATGATTTTCTGAAGGAAAAATTAACATGCAAGGTTTGTAGAGCTTCACTTACTGGTGTAGAGATGTTGTGAAAGAAATTTGAGGAAATAATTGAGTTTTTTGTTGTCCATTTTACCCTGTAAGATAAAAGTGCGGCAAGTTGGCCAGAAACGCAACAACACCTCCAAAAGCATAACAACTGAATGAGAATAGAAGCAATGGAGAATTTTGACCTTGTGATAGCTATGGCATGAATAAAACTGATGGAGAGGAGCTCTTGGAAGCTTGGCAAGATAGAATGAAGTGTTTTATATGCTTGGTTTCTCCTTTATAACTCAAGAATTTGATTTTCAGCTTAGATAGTGGAATGACATCATATGTACTTTGTTTGGATGCCTTGGTGATGCGACTTGTACTACAACATCTTTATTCAATAGGAAAGATCTATGTGCATGTGACATGAATGTACCTTTGATTATTTTTTGAAAAACTTTATTTCCTAACTTGATAACTCTCATGACACCTTGCTAATTTTAAATGATGAATGATATGACCTTAAATGGAGGTATGATGATCACACACCAACAAGACATTCATGACACTTTGATGATCAAACTTAAGACACCACGACTCTTCCTTTTCAAGTTCTTTTATGATGACCCTTTAATGAAGGAAGAATGACCTTTGGTGACTCTAAGACTCATGGAATTGATTTTTTTATTGACCTCAATCCTGCATAGAAAAGTCTTGCTTCCACCTTTAAGGGTTCAATTACACCTTGGCCATGAATTTCAAGACCCTTTCCCTCTTAACCATCTTGGTTAAGAACCTCAATCCAATACTTTGGGATTGTTTCTCAAAAACACCATGACAATGAGGAGGAGAGTGGGAAGAATGAGGATCTATTTCCAAGTCTTTGTCTTTGACTTTCTTCGGTGAGATTCCTTTCCCAAACTTCTTCCATTCCCGATACATTTTTCCAAACATGGTCTTCATCACCATGAAATCTTCACGAAATTTTTTCTCGAATACAAAAGGACTCTACTCTCCCTCATGTGACGACATTTCTATTCTTTGAGTAAAGCTTCTTTATACAATTTCCTATTGCCTTCAATAAGTGTTCCTTCACCTTGCTTAAATTTACTCTTGCTTATCATGCACACTCACAAACCACCATCAAAATTTCTCAGATACCACTTGACCTAAACTTAATCTAGAATCATTTAAAGTGACTTGGCTTGTAAAAATTTTCAAGTGTGAATGATCAAACTTGACCCAACAATTAACTTAAATCAAGCATGTAATACTTTAAGTGAAGAAACAATTTAAAACACTCTGTATAAAATCGGGACAAGAAGAAAATAAAGAAAAAACCAATTGATAACGGAGTTCATCCAGTGTGGACTACATCCCCAGGTCCTACCTCTAAGGAAGTGGCCTCTTTTATTAATTTGATGCTAAGACTCAAATGCTTTATTGCATCACCAAAATTCCTCCAAAAATTCAGCTACAAAACAAATCTTTCTGCTACTAAACTGATATTTTTCTATCAAAACCTCCTTTGGTTGCTACATATTCAAGCTCTCACTCGCTTAGTTTACAAAGAAATGCACAAGCTCAACAACTGAGCTTAAACACTCTCAACAATATCAAAATGTCACCACTCAAAGAATACACTGAGTTCAAAACCTCCCGACTCTACAAAAAATTCATACCCAAAGCTCTCTCAAGAGCTCCCTGACTAAGCTCCCATTATAATGGCAAGCATATATATATATATATATATATATATATATATATATATATATATATATATATATATATATATATATATATATATATATATAACATTTGGTGGACTGATAGTCGATACCACGAGCTTGCAGAATGTGTGCATGGTTATTCTAAATATAAACATTGTTGTATAACAAATTACAACCATATATATGTGTGTGTGTGTGTGTGTGTGGCATGTCACTGGAACAACCAAAACATATAATGAAATTCTTGAATAGTTGAATAATGTGTTATCAACATAACATATGGTTTGCATTTCTTATAACCATGGCATATAGTTAATCATATGTGTTCCAATCACATATGGTGGTGCATTGCATGATGGATTACCATGAACCCAATAGTCAATATATTAAAACACACCATATTAACTTGCAGTTGTATTAAGTTCCTTCAACAAAACATATAGTTATAACGAAATTTTGGCATTGTTGCTACATTGGGTAGAGGTTTATGTCCATTAACCCATAGAATATGCCATAAATCGTAAGTTGATGTGCAAAAATAAGCATATCATACCACGTGACATGTCAACGCTTTCATCGGAGTTGTTGGTAGGTTTGTGAGAGATACTTATCGAACTTTTAGTTCGGTGGAGCCACCAGGTTTTGCGGGTTTCGCCTTCCCATTTTCTGCCATATACCTCATATGAACTAAAATATATATGATATTCATTGCCTATAACATCCATTGCTTAAGTTTTTTTAGTTACACTATTGTATTTTTGTTTCATAAGTCACAGGTTCAAACCCGATCGATGCCAATTGTAGTTATCCCCTCCCACATTTACCCAGCTTCATAAGTTCACCAGGGTAAACATGAGATGAGTATCACTATGACATGACCCAACCTCCAAGTTCCAGTTATGGAAGTGGAGCCGACACAACAACAACTTACAGACATCTCATTGGGATTACATATCACTGAGGAGTTGGACAACCACCCTTAGTGATCAATCCCTAAGTTAGAACCCTATTTTTCTGACCTAGCACCCCAACCGCACACACAGCAAGGCAAGAGTGCGGTTATAGGCCTCCAACCACACGCATAAACCTACTTCCATGTGGTTATGGCCTAAATCCTTCAGTTTTGAGCATGCAATTTTGGGATCTATTCTACCTTTTCAAGCCAACTTCCAGACCACTATCCATAATTTCCTGTAGCTTTCCAGAATCATAATTTACATGATGACAATGCCAAACATTAAAAATTTAAGAAATAACTTGACCTAGAATTCCTAATCCATAATAGACATTTCGTCAAACATATGGAAAGCATGTAAGTTACAAGTCGTGAATGCATATCCGATCATAAACTGATAGTCCTCATCTGAAAATCAGTAAGAAGGCTCTAAGATCTCACTAGCTAGCTGCAATAACACTTGTTAGTCTCTACATTCATCCACCAATCAACAACTTATCAAAACATGTGAAGATCCATAGATAGATTACATCATATAACCATCATATAACAAACAAATAAGTAAAATAAAAACCATGGCAACTCAACCATAATATCAGCAACATAATCACTACAAGTATTCATAAATCATAGTACGAAAATAACTCTTATTAATATATGAGAATACCAACTAGGTAAGGGACTTCCACATACTACCTGACCATTGAATGGGTTGAACCAAATCACTCTTTCAGCCAATCATTATCGTCCCATGTTCCAAGCATGAATCTGGGATCTCATGGATTAAACCAAAACAAAACCAACCGGACCTTCTGGAGGCAAAACCGCCTCAACCCTCAACCACATTGATGCAACCTCTATGGTCTGGAAATCACTAACACCAACCATATTGATCTCTACCCAAGCTATCCAAGGCCTCAGGACCTAGTCACTTAACCCACAACCTTCCAAGGTGTTAGAAAACTATATATTACGAAGCAATGGAACACATAAAATATTGTAGAAATATAAACACAGAAATTGCATAAAACAAGAGAGACACAGATATATGTGGTTCACCCAGTTTGGGCTATGTCCACCCCGAACAGCCAGTCCTTCCTTTCTATTATACAACAAAATGAAGAGACACAACCTACAGCAAATCCGTTGTAATATCCTTTGTTTCCTCTCATAGTCTCACCTCTCTGTTTTTCACTCAAAGAATACACATCTATGTCACAGCCTCAAACAAAATGCCCTCATACCAAGAGAGGGGTTTCCTTCTAGGAAAAAAAACCCTAAATTAAACATAAGTTCTACCGTCAGATCATCCACCTAATGAATGGCCCAGATTGACTAGAAATTACTATACTTTTACAAGGCAATTTTACATCTATTTTTGGCTTCGGGGGTGCTGCCCCCGAACCCCCGCCGGGGGACTGCTAGCCCCCAGTCCCCCCAACCAGGGGGGATCAGCCCCCCCTACACCCCCCCACGTGGAGGGGTGTACAAACTTCTTGGGGTATGCTAAAACAAAAGACCTCTGAACAATCATGCTCCACACACAACAATCTCCCACTTGGAGAATGATTGTAGCAACTCCACCGCTGCTTCATTTGCTGGACAATGACTCCTCTTTAGACCTGGTTGTTTCTCATCTTCATCATCATCCTTGAAGACCAATTGAAACTGAGCATGTTCTCAGTTTCTCCTTGGTTACAACTTTTGTTAGCATGTCTGCAGGATTCTGGCTAGTGCGTATCTTTTCGAGCTTCAACTCTCCATCTTCCAACATTGCTCATATGAAATGGTACTTGAGTTGTATGTGTTTAGTCCTGGAATGAAATGTTGAGTTCTTTTCAATATGAATGGCACTTTTTCTATCACTGTATAATGTGCCCATATCATTCTCCTTACCCAATTCACCCATAAACCTTTGTAACCAAATCATTTCTTTACTAGCCTCTGTAGCAACAACATACTCTGCTTCTGTTGTTGAAAGCGCAACAACACTTTGGATTTTTGAAACCCAACTGACAGTTGTTCCACCAACAATAAATGCATATCCTGTAGTGCTCCTTCTGTTATCTCTTTCACCTACCATATCTGCATCAACATATCCCTGTAGAGAAATGTTTGAACCACCAAAGCATAATGCTTGATTTGTGGTACCTTTCAAATATCTGAGAATCCATTTAACTGCCATCCAATGTTCCTTTCATGGATTTTTCATGTACCTGCTTACAACTCCTACTGCATGTGCAATATCAGGCCTTGTGCAGACCATTGCATACATTAAGCTTCCAACTGCTGATGCATATGGAACTTTAGACATATAATCCATGTATTCTTGGGTTTTTTGGCACATTTCCTTACTAAGTTTGAAATGGCTAGAAAAAGGTGTACTAACTGGTTTAGCATTGTGCATATTAAATCTTTTCAACACCTTTTCTATGTACTCATTCTGAGACAATGTTAATTTTCAATTTTTCCTGTCTCTAGTGATTCTCATACCAAGGATTTGTTTTGCAGCTCCCAAATCCTTCATTGAAAATGAATTTACCAATTTTCTTTTGATCACATTTATTTCCTGCATGTTAGACCCTGCAACAAGCATGTCATCTACATATAATAACAATATAATATAGCTGCCGTCATTTTGCTTTCTCAGATAAACACAATGATGAGAGTGACATCCAGTATAGCCTTGTTCAGACATAAACTTGTCAAATTTTAGATACAACTGCCTTGGAGCCTGTTATAAGCCATACAAGCTCTTCTTCAACCTGCACACTAGTTTCTCCTTCCCTTTCACCTCATATCCTTGTGGCTGCTGCATATATATCTCTTCCTCCAAATCCCCATGGAGAAAGGTTGTCTTTACATCTAACTTCTCAAGATGAAAATCTTCAGATGCTACTAGACTTGAAATAGTTCTGATGGAATTCATTTTAACAACAGGAGAAAATCTTTCATCAAAATCAATACCTTTCTTTTGTGCAAACCCCTTCACCACAAGTCTAGCTTTGTACCTCTGTTTTCCTCCATCTTCTTCCTTCAGCCTGTAAACCCATTTATTCTTCAACGTAGTTTTTCCTGCATTCAACCTAACTAAGTCCCAAGTCTAGTTATGCATTAAGGAGTCCATATCTTCTTCCATGGCTACCTCCCACTTCTTCCTTCTTTCAACCTGCATTGCTTCTTCATAACATTCGGGTTCACCAGAATCAGTCAACAACAAATAATATAATGAAGGAGAGTATCGTTCAGGGGGTCTACTTATCTTTTTAGATCTTCTAACACCACTTTCAGGTGTTTGGGGTGCCTGTTGCTGTTGTGGTGGTTGTTGTTGTTGTGGTTGTCGATTATTATTATTTTTAGGCACCTTTACTTTTTCAGTGATTTTGTCAAGAACTGCATATTCCTTGTTTTCTTTTTGTTGCTTCTTTTCCTGCAACTAATTCTTATACAAGCCCTTTTCATTGAATATTACATCTCTGCTCCTAATGATTTTGTGATTTTCATAATCATATAAGCGATAACCAAAATCATTAACACCATATCCAATAAAGGTAAATTTCTTTGACTTTGCCTCAAGCTTTGTTCTATTTTCTTTATCAATATGGACAAAGGCCTCACAACCAAAAGGCTTTAAAAAGGAGTAGTTTACCTTTTTACCCGTCCATTCTTCCTCTAGAACACCACCATCCAAGGAACTTGAAGGCCCTCTATTTATTAGATAAACAATAGTATCTACAACATCTTCCCAAAACTATAAAGGCAATCCTGCATGCAATCTCATGCACCTTGCATGCTCCATGATTGTTCTGTTCATCCTTTCTGACACACCATTTTCTTGTGGTGTTCTTGGCACTGTCTTCTCTCTGCGAATTCCATGCTCTGGACAGTACCTATCAAACTCTTTGTTGCAATATTCACCTCCATTGTCTGATCTAAGACACTTCAATTTCTTTCCTGTCTCAATCTTAACCAAAGCTTTCCATTTCTTGAAAGTATCAAATACATCAGATTTATTCTTAATACAATAAATCCAAGTTTTTCTAGTTGCATCATCAATAAAGGTAACATAATAACGAGAGCCACTAAGAGATGCTACCTGAGCAGGTCCCCATACATCTGTATGCACAAGCTCTAATTTTTTGCTCTTCTTTTCTTTCCCAACTTTGAGAAATCTGACTCTCTTCTATTTTCCATAAATGCAATTCTCACAGAAGTCCAAGTCAACATTCTTCAAACCCAGCAAAAAATTCCTTGAGTGAAGAATCTTCATCCCCTTTTCACTCATGTGTCCGAGCCTATGATGCCATAATGCTGCATCTGATGCTTTGGAAGTTAAAGCATTAACAGGGTTAGAAATACCATTGCATAAATACAATGTACCAACCTTTTCGCATTTTGCTATTACCAGGGCTCCTTTGGTGACCTTCCAAGATTTATCTGTGAAAGCTGTCACACAACCTTCACCACCTAACTGCCCTGTTGAAATCAGATTTTTCTTTAGATCTGGAGCATGCCTTACCTCCTTTAGTAGCCATTGGTTTCCATTCTGCTGTTTTACAAGAACCTTACCCATTCCAACAATTTTATGGGGTTTATCATCACCCAAACGAACTTGTCCAATTCTCCTTGAACATAGTCATGAAAGTATTTCTTATTAGTTGTGGCATGGAATGAGGCCCCTGAATCTACCACCCAAGAATCAGTAATATTTTCGAAAGAAAGAATCAAAGCATCTTGTAACACCTCACCTGTCACATTTGCTTCATGATTGTTTTCTTGCTCTGCATCTCCTTCTTTTCCCTTCCGAGATCTACAGTCTTTCCTTAGGTGTCCTTTCTTTCTGCATTTCCAGCACACTATCCTCGATCTGGACTTGGATCTACCTTTCCTTGATTTACTGCGATATCCTGAGCTCTTTCCTCTTTCCATTTTTCTTCCCCTAGACTCTGCACTCAAAGCATTACCCGATGTCTCACCAGAGCTTTTCCATCGCATTTCCTCACTAAGGATAGCACCGAAAACATCATCAAACTTTAAAGTACTAGATCCAGAGACAAAGTTACTAATGGCCATTACTAAACCATTCCAACTTTTTGGCAATGAGCACAAGAATAACAGAGTTCTAACTTCATCTTCAAAGTTTACCCCTACAGAACTTAACTGACTTGTAACTGTATTAAAATCATTTAAATGATCTGCAACATATCCACCTTCCGACATCTTCATATTAAATAACCGTTTCATAAGAAATACCTTGTTTGAGGCCAAGGGTTTTTCATATACTTTCGACAACACCTGAATCAAACCCTCTGTTGTTGTTTCCTTCGAAATGTTGAAGGCGACTGACACAGCGAGGCACAACTGTATTGTTATGAGTGCCTTTCTATCGAGAAGGTTCCATTCTTCATCTGTCATAGCCATCGGCTTCATTGTTTTTCTGCTCAATAGTAGGTACAGATCTTTCTGATACAGATAATCTTCCATCTGCATCTTCCATAGCGAGAATTTTTGGCCGTTAAATTTCTCGACCCTAAACTTACCATCTTCCACCATTGCTTCCACTCAAACAAGGAACCGTTCTTTCCTGCGAGTTTATCATCCAAATAGACCTTCGTCTCTGATACCAGTTGTTAGAAAATTATATATTACGGAGCAATGGAACACATAAAATATTGCAGAAATATAAACACAAAAATCGCATAAAACAAGAGAGACACAGATATACGTGGTTCACCCAGCTTGGGCTACGTCCACCCCGAACAGCCAGTCCTTCATTTCTATTATCCAGCAAAATGAAGAGACACAACCTACAACAAATCCGTTGTAATATCCTCTGTTTTCTCTCACAGTCTCACCTCTCTGTTTTTCGCTCAGAGAATACACATCTATGTCACAGCCTCAAATACAATGCCCTCATACCAAGAGAGGGGTTTCCTTCTAGGGAAAAAAGCCCTAAACTAAACATAAGTTCTACCGTCAGATCATCTACCTAATGAACGGCCTAGATTGACTAGAAATTACTATACTTTTACAAGGCAATTTTACATCTATTTTTGGCTTTGGGGGCGCTGCCCCGGAACCCCCGTCGGGGGACCGCTGGCCCGCGAACCCCCCAACCGGGGGGATCGGCACCCCCGCACCCCCCCGCATGGAGGGGTGTACAAACTTACTGGGGTATACATCTGGCTGAAACAAAAGACCTCTGAACAATAATGCTCCACACACAACACAAGGTTCTAGGGCATTTTTTCCAACCGCGTCTCCAAGGACTAACCCACGAAGGGCTCCATAGCATTTTTCTCAATCAACGACTTTGGGAACTAGTAGCTCAACCCAATTTGTTCCAGGGCTTCCAGAGAATTTCTCCAACCCACAAATATAAGGAACCTAAGAAAAAATCATCAAAATAATTAGAAAAACCCACAACACCATGGCTATTTAAGAAATGGAAAGGCAAGGCTAAAACCATTTTCAATCTAGGAAAATATCGATGCTAATGACATCCCATAACCAAATAAACACATTCATATGCCATCCATCCAAAAATCAATACGAAAATCACACATGCAACTTATTACTTTCCATGTATCCCTATTGTAGTTGTTGATCGAACTATTCCCTTGCACTGCCTTCTTTCCTTTGCCTTCTTTCTCCAAAACCAAGTGAATGCCACAGTTCTCGAAGAATGCTCTAAGTGTATAATAGTATGAGAGAATGAGAGAAAAGAAACCAACTCACAAAAAGATAGAAAAGAAAGATCAATGCCTTAGAAATCAGCCTCTTTGAGGGGGTAACCTCCTTTACATTACACAAATGAACAATTCTTCGATGATACAAATCAGAAAACCTCCTTTCTATACATAAGATTCTAAGGGATCACAATATAATCAAATCCAACATAACAATAATAATATAAGGGCACAACAATAACAATAGTGGGCTTTTATGGGGACAATAGGGGCACACAATAACAATAAGGGGTACAATGACAATAGTAATGGGGGAATCACTAGTATTATAGGGACCTAACATGCCCATCTCCTTCAAAAAAGTGTTGTCATCAATGCTTGAGTAGTTTTGGATGCTTTTGTATAAAATTATCATCCTCCCATGTGGAATCTTCTGCGGGTAAGTTCTTCCACTTGACAAGATAATCTGTAATTGATCAATTTTACAGCTCTCGAGTTCTTATTTCTGTGACTACTTCAAGTTCCAATATGATTTTCCTTCCTCATCAAGTTCTGGAAATATTGTTTGAACTAGGAGCTTGTCACCAATAACCTTCTTTAAGCATGAAACATGGAAAATTGGGTGCACTCAGGAAGCTGCAGGAAGCTCCAATTTGTATGCCATAGTACCAATGTTTTGCAACACCTTGTACAGACCATAATACTTTGGTGATAATTTATTATCCTTCTTGGCTTTCTTGAGGGAAATTTGTTTATATGGTTGTAGTCGTAGAAATACTCAATCACTTATATCAAAATTTCTTTCGCTACGATGTTGATCTACCTGCTATTTCATTCTATTCTGTGCCAAAGTTAGGTTATCCTTTAAGAGTTGGAGAACTTGTTGTTGATGCTCGATGTGATCTTCCACTGCTTGAATCTTCGAATTTTATCTTAAATATGATGTGATGGACGGTGGGTGATATCCATAGAGTGCCATAAATGGGGTCATTTTTGTTGCAATATGGAAGGAAGTGTTATACCACCATTCAGCCAAAGGAAACCATTTGACCCATTGTTTTTGTTTATCATATACAAAGCAATGAAGATATCCTTCCAAATATTTGTTTACTATCTCAGTTTTCCCATCAGATTGAGGATGATAAGATGAGCTATGAGCTAACTAAGTACCAAGACAAGAAAATAATTTTGTCCAAAAATTTCCAGTGAAAAAGGGATCTCTATCGCTTACAATAATATTTGGGTTTCCACATAGCTTTTGAATTGTTTCCATAAATGCAGTAGAAAATGGATTGGATTTAAATGGATGAGATAATGCACAAAAGTGTGCATACTTGGTAAGTCTGTCAACTACCACCATGACCACACTCTTTCCTTTGGACTTGGGTAAACCTGTGATGAAATCCATTGAAACCTCCTCCCAACGTTGGCTTGGAATGAATAAAGGTTGTAATAGACCTGGGGTCTTAATTGTTTCAACTTTATTTTGTTGGAAAACCAAAAATTCCGTCACAAAATTTTGAATATTAGATTTAAAGCCATCCCAAAAGAAATCCTTCTTAACCCTGTGGAAAGTTTTTAAAAATCCCGAGTGCCCTCCTAAGGGAGAGGTGTGAAATTCCATAAGAATATTTTGTTTGAGTTGGGAATTCTGACATAGGTATAAGCGATATTTGTACCATAAAGAATCATTTTTCAACCTAAATGTATCAGATGTACTGGGATATTGTTGTAAATTTTGAATGAGTTCCCACATTTCTTCATTGTTCTTCCATTCATCCCTTGCTTCATTTATCCAATCTGGTTGGATAATAGAAATGGAATAAAGTAATGCTTCCACATCCTCATCCTTTGTTGAGAGCGCATATGCCACAACATTTTTCTTCCCTCTTTTGTATATGATTTCAAAGTCATAACCCAGCATCTTTGTTACCCATTTTTGCTGCTCTTATGAAGATAATCTTTGTTCTAAAAAGTATTTCAGACTATCATGATCCATTTTTACCTTGAAGTGTCTTCCCATTAGCTAGGGTCGCCATTTCTTAAGTGCATGTAATATTGCCAACATTTCCTTCTCATAAATAGCTTTGTGTAAATACTTTCCTTTGATTGGAAGACTTTCGAAAGAAATGGGTCTTTCTTGATGCATTAAAACAACACCAATTCCATTTCCTAAGGCATCACATTCCATAATAAAGGTTTTTGTGAAGTCTGGTGTAGCTAAGACCAGTACTTGGAACATTGCTTCTTTAAGATGTTCAAAGGCCTTCGTTACTTCTGGAGTCCATAAAAATGTATCTTTCTTCAATAATGTTGTTAGAGGTGCTGCTATTCTCCCATAATTCTTAATAAACTTGCAATAATACCCTATCAACCTGACAAATCCTCCCAGATGCTTTACAAATGTGGGACTTTCCATTCCTTAATGGCTTTAATTTTTCTAGGGTCTACCTTAACACCTTCATGAGATACAATATGACCCAGATATTCCACCTCTTGTATTCCAAAGAAACATTTGGAGCTTTTTTCATATAATTGTTTCTCCTCCAATAGTTTGAGCACCCTGTTGACATGTTGAACATGATCCTTCCAAGACTTGCTATAGATTAGTATATCATCAAAAAATAATAACACAAATTTTCTAAAGAAGGGTTTGAAAATGGAATTCATAAAACCTTGAAATGTAGAAGGTGCATTGGTAAGGCCAAAAGGCATGACGAAAAATTCATAATGACCCTCATGAGTTGTAAATGCTATTTTTGGAATGTCTTTAGTCTTCATTCTGATTTGATGATATCCTGAACGAAGATCCAACTTGGTGAAGTAAATTGATCCATGCAATTCATCCAATAGTTCATCAATGACAAGAATGGGTAATTTATCTTTAATAGTGAGATTGTTGAGCTTCCTATAATCCAAACACATGCGCCATGATCCATCCTTTTTGTGCACCAATACTACTGGAGCAGAGAAAGAACTTTGACTAGGTTGAATTATACCGGCCTCTAGCATTTCTACAACTGTACGTTCAATTTCACTCTTTTGGGCATAGGGATATCTGTAAGACCTGATGTTTGGAGGAACACTTCCTGGAATCAAATGAATAACATGATCATGATCATGAATAGGTGGGGGACCTTTGGGAGTCTCAAATACCTTGGAATGTTTGTCTAGAAATTTTTGGAGATCTGGAGAAATAGATGATTTTGATGTGGGAACCTCTAGCGAACATGATTGTGCAATATGGCCTCATTGTTCTTTCTTTAGAAGATTTGTCACTCCATTATAGTTGATTATCTTTCCTAGTTTCACTACGATACCTCTTAATTCTACTTCCTTTCCTTCCAAAGAAAATTTCATGAAAAGTTCTTGAAAATTAAAAGCTATTGTACCCAAGGATTGTAGCCATTGGACTCCTAGTACAACATCAACACCACCCATTGGAATGGAAAGAATTGGCTATTCAATACATATTCTCCCATGGATAGATTAATATTATGGCACTTTCTAGATAAATTTATGGTTCCTCCACTTGAAACCATCACTTGTCACTCTAGTGCTGGATATAGGAAGCAATTCAATTCCTTGACTATCTTACAGTGAATAACATTATGGGTACTATCCGAATCAATCAAAACTATTACCTTTTTCTTCTTGATATGTCCTTCTATCTTGATAGTTTGAGGAGTCATAATTCCGACAAATGCATTACAAGATATGGTCGGATTCATTTCTTATTTCTCTAGAGTTTATTCTGGGTGTATATCCTCTTCTTTTGACGTTTATTATTCCTTTTCTTCCTCCTCTTCACAATCTATGTAAAATAATTTCTTCTAAGCACACTTATTACCTTTAGTGTATTTGATATCACAATCGTAACAAAGCCCTTTTGCTCTATTTTCTTCCAATTGTTGGGGTGTCAACCTTGTAGGTTGTGGAAATCTAGGGGAAACAACACTTCCATCCCTATAGTTGTGAGTGGTAGGCTTCCTTGTTACCATAATTTTTTATTCCATTTTTCTTGCCAACCTGAATGCCTTCTCCAGTGAGTCAGGTTCCCAAAGGAAAACCTCATGTTGGATGTTATCCTTTAGAGTCCCTATGAACACATCAATCCTATGCTCCTCTGGAATATCTTTTACCCTTATATTCAATTTTTGGAAGTCCTTAATGTGCTCCATCATTGAACCCTTTTGTTTGAGGTTTATCAATTGGCTAAAAAAATTGTTGCTTTTTGTATCCTCATAATGTGCTACCATTTCTTTCATAAAAATTTCCCAAGTGACAATTTGTTTATGAGAGCAAAGCCATTGATACCATACAATTTGATTTGGTTCCAAATATAAATTTGCAATGTGTACCTTTTGTGTGTTTTTCACATTATGGAGATTGAAATATTGCTCCATCTATAGTATCCATGTTACGGGATCCTTGCCATCAAACTTTCTCATATCGATCTTTGGAACATGGTGGGTCTTCAATCCAAGATTAGAGTCTATTAAATCATATTAACATTTATTTTGTTCTCATCATGAGTTTCCTTTACTACTCTTGCACCATTAGTAAGTGTTTCTTGTAGCAACTTAGTCAAATCTATCTTCAAATCTTCCATCTTAGCATCCATGCCACTCATCTTAGCTTCCATGCCATCCATATTAGCTTGCACACCATTCATGTTAGCTTCCACGCCATTCATCTTAGCCTCCACACCTTTCTTTAAACCATCAATATTAGCTTATGTTACCTTTTGTGAGAGTGAAATTTGTTGCACTTGGTAGACTCGTAATTTTGATATATCATGTTGCATTTCTTCCTCTTCTTCATGAGTCATGCTAGAGATTTCAGGTTGCTTACTAGGTGTTTCTATTTTCTTTCATTGGGGCATCAATTAATGATAATTATGGTTCACTATGTCCTTTGAACTTCAACCTAATTTTTCAACCCAAACTAATGCAAAAAATTTTAAAAACTACACACCTTTTTTTCGCTTTGTAGAAGCTTGATATTGAATCTGCTTTATCTTTGTAATTGCGGATCTCCAAGGTCTGAAATTTCTTCTTGCGGTAGCCCTCTGATTCCTCTTTCCAATGCCACCAGTATCATCAAAATTGGATTCTCCAAGAAAGCGTTATGCCCAATCTCCCAAGATGGACTGATTATATAATTTTTCAGTAGAGAAAAATTGTACGATGTGCCATGTGTCTCTGTTGCAACCTTCGAATCTGGAAAAGATATACAGAAAACTACAGTCCATCCTATTTCTGTAACTTCTTATGAAATTTCATTCTGATACTCAGAGAGAAAGTTATGACGACTTTCCCAAGGTCTCCTGTTTGGAATGTAATTCGGGAGTCTGCAAAACCCCTAACATCCTCAGATCATATCTCCGAAAATATAGCGAGACAAGATCTGAAATGTGGACCCGAGGTGGAGAACAATTTCAACTCAAATGGGTTATTTTTTAGCTTCTAAAAGATCGCATAAAAACATTTATAGTGAAAATTCCACGATGACCAGTTTGGAGCAATGAAACCCTAGAATCCAAAGCTCCGATACCAAATGTTATGAAACCCGCTCACAAAAAGATTGAAAAGAAAGATCAACTTCTTAGAAATCAGCCTCTTCGAGGTGGATACCTCCTTTACATTACACAAATGAACAATTCTTCGATGATACAAATGACAAAACCTCCTTTCTATACATAGGATTTGAAGGGGTCACAATATAATCAAAGCCGACATAACAATAATAATACAAGGGCACAACAATAAAAATAGTGGGCTTCTATGGGGCACAATAATAACAATATGGGGACAATAGGGGAACAACAATAACAATAAGGGGTACAATGACAATAGTAATGGGGGAATCACTAGTATTATAGGAAACTAACAAGCCAAAACTGAACTGACAAAAGCTCAAACTGAAAAAAGTTGTGAAATGATCCTCTGATGCCTTTTTATCATTGATGCCTCTATTTTCTTCATTTTCCTTAATTTTTCCTGTAATTTCCCTTGCATTCATATCTGTGTCTCTTCACCTTCCGTTTCTCCTATTTTCCTTTATTTTCATAAACAAATTCCAATTATCACCTCTTTTCCTTTGCCAATTTCCATAGCCATAAATTAATAACAAGTGATGCCCATGAAAGTGTTTTTCCCAACATTCAACTTGGAATATGTGTCCCATTACCTTGGTCTTATTTTATTTACACGGAAAATCAACCAAGAGTTTTTAAAAACCCCTCCCCCTTGGGGGAACACCATCCTAAGTGTTCAATGAAACCTATAACTTGCAAAACATGTTACCCATGGAGCTTTATAACATAGCTCGATGCAACATTTACATCATACCAAACTGTTAAAACCATGAACACCATACTACTTATTGGAGCTTCATAACACAACTCATTGTAGTATTACAATACATAAATGCATATATAAACATAACCCAAAATACATATACCAAAACACATGTGCCAACACAATTTCTCAACTAGAAAATAAGGAAGCATACATAGCCCACATCTCGTCAACCATCTCCCATGTAGCTTCATTGAGCCCAAAGTGCTTCCACTGCAATTTAACTTGCTTGATTTCTCTGTTCTGTAGCATGAGTTGTTTCCGTTGTGATATGCATTGTGGCTCAGGATGGAATTGTCCCTCTAGTTCCACCTGCAATAAAGACCAATCAATCACATAATCAGCATCCTGGGCATATCTCTTGATCCAGGTGGATATTGGTGGCTACCCACCTATTCCACTTGGACCCCCACCATTGTTTCTTTTTAGTTTCGTTAATTGTAGCAGAACTTACTATTTTTGGAAGTTTTTTAGGTCCTAAACTTCCGAAACCGTTTTGAGGGAATAAAAGATGTTTTTAGGGGAAACAGAGAGACTGGAAAAGTCCCAAACTAGATGCAAAATTTATTTTCCACCTACTCTTCAACATCTTTGAAACAAGGTATTATGATAGCCAAATGGAGATCGTAAGCCAAAGTTATGACCCTTTTCCATTGTTTCTCAATAATAAATAGGCCTTTGAGATGCACTGTAACACAGTTCAGAGGCATGTAGTGACCACATCTCTTCTCAGGATAAGCTACTATCGCCCGATCTAGTTTATTTCCAGTTTTGTATGTAAGCATATTTCAGTTCTTTGATATTAATGAAATGAAGTTTTATTTTTGCTACATCTCTGTGTTTATGTGTATATCTTTATTTTTTTGTGTTCTTGCATAAGTCCGGATTAGTGGTATTTGAGCAGTCTGCCCTTTCTCTATTTTTCTTTGCAATTCCCCAACAAGGTCAATGTATAAGGAGTTAGGGCTCCAACTGGTTGAAATTTTTCAAGACCAACCTTGCAAACCCTGACAGCCTCCCATGGCGGAAGAAAAGAAAGATGAGGGGGTGGGAGATCCTTTCAAAATATTGCTCGAGGAAGCCCTCGAGCAACAACGGAATGCAATGATGGATAAATTTTCCCAGATCCTTTAGAGGCCACCCACAAGCGACACATCTTCATACAACAGCCACTTTGGAGGACCCACTCCTTTCAAGGCACAAGTTAACTTTGTCATTCTAGTATTTGAAGGACAAATATATGTAGACGTCATAGATAGATGGTTAAATCTGTTGGAAGGATAATTTTCAGTTCATGACTTTTCCAATTGGGAAAATATTACTTTTTCACTCCTCAAAGTCACCCCACATGTGGAGGTCTTGTGGGAAACCTACTGTGAACAAAATTACGAGAGGGAATCCTCACTATTTTTAGCCACACCTACTTGGAATTATTTCTCAGATGCCATCAAGGAACAATATTACCCTGTTAGAAGCTACGAATATAAATACATAAAGTGGACCATGCTACGGGAGGGAAGGGACCAAGATGTGTTGAATTTCACAAATGTTTTTAATACCCTTTGCACGATGTTGGGTATCAAGGATTCTAAGCGGCATTTGGTAGTCAAGTACCACAACTATCTACACAAGTACATCTAGGATGAGATGGATTTCCTGGACATATCCTTGCTTGGTGTCACCTATCAATACATTATCAATATCGAGCAGAAATGTAAACAAAAGAAGCGAGACTTTGGATCTGTGAATCTGAAGCAAGGGAAAGGCACCCCCAAACTACAGAAAAAAAAGACAAAGCCAAGGCAGGGTGACCTAAGACAACCTGTTGAAGCCACAAGTAAAGAACAACACCATGAACACAAAGAAGGACACAGGGAAATGACATGAGTTCAATAACAGCCCCACTCACAGCACAAGTCAATGTTGAGCGAAGTGCACACTTGTGGCTGAGATGAAGGGTTCCAAATCAGATGCATGTTTTGACTCTGAGTCAGAAATCGCCAAGGGGAATGAAAAAGGGAAGAATATTATCAATGCAGAGCCTAGTGCTACCATTTCCACCACCAAGATCAAAAGGATGAGCCCGAAGATCCAGAGAAGGGGGGGAAACTCTTCCACTCACTGATTTGGGTGAAGGGTTCTTCACTACAGTTCATTGTCAACAACAGTACCCAAAAGAACCTCATTTTAGTAAATGTTTTGAAGTGGTTGGGCCTACCAAAAAAACCAAACCCGTAGCCGTACACCATCGAGTGGCTTCACCAAGGGTGAGATCTCTATATCAGCCAAAAGTGTCATCTTCCCTGCAACATCAATTCGTTCACAAATAAGGTTTATTGTGATGTTGCTCCTCCTGAATTTTGTGATGTTTTATTAGGCCAACCATACTTGTGGAAGTGGCATGTTGTGTATGAGTCGAGGCCTCACACTTTTATTATTATTACTTTGGGCAATAAGTTTTACAGGATACCAGAGGTAGCACCACCTATCGTCGTTTCTTTAATCACTGCGAAGCAATGTAGTAAGATCCTAGACCAAGAAAAAAATTTTCCGTATGATTCACCCTCAATGGTCCTCCACATGGTAGCAACAGATTGACAAGGTTGTAGAGGAGTACACGGACATCCTCACCTCACCCACAAAGGTACCTCTACATTGTCAGGTCAAGCATTCTATCGATCTAACCACAGGCGCGTCACTATCTAATGGACCGATCTATCGATGATATGTTCTGGAGAATGATGAAATCAAGAAGCAAATTTATGAGTTGTTGTAGAAAGGGCACATCAACCAAGTTCATCACCCTATGGAAGCTTGATCATGTTGGTACAACATAATGACGAGACCTGGAGACTTTGTATCAACTATCGGGCGCTGTAAAACATCATTGTTTAGACTAGTTATCCAATCCCACGGATTAATGACCTTATGGACTAGCTCAAGGGGCCCAAATATTTTAGCAAGATTGACTTGAAGTCCAGTTATGACTAGGTATCGATTGAACCCTCTGATGTGTGGAAGATTGCCTTCAAATCTAAGGAGGGATTTTTCGAATGGATGGCCATGCCTTTCGGGTTGACGAATTCCCCTGCAACCTTCATAAGGTGGATGTACGACATCTTACGACCATTCACCAACTCATTCATGGTGGTATATTTGAATGAAATTATGATCTTTATCTAGAGTTGGGAAGAACACCTCCACCATATTCGACAAGTCCTCTGAACCCTGCAACAACACAAGTTCTGTGCCAATTTGGAGAAATGTGCTTTTGGTATGACCCAGGTTCAATATCTAGGGTATACCATTGATGAGAAGGGTGTGCATGTGAACCTAGCCAAGATACAAGTCATTCGGGATTGGCCATCTACTCTAATAGAGCTCCATAACTTTTTGGGTCTTGCCAACTTGTACCAGAGGTTCATGTTGAGGTTCTTTCATATCGCTTGGCCTTTTAGTCAAGTCACCAAGCGAGGAGCGAAAGTAAAGTTCTTTCGGTCTAAATCCCAACAGAAAGCATTTTATGAGTTGAAACATTGCCTCTTCTCTACACAAATGCTCACGTTACCAGACCTACAACAACCATTTTAGATTGAGACAGATGCCTCTGACTATGGTATCAATGACGTTCTTACTCAACAGGGGCTTCCAATGGCATATCACAGGGAGACACTTTCAGACTATGTCTGAAAGTATCCCACCTATGACAAAGAGATGTATTTCATTTTGCATGCCTTTCAAAAATGGAAGCATTACATTATGGCGAAGGAAATGAACTTCCACATAAACCACCGACCCCTGCAATTCATATAGACACAAGGGAAGTTGCAGAACAATCACCATTAGAAATGGTCCACATACCTGCAACAATTCTGTTTGAACATTAAGTACAAGATGGAAGCACCAACAATGTTCCAGACTGCCTCAGCCAACCATTGGTCATGGTGCTAACCATTGTGCTTGACTCTTGTCGGCACGAGACTACAAGGTGGCCGCATCTTTACAGGATCGATCCAGAATTCGGCAACACATACTAGACGCCCTTGGAAGGAAAGAAAGTTCCAAATTCACCTCCAGTATGCACTGTTACACCACCAAGGACACCTTTGTGTTCCTTCAAGTCAGCGTGCCAAGATGATTTTGGAGGCACACTATAGTCGGTTAGTTGGACATTTCCAGTAGAGAAAATAGTGGAAGTGTTGAAGAAGTATTTTTATTCGTCGAACCTTCGACAAGGTGTTTGGCAGTACATCAAATCCTGAATTTCCTACACCATTGCCACACTGACCATCAAGAAGCAAGTCCTGTATACTCCTTTGCCTACTCTTATTCGGGCTTGGGAATCCATCTCCATGGATTAAATGTCGTGCCTTCCTTCTACTAAGCATGGAAACGATTACATTCTCATGGTCGTCAACAGATTCTCTAAAATGGCCATTCTAGAAGCTTACAAGGAGAGTATCATAGCAGAAGAAATTGCTAAGCTCTTCTTTGAACGAGTGTGGGTACATTTTGGGATCCCTCATTCCATTATATCAGATCGGGAGAACAAGTTCCTAAGTACATTAGTTCTAGTCTCTGGTCAATGTTGGATACCAAGCTCACTAAGTCAATGACTTTCCACCCCCGAACTGATCGCCCAACAGAGGTTGTCAACAGGATGATCGTACACATTATGTGTATGTACAACTCGAAGCATCCATGCACATGGGATGAAAGCCTCCCCTATGTCCAGCACAGCTACAACAAAGATCTCCATAGCTCAACTAGCCATAACCCCTTTCAAGTTGGGCTGGGATTCCAGCAATTATGTCCCATTGATGTGGCCATACCATTTGCAACTACTTAGGCAAATTCGGTTCATGTCTAGCATGAAGCTAACAGGATTAAAAACTTCATTGACTGCATTCAACATTTCCACAAACGGGTCCATTACTAGTGGACAGAGCCAATGCTAAGTACAAACATCGTTATGATCAGCATCGGGTACAACATAAGTTCCAGGTGGGTAACAAAGTTTGGTTACATTTGTAGAAAGAGCGCCTCACAGGGCCCCACCGCAAGATTTTCCCACTCCGATATGGGCCTTACACCATCACTAAGGTTGTAGGGGACATTTTTTTTGAGCTCAACATTCCACCATTCCTTGGCCTACACCCAGTGTTCAATGTGGACCGCCTTCGACCATACTTTCCACCATTACTAGACACATTAGACATTGCAGAACAACTCACACCAACAAAGTTTTAAAAATAATGCATGGAACAGATCACAACTAATCGGACCATGGACACGCAGATCAAGAACACTTGCAAGAAAAAATTTCCAACTAGATTGGGGTTTCAAAGCTAGCCAAGTTCAGTAGAAATTTCCCCATCTCATGGAGGCACTCAGCGCAATGGGGACCATTTCTTCCTAAGGGGGAAGGACCGATCCAGGTGGATATTGGCAGATACCTGCCTATTCCACTTGGACCCCCGTCATTGTTTCTTTTTAGTTCCTTAATTGTAGCACAACTTACTATTTTTAGCAATTTTTCGGGTCCTAAACTTCTGGAGTCATTTTGAGGGACTAAAAGATGTTTTTAGGGAAAACAAAGAGATCAAAAAAGTCCCAAATAGGTTTACCATTTTTTTTCCATCATCCACTTTGAGATATTTGAAACAAGGTATAATGATAGCCAAATGAAGATTGTATGCCAAAGTTACAACCCTGGGAAGTTGATGTACCAATTTACCCAAGCGGGGACCACAATTTTGGTGCTTCATCTCCTAGGGTTAGGATTATGGATGTTTAGGGTTTTTCATTTTTTCTCAATAATAGATAGGCCTTTGAACCTTATTGCAACACAGTTCAGAGGCATGTAACTACCACATATTTCTCATAGATAATCTACCATCACCGAGCAAGTTTATTTCCATTTCTATATGTAAGCATATTTCAGTTCTTTGATGTTAATGAAATGAAATTTTATTTTTGTTGCATCTCTGTGTTTATATGTATATTTGTATTTTGTTGCATTCGTGCATAAGTCTGGATCAATGGTATCATACCGGTCTACTCTTTCTCTGTTTTTCTTTGCATGTCCCCAATGAGGTCAGTGTATAAGGAGTTAGGGCTCGAACTAGTTGAACCTTTGTAATACCAGCCTCGCAAACCCCAATGGCCTCCCATGGCGGAAGAAAAGAAAGATTAGGGGACAAGAGATCCTTACAATAATTCTCAAGGAAGCCCTCGAGCGATAAAGGAACGCGATGATGGATAACTTTTCCCAGATCCTTTGGCGAAAACCCACAGGCGATGCATCTTCATCCAATAGTCATTCTGGAGGTTCCATTCCTTTTAAGGTACAATTTAACTTTGACATTCCCATATTTGAAGGACAGATGAACGTAGACACCATAGATATATGCTTAAATCTGTTGGAAGGATATTTTTCAGTTCATGACTTTTCCAATGGGAAAAGATTAGTTTTGCTCTCCTCAAATTTTCCCCACATGTCAAGGACTAGTGGAAACCTACTGTGAACAAAAGGATGAGAGGGAATCCTCACTGTTTTCAGTTGCACCCACTTGGAATTCTTTCCTAGATGCCATCAAGGAACAATATTACCCTATCGGGAGCTATGAAGATAAATACATAGTGGACCACACTGCATCAGGGAAGGGACCAAGATGTGTCTGAGTTTACAAATGTTTTCCCTCTCCATTGAATATTTCTCTAAATACACTTTCCAACTGTATATGGAAGTCGAAAAATGGACTTCTGGATCAGAAGATATGGCGTGTTTAAGTGTTGGGTTAAGGGGGCTTGACCCATGTTCAAATTTGTTCATGCCAACCAACAAAACCCTAACTATTGGCCCTTTTAGAACCAACCTGCATAGCGCAAGTTGCAGTCTCACCCAAAGCAATTTTAGGGGATGTTGGAACTAGGTTTTTGCATCCAAGGACAAGTGATAAGTGGTTCTTGAGCTCTGACAGTTCAAAGATGCCTTCACACAGATCGGTATCCTTCTAGGGCTCAATACTGTAACTAGGGTAAGATGCTTTTAGGCCCTTGCGAAGGTCTACGATCGATATTTGCAGACCCTAAACAAGAAAATTATCCACTTTCGGGCATTAATAAATAACCCTAGACCAATCTTCACGTAGATCTACCCAATTCATCATAAATCATAACAGAAATAACCCTTAACTTCATGAACATAGATAATTACTTAAAACATGAATAAATAAGATAGATTCAGTAGTTTCGCGCAACATTCATACATTATTCCATGAAAATATATTATTGAGTAAAATAATATAACATAAGAGGAATTGACAATAATACACAAATGCACGATAATTCTTCAAAATCAGTCTTTATTGAATTCCAGCATTCAAATTACAGACTTCTCTGCCCTACACACTCAGTTGCAGACTTACCAAGGCCTCCTACGCACCCAACTGCATGAACCTTCTCCTTCTCGCCTAAGTGCAGGAAGCAGAGCCTTCCTGCCTTAGCACTTGCCCAAAACAACAAAACTCATTCAAAGTTCACAATTCTTCATTCTAAGTTATCTCTAAGACTCACTACGACTCAACTATTTATAGCTTTCATCCATACAATACCATGGTCCGTGGACCATGGGAGAAACTTAAAACCGACCCAAAACAAGGGGCTAAAATCCCTTTGACTCCTATCTAGCTACTCTCTTCGCATCCACATTTTGCAGAGACTTTACATTCTTTACAAAAATTGGATTAACTAACCCTAAAGCTGACCCTAGGGATCCTATCGCAACAGGCCCCCAACACAAAGATGGTTACTCACCCTTGAGTCACTCAGTTGGCGCCTCAATCTTACTGCGGAGACCACCCAGCTCAACCTCTAATACTACAACTTCGGAAACTCTCTGTGCTGCAACTTGTTGCACTTCTTCTACCAATTTTTCTTTTGTTAGGCCCTCCACTGCTAGGCGCATTGTCCTCTGTGTCTTCTATAACACCTTCAGCTTTTCCTAGAGTGACAGAGTAAGCTAACAATCTTCCTCTAGCCACAATTGTAATCTGGCCTTTATAAGGGCCTCTTTCCCCTGTAATTCTTCCGTCTGCGCTTGTAGTTGCTTCCCTTCCTGTAACTTCGCGAGGCATTGCACTCGCGCCAAAGTGCACGTAGTCACTTGGACCTCATCATACTTTTGTTCTATTTCTCTAACATCGATGTTCATCTTCTGCAAATTCGGCTCCTCTTGTAGAATTTTCCATAGTTCCATTGCTTGTTTGAACATCATTGCGCACTCATTAACTGCGGTATCCAATGTGTTCATATTCTCCTTGATTGTTTCTTTGAATTACTCTCGAACCGCTGGTGGATTCATTGGCTGTAACTTCAACTATAGCTATTCTATCTTCATTTGGAAGTAAAAAGTAACCCTGCTGACCTCCTCCTTTGATGTGCGTATCGCAGCAGCCAGTTTCCTTAATTTTTTCGAAGCTTCAACATCCTCTGGGATGTTCAATTCTCGTATTTTTTTGTAGGCCTGCTCTATCATTATCTCCAGGCTCTACCTTCTCTATTGCATCTCCTCCTTTGCCTTCAATGCCTGTGCTTTCTTTGTGAACATTTGTTCATTATTTACCTTGAACTTGCTGATGACTGTGAGGGCACGCTGCTCTTTGATTCGAAACTCATATGAAACCCCCTTATGCAATGTGTGGAGGGTCTAGAGTGGTAGCATAGCCAAGTTTACTCCCATTTCTTTCACTGTATTGAGCACAGCGTGATCCTCATCTGACTTCGTGTGAATAGACCCTTCAGATAAGGGTATGACTCTGAGGTCAAAAGTCTATTCCAGCTCGACAAATATCCCACTTCCGTGTGGCAGGCTTGCTTTCACCTTGCTCGCTTGCCCAACACCGGCCTGAATCCTACTGGTTTGGATCTGCAGCTCGTGTAGATCCTTTTGGATGCTAGCCAGCATCTACATATATTGTTGCTCAAACTACTACAACAACTCAGTTGTCGTGTCTCTAACCTTGTCATCGATATCATCAAGATTGCCTTCTGTGAGCACCATCGGGTCAATGTGCATCTGCTTATCAAACTTATGCTTTTTCTACTTTCCACCTGTCTGCTCCTGCCCGTGCCTCTTCAAGGTGAAGGGAATGCTCTGCTCCTGTCCACCGTCACCTTCTTGCTCTGAAATCTCCTACTCATTTGTGTGTTGTGAAGCTGACTTTTCTTCTGTATCCCGACGTTCTTTCGCATCCTACTCTTTCGCAGCACATTCTTTCTCCACCCGTTTTTCCTCTGCAACTGCCTTAGCAACAGCTTCCTTCTTCTTCTACTAAGCGAGAGCTTGTGTGGCCTTCTGAGCGGTGTCCTTGCACTTCTGTGTAGTGGTCGACTGTGCAACAGACATCTTTGCACCTTTACTTGTACCCACACCCAACTCTGTGGGTTTAGGCCACTCTGTCGGCCATGTCCCCATGATCTCCTACACATCCGTCTTTGAGACCAAGTATGGCAGCTTGTGCCATAGGTGCTTTGGGTTCTTCCGCACTCTGATTGACACACTGTGGAAATAGGCCTTGAACTCCACGTAGGCCGTCAATTGCTTGAACAAGGTTGGGGACAATCTTGGCCTCTGACTAATAACCATGCGAAGGTCCATCTCCATCAGAATCCAGAAAATTTTTTACTCCTTTATCCTTTCTAGATCGTTTGTTGTCAACAACGAAGTGAACCTTGCTGCCTTGGGAAAAGATTCCCACTGTGGAGGAAACTAAAAAAATAGATAATAAAATCCATGCATAATGAAACGACTTTCTCCCTTCTTGAGCTTCCCAATAGTTCACGAGGAACTCTTTGCATAGATATTTTGCCCAATTGTATTGAACACCC
This sequence comes from Pinus tabuliformis, assembly GCA_031772625.1. Taxonomy (NCBI): domain Eukaryota; kingdom Viridiplantae; phylum Streptophyta; class Pinopsida; order Pinales; family Pinaceae; genus Pinus; species Pinus tabuliformis. The sequence goes on along the minus strand of CM062817.1, from coordinate 2,031,953,550 downwards.
TTCGGGCACTAAGCTGCTACCGATACTACCGGCACCAGAAATTCGTCCATGTGGCATCTCCTCAGGATTTTGTCTGCAAGAATCTGAGCAGTGAACTCCACCATCTGGTCTTGAATAGAGCGGATATAATATTTGTGTGACTTGTTAACAAGCCCATACTCAGTCTTCATCTTATATGCTAATTTTTTTCCCCACTTTTCCTTATGAATTCCTTGGCAAGGTTCGCGCCTTTGTAAGTTAGATTTGTTATTCGATGGATTAACATGTCGATTATCGGGATGGGCTCCCCAAGCCATAGGCACCCATCATGCAACAACACGAGGAGTTGGCACACACACAGCCTGTTGATAGTCGTTTTATGAAAATGCAGCACACAAAGCATGTACAACAACCCAACCTGCTCAACTCCTCTGACCCACTTCATGGGTTCCAACTGTGTAACCCCAGTCTCTTCATATTATATCTTTGTCATATATTTTTTGTCTACTAAATGTGGGAACCTCTCGTGGTCTGTGAAGTCCCAATCCTCCATTTTCAACACATGAATTCGTGCTAATGGTGTGCCTTCAAATTCCACTTGTTCAGGCAACAGCGAGGTCAAAATTGAGAATTTCCCGGAATTGGCATCTTTGGTAACCTTGGATTTTCCCTTTCGCGGATGGATATATAGTGGGAGCTGTGAGATAGGCTCGACTTCTTTGAAATCCAACTCCTCCACACCTTGGTATTCCTCTTCGTCCAAATCAACCACTTTCTCCAGTTGTTTGTCTTTTTTATCCTTTTGTTACACCTCCAGATTCTTCCTCGGTGACTCTCTCACTGATATCGATTTCTTCTACTTTTCTTTGGTAGTAGATTGCTTCATCCTAGGTGACCTCGATGAGGTAGGCACAGGGGGTGACACTTCCATACTTGAACTCTTAGGACCCGACGCGTCAGAAATAGTGGCTTCAGAACTTACGACTTTTGCGAGGTTTGTAGCAGTCATCCGTTCTATGAACAACTCTTGGGCTTCTGCGGCGTAGTTTGGAAATGAGGGGCACATCACGAACTCCTCCTAGAATTGATGATTTATAAGCTTCGAACAGCAAAGCGCCCAGACAACTCTCAAAATGCAAAGTGTTCTTCAGTGGACCAACACGCGTAATTTATAGGAAGTTTTGAATTCAAATCCGACTGTTCCCCCTAAATTATGATAATAAATGCATCTTTGGCAGCAGATCTCCAAATATTTTTGCCATAAATAGCACCTAACCGCTCCTCTTAACTGATTTTTGGCCATCAAATCATGAATAGTAACCTCAATGGCTACTTTTGGACCCCTCTGCATGACACCATCCTCCATGGCGTAGCTCATCCAGTGCAGCTTCACGTGTCACACCCCTATCATCCATCACGCAGCCTCCCTACCATGTTTTCCACTTAGTCGAGCAGTGTAGTTTATATTCCCGCAATCCCTTGCAACTACCTAGATTACTAAGATTGTCCTACTTCCATATAGTCATTGCGCAGGGCTAGGATCCCCTATGTACAACTTCAGCATACTTCCATTCACCTTTCCAGGGAATGGTTCCCCATTCAGCTTCGCGAGCTGAACTGCACCACCATCCGTGATCTCCTTAATAACATATGGCCCTAACTAGTTCATTTGAAACTCTCTTCGAAAATTTGTGAACTTGTTGTCATATAGTAGCACCAAATCATCCACCTTGAACATGTGCAGCTTAATATGTCGATCATGCCATGCCTTTTCACGTTCCTTTTGCACTTGTTGGTGAAATCCTACAAGGAAGTAGTCTTCTTCTAACTCCATGATCTTCGCAAGCCATTCTTCCAAGGTCTCGTGGTCCTCCATCTCTGTCAATGTTGCAATACGTAAACTTGGTACAATATACTCCATAGGCATTATGGCTTCAATTCTGTAAACCAACCTAAACGGCGTTTGGCCTACCAGCTTTTTGTAGGTCGTCCTATAAGCCCATAACACCACAGGTACACGCATGTCCCAATCATTCCATTACACATTGCATACCTTTGTCAATGCATGCTCAAAAATCTTGGAAAAGCTTCTATGGTGCCATTCGCCTATGGGTGATAGGGCATGCTCTTCTGATTGTACACCTGAAATTCTTCCAGCATTGCGCTGATTGTTTCATTCAAAAAATGCATACCCCTATCACTAAACAAAATATTAGGACAACCAAACCTTGTTAAGACATATTAGAATAGAAACTTTGCAGCAGTGGCCACCATACAATCCTTCACTCGTTGCACTTCCACCCATCTAGTTAAATACTCATCTACAGTAATGATATACCGCGTGCCTGTCTTCTTTCCTGGTGGTTGTTTTGGACCTATAAAGTCAATGGCCCATTTATCAAATACCAGCAACGATACTTGGGGATTTAAAGGAAACTCATCCCTTTGTGAAGGCTTCCCCATCCTTTGGCAAGCATCGCACGCCTTGCAGTATGCCTTAGAATCCTTGTGTAATGTTGGCCACCATAGCTTAGCGTGTATGATCTTCTGCGTGGTCACTTTCCCTGCATAGTGACCTCCTGCCACTCCTCCATGGGCTTCAGCTAGGATACTAGCACGTTCAAATTCCAGAACATACCTTCACAGTATCTCATTCATTCCCATCTTATACAGATGACCTGTAATTACTAAAAAATCCATAGAGAGGACTACTAACTCCTTCTGTTAAGTGGAATAACCTTCCAGAGCCATTCCCGTTGATAAAAATTGAATGATAACAGAAAAATGATCATTTGCAATGCGCACCACAAATATCTGCACATCTGGCAGTACTTCCTCCAAACTACTTGGTTCCTCACCTGTTTCAATCCTTGATAGATGGTCTAGGCCCATGTTCAACCTTCCAAGTTTCACAATCACTTCAAATTCATACTCCTAGAATAATAGTGACCATCGATGTACTTCTCCCCCAACATAGGCTTATTGACCAGGTACTTCAGCATGGAGTGATCAATATACAGCTTAAAGTGTCCGCCAACAAATAATGCCTAAATTTATGCAGCAAAATTTCTCAATTTTTTGCTCAATTATAATAGATTTTGCATCAATTTTTTGAGGATTCTCATAGGCAAATCTAGGTTTCACTATTTGGATCTTTTCAGAAATTAAATGGATGGTGAAATAGCAGAAGTGTAAGGTTCAGTAGAAATCAAGGAGAAATTAAGAATTCATTAATTTGACTTCAGCAGAAAACATGAAAATTACTAACAGCCAGAATAGGGTGCTTTAAATAACAAATCCTATTCATCACAGTTTGTGTTAAGTAATTAAGATTTCAGAATAACAGAGAAAGAAAAACAATGTTTAAACAAATAAATAGAAGAAAGACATCACCATTTGGTACACCACATGAATCATATAAAAATGTCCTTGTATTATTGATGCTCCATCACTTTGAAAAATTACAATATGCAGAGGAAATTAAATTTAGAAATCAACCCTTAATACTTCAAACAGTGAAGTATTCATACTAATAATTACAAAATCATTGTCAAATCAATAGTGTATTATTATCCTAATTACAAACAATACAATTCATTCCTGGCAGAAAAATGGGCCACGTAGACATCTTGAAGGAAAGGTGGCTCTCTTTTGGTGGATTTGGTTGCTGAGTCAACTTGAAATTGTGCTGCGTTGGTGTACTAACTGTCATGCTAGCTGATGTGTTGGCCACTATGTTACTGCACATGAATTACGCTTTAGTCTAGTAAATCAGAAAGCTCTTCCCATCTCTTTTCATCAGGTATGGTCAATTTTATTACCCTCCGGTAAATTTCATCTACCTCTGTGTATTTGGAAAAATTTGGCTTCACAGTAAAAATATGTTTTACCTCATTCTGTATGTGGAAGTCATTTGACATGGTTTCCAAAAATGCCTTTGTTGTCATACTACCTTTTATCTCACTAACCTTGATTCTGCTTCTCGCCATTTCTTTCATCTTCATGACATAATCTTCCTGATTGATCAGTTTATCATTTATTACATAAATGTTGGGAAACCCTTTCTGGATCAATGTTTCAATTCTGTTGTAGAACCTGTTTACTCCTAGCTCCAATGTTTCACACTTTTCTTCTAACTAGTCAATAAGATTCCTCTTAGTCAAGACTTTCTTGACTTCCAAAATAGTAGAAATCCTGTCACTGATTCCTAATTCTTCAATCTCATATTTGGACTTAGAGTTCAGGAATTAGATAATGTTGGAGGCTTCTATGGGCATGTCTCCAAGCTTCTCCCTTCCCTGAACAATGGTTTCTGTAGCTTTTTCTATTAATTCCTTCTGCTCAAAGATGATTTGGATAGATGTCCAAATCTCATTCATAAAATCTAGAATATTCATCCAAATGGTTTCCTTGGCTTGGGCTAAGGTCTGACCAATTGAGGTATCATTTTCTACCCTCTGCAAATTTTCCAACAATCTCTATGATTTTTGCATTTCAGTAACACAAGCATCTTCATCTTTAGGCTTTTGTACTTCTAAAGCTTTGAGCTGATCCTACAAAATCTTGATTTATTTTGACTGGATGGACATGTTCTCTAGTGTCTTGGTCACATGTTTAGCACTTGCAGTATGAGTAGAAGAAGTAGCTACAGTGGTTGTTCCAGCTGCTGGAAGATGAGAAATGGGTATGGCATCCAAGGGGACAATAAGAATTTTCCGACTCTGTTCTTTCTCCTTTATCATCTTCTTGATTTCGGCCTCCATCTATCTAATTTGTGTGTTCTGCTATATAATCAGCTTCATCATGTCTTATTTCTGTGCTTCAATTTCTCCAATGTCCTTGGTCAACGGGTCCTCTGTGGCTTGCAGCTTGAGCTGCTTTCGCAAGGATGTAATACCCAGATTCTTAAATTTTGATAATCTCCTCTGTAGCATTGACTTCTTTAGGGTCATACCCTATCTTTAACACCAAATCCTCCAAAGACTTGATCCTATTATCCTTTTCCAAGGAGGAAACCTTCTCCATTTTCAACTGAGATTGAACATTAGCAAATGAAACCTGCAACTTGGATAATGACTTAGAAATGTTAGTCAATGTAGAGGATATCATCTCACCAGTTTACTTGTGCATCTCCATTTGATCACTGGGATGAATGTCTTTGGTGTTGAACTCAAATATAGTGATCTTGTATTCTTTTGTTGTTTTTGGCTGTGGAATTTGGGCCTCAAGGAAGGCCATCAGCATCTTTCCATGCTCTGTGTCAAAAACTAATAACAATCTGCTCTGTGAGCTGGAGGTCGGTTTCCAAAACTGATTATAGGTACTATTTTTAAGAATCTCATTCTTAAGCTTAATATCCCTTTACCTATAAAAAACTATCTTTTATTTCTCTTCTTGGACACTCTGGGATTCTAACTATGTTTCCTTCTGACCCTATGAGAATGAAGGTGTAGTAGGATATGTCATAAATTTGTTGCTTGCAGGTGGTGAATATGTAATTACGATGGCAGCCTGCTCTTCTATCTCTTTGTCCACCTTTGTCCTAGGAGTTAATTTTGTCCTCTTTCTTTAACTGATCCTAAACTCTTTGAACTCACTTCTAGTTGTTGATGAAGATCCCTCCTTCTATCTTTTGCTTGATTTCTCTTGAGGAGTGGGAGTCTGCAAACTAAAAGTACAAAAGAGTTGTTCTTCAGCTTCATGTGAAGGGTTTTTTGTCCATTCCAATTGATCGGCATACTTCTCTATTTCAGGCCTTGAATTATGGATGTAAGGAGTAATTTTATTCTCTACTCTGAGCTTTGAAATAATTCCACAAGGGTCATAAGACCATGTAAAGCTCAGACTGAACTTTTTCTTTAAGCATCTTGTCTGCTTCTTCACCTGTTTTCCTGGTATTACATATAAGTGGGCCACCTGTGTCTTTATTTGGAATAGTGATTTCTTCTTGGCCACTACAAAATGAATATCATTAGAATTCAACATCTGTCTAATATACTCCAAGGCAAAAATCCTCATGGGGAGGTATTTAGGGAGTTTGTATGGTGCCAATTCACAACCATAAACCTTGATCTCAGTGTAGATTTGATATAAATACCAATCCCTAGTCTTTGCTTGATCTGTTAGATGCAAAATTCTCTTGATTTCTTCACTGATTCTGGGTTGTATTGAATTGTTAAGGATGTTCATGGTTGGGTGAAAAAAATCCTCAATGAACTGCTTATAAGAGAACTCTTGCTACTCTTTCATGACCAATGATGTCCAAAATAACACTGGCTGCTAATTTCCTGCATTATCAAGCTTCTGCATTGCAAAATTCAATCTATTGGCCTGATAGTAAAGGAATATATAGATTAAAATGGAGGTGTAATTAAACACCTTTTCTGTGGGAAACTTTATAAATTGTTCATGAATGCTGCTAGCCAAGAATTGACTAAAGAACACAATGGAAGGCTTACTATCTACGGAAAATATGGAGAGGAAACCTAAATTGGGCTCATCTACCCACTGATCAGAATAATAACCCAAAATATAGGAAATCGTGGATATAATTCTCTTGGCTTGATAAGGGAAGATGGAGGAAGGATATGGAGGATTATTCTTGGGTAATTGGGCATTCTCAGGAGAAAGGAGTATTATTTTCCACAGAGGCAGCTAGCGTTATTTGTTCAATGGACTATGTAGTAATTGCAAAGACAATGTTACCATATGGGGCTATGATAGCTCTTTGGGCAGGGACATAGCATGCCTGACATTTTCTGGTAAACTCAGGGGCTTGGAAGGTCAAGGGGAATATGTAATCGGGAAGATTGGACTCCCAGAGCCCAATTTCATCAGTTTTATTTGCTTGTTTATCTTCCAACCAGCAGTACAACTCCAAAAAATCACAGTCACACTTGGTTTCATTAATCCTATAATCCATGTAGGCTAAAGGGATATGACATAAATCTACAGAGAGGGGGATTAATGGATTCGCAGGCTTATCTTGGATTTTGAATTTGGGAGGCATGATTGTATTGACCAAAAGTGACAATAAGAGGAAGGATGGCTAACCAGGAATTAGCTGAGGTTGAATGAATTGTCAGGAGAATAGAACAAAATACTAACAATTCTGATCAGGTTCAAGTCGAGAGAATGGCGCAAAAGTGATCGATGTCAAGCTGTGAATAACAAATAATTAGCAGCGAAAAGGATAGTGGAGATGCTTCAAAATATTTTTAGAGACCGAGAAGTGAAAATCATTGCAAGTCGCGCGGGACCGTTAAATTTTAACGGTTACCCAGGGAGTGAATTTAATGCGAAACATTCATTTTGCTGGGAGAGCGCTCAGTTGGTTAACAGCTAGGCAATGTAGTGGAAGGTGAGAGGTGAAGGTGTCGTGGTGGGGACGCGGTAAAGCGAGCGAGGGGACGGTGGTTTTGGAGGGGGTAGAGAGTGGTATGTGGTTTTAGATAGGGGGTGCGAAATGTAGAGAGGGTGACACGTAGGGGATGGGGGCCTGACAGGGAAACAACCTTTTCATAACCCCCCTCCCCCCCCCCCCCCCTAAAACGGTAAAGGCAGGATGGAGAGGGGGGACCAAAGAACAATACGGACTGTGGATGTTGAGCGAGAACAAATCCCAATGCTTCTATGGCATTGTTGATTAACCACAAACAACAATAATATTTGTCCATATGCTCTTTATGCTTTTTCCTTTTTGACTTAGGATAAAAGTTTAGGAATAAAATCATGAAACAACACTTTATCCCATTGCGCCCGTTTACCTTTTTAGAATATGATTAAAACTTAGGATAAGAAATGACATAGGCAAGTATTTATAAAAAAAACTAATTTACCTACCCATAGCTAAACTAACATTTTAGTTTTCTAAAGGGTGCACTTAGACTAGCAAACCCACATTATTTTCTTTTATACAAAATAAAAAACTATCTAACCTATCCCTTATTTCTCCTATTGATTCAGATTTAACAGTTGAATCAATGTCATTTTTTACCTAACTATTGATTTACCCAGATTAGACTTTTGGGAAAATCTTTATTCTCTAACCTAATTTTCAGAAATTTAAACAACTTTAATCATGGTTACACTGTATGATTAAACAAGTAGCTAGAGATTGTGGCATTTTGAACAAGTTGCACACAATCTTTATTTAACAATGATGAAGAAAACTAACTATCAGTAGTGGCATTTAGACTTGCAACACTTTCAGTATTATTCCTTTTCTGTTTTTCTCTTGATGGGGTTCTATTTTTCATTCTTTTCAATATTTTTGTTTTTCTCTTTCTGTTATTTATATCCTCTTTTCATTTTTTATTCTATTTTTTCTTTTATTTGGGAATCATTGGAATATTTACAAGTATTTACAATGCAGCTACAAAGTTGATATCCAAAGCATTAAAGTAACATTCAGCCATCAATTTGGCTAATCCTTGTCCTTTGATAAGCTTGGTTGGCTTGATTTCCATGTCATGCTCAAGGATGATGGCAATCCATTTGCCTCTTTTACCATCTGTCCCATTTTTTGTTAAAATATCCTTAACCGCAACATTTGGTACATAAGAAATTATGTGAGAATGAAGGATATATACTCTGAAGTCTTTAATTGTTGTTATCAAAGCAAAGGCCTTTTTTTCCATTATATTATATTTGACTGCATCATGCCTTAAAGTCTTGCTAAAGAAAGCAATCGGTTGTTCATATCCATCATCAATTTTCTGTAAAATTACAACTGCAACAGTATGTTCAAAATCAAATGAAAAAATTATAAAATCCTTAGTAAAATCTAGACTGATAAGGGCTACTGCTTTTGTCAATTCTTGTTTAACTTGGTCAAATGATTGCCTAGCTTCAATGTTCCATTTGATTTCTGAATCTCTTTTTAGCATGTTTGTTATATTTCTGAGAAGTTCTGCAAGATTAGGGATAAATCTTCTTAGGAAGTTTATTCTACCAATATATTATTGAAGTTATTTAATGTTTCTTGGATGATTGATTTTCATAATAGTTTCAATCCTTTTGGGTTCAATTTTAATACCTTCATTAGATATGATATGACCAAGAAGTTTTCCCTCTTCAAGGCTAAACAGTGTTTCCTTAGGATTTAATGAAATCCCAAACCATATGCATTTCTCAAATACTCTTCTCAGGTGTGACAAATGTTCTAAATCAGTTCAGAATAAACAGTGATGTCATCTAGATAGATCACTATAAACCTACCAATTTCATCAGTAAAAGCAATATCCATTGCTCTTTAAAATGTGGCTCCAGCATTCATTAAGCCAAATGGAATCTGCACATACATGAAGGTACCCCATGGAGTACTAAAGGTTGTTTTACCTTGATCATCAGGGTGTACTAAAACCTGATTATAACCTGAGAAACCATCTAGTAAAGAAATCCTAGAAGATCCAACTACCTTCTGTAGAATATGATCCATTTTTGGTAAAGGATATTTGTCCTTTAGGGAGAAATTATTAAGGTTCCTAAAATCTATGCACAAACTGATTTCACTTATTTTCTTCCTAGTTGGTACAATATTGGAAACCTATTTAGAGTACCTAAGAGGAACTGTGATTTTAGAGTCGTACATTTTCTTAATTTCCTTCTCAATTAAAGGCATCAGAACTGGATTTATTCTTCAGATCTTTTGTTTAAATGGTTTTTGGTCCTCTTTAATTGGAATTTTGTGTTGTATAATCTCTGTATCATATGTTTTACGATCTTCATAGCTCCTGGAAAAAACATTGTTGAACTCGTTGAATAAAGCAATGCATTTTTATTTTTTAGAAGATGGGATTGATTTAGATAGTTTTATGATTTTGGGGTCTTTTGCACTGCCTATGTTACAGTATTCCACTGCTACTCCTGTGGGCTCAATCTTAGGATTTTTAGCCACATTATTGAAATCAAATAACTCTTCTAATGGAAATAGACCTCTAGGAAGAACACTATCCTTTAGCTGAAGTGTTTCAAACTCTTCTTTTTATGGGTCTATTTCAAGCAATTCTAATTTATTTACAACCATGCCTATGGCTGTATTTACATCTGGTTTTCTAATTACCTTTCTAGATTAGAATGTACAACTTCATGATTTTCTAATTCAGACTCCAAATCTATACTGCCATCTTGAAATTCATCTTTAGATTATAGAAAAATTTAAATATATTTATCATTTCCAAACATCTGCCAATACCTCATGTTATCTGGTATAGCTGGTAGATGTTTCACTTCCACTACATATTATTGATTAGGATAAGGAATTTTACAGGAGTTGGCTAGAAAGGCCAAATTGTTTGGAATTATATGTTGTTTTCTAGGAATTGCAGAAAGGTCATATTCAAGAAAACTTTCTAGAAAATCAAGCACAGCATTTCTATATGCTCTCATTCTAGGGTGTTTAGCTGAACACTCTCCTTTAATTTGTTTTATAATTAATTCAGCATACCCTTGAATGGAGATTCTTTCGGCACCTAATTTTATCAATAACTGCAATCCTAATATAAGGGCTTCATACTCTGCTATCTTATTGGTACATTGAAAGTTGAGCTTGTATGAATGACCCTCAGCATGATTGTTTCCTGTGTTTACAACCCATATTCCTGCTCCAGAACCATCTTTGCTACAAGAGTCATCAAATCTCATGTTCCAAAGTGGTTCAGGAGGAGTGTTTGGTTCTATTGTTTGTGTTCAGTTTGGATCTATTTTAGAAATTTTAGTTTCAACATTGATCACCTGAGTGTTAATGTCTCCATCATTATAAAGAATGAAAGAGTCTAAATCTGTGTGGACAGAGTAAAGTGGATAATTGTGGGGTTTCTCTTGACTACTCACCATGAATTTCATCAAAGTTTCCCTATATAATCTTCTTTGCTACCCAAAAACTAGTATGGTGGCAAAGGTCATATCCATCTGTAGGGTACCTTGTAATTTTTCTCCCCATGAGCATGACAATAGCATGCCATACTTAGGGGGAATATCAACAACCACTATGTCCATTACTAGACTTTTGGCAGGGATTTGAGCTAAAGTAACACATAGGTCTTTGATGAGACCTAGACATCTTACTTTGCTAGAATCAAAGGAATACAAGTCTTTATAAGGTCTGGTAATGTCAAGTCCTAATTTCTCCATAACAAATTTAGGCATTAAATTGTGAGAGACACATGAATCCAACATAGCATTATGAAGAATCTTGTCATGAATATTTAGGCTAACATAGAATTGAGGAACTCCTCCTTCCTGTGGTTTGCCTTTAACTTCCGATCCAAATAAGAGTTCAGGTTGGTCATCATTCATATTTACATAGTCTGTGTTTTCCCCTATGTTTAGAGCTTTCATCACCTCGGGTCTATACATGTTTTTGTTCGTTACCTCTGTTAGAGGAATAGGAATTTTTAGCTTTTCTAATTCATTCTCAATATTGAAATATGTGTAAATATTAACTAGGTTGGGAAATTCAGATTGATCTGTAATTACTTTTGTCATAGGCTCTTTTCCCTGACTTATGGTTGGGGTATCTGTTTGAGTAGTTTTAAAAATGTTTTCAACTATCTTTTAACAGGAGTTTCCACTTTCTCTTACCAAAATTGTCAACAGTTTTCTTCGGAAGACTTTCTATGGTTTTCCTAGGATCAGTTTCGGAGGGTTTTTTAGCAGGATTATCTAAGTTTTTTTGTTGAGTGTCTGGAATCTTTTTTCTCCTAAAGTTATACTGCCTATGGATTTCCATGATGGAATTTTCAAAACCTTGTTTATATTGATCTGATTCTTCAAAGTCTAGTTTAGTTTGAGCTAGGAGAAAAAATTCTTGCTCCTCTTGAGTGAGGAAAATTATTTCATCATCATTTATTCCCATCAAATTTATTTGATTATCATCCAAATCTTCAATACTATTTCCCTCATCATCAATGTAATTTTCCTGAAAAGGAGGCCGAACCTGTTGGTTTGGACCCTTTTGTTCTTGTTGTTTGCTTTGGGGAACATTGCTTATAAAGTTTTGGTTTCTATTTTGAGGGGGATTTTGATTCTCTCTCACTTGTGTTTGATCATTTTTGTTTACTCTTTGCATCATATTTTCCACTACCCTCACTAAGTTATCAATTTTATGGTCAGAGGCAGAATTGGAAGACTCTTCTTTAATGGTACCCTTGCATTCAGATTTTAGTTTGGCCTTCTTGGCTAAGATGTTAACTTCAACTTTTATAGCATTAGCTTTCATGCTATTCGGTCTCTCTCTAAGTTGATATTCCATGTCTATGTTAGAAAATTATATATTACAGAGCAATGGAACACATAGAATATTGCATAAATATAAACACAGAAAACGCATAAAACCAGAGAGACACAGATATACATGGTTCACCCAGTTTGGGCTATTTCCACCCCGAACAGCCAGTCCTTCCTTTCTATTATCCAGCAAAATGAAGAGACACAACCTATAGCAGATCCGTTGTAATATCCATTATTTTCTCTCACAGTCTCACCTCTCTATTTCTCACTCAGAGAATACACATCTATATCTCAGCCTCAATACAATGCCCTCATACAAAGAGAGGGGTTGCCTTCTAGGGCAAAAAACCATAAACTAAACATAAATTCTACCATCAGATCATTCGCCTAATGAATAGCCCAGATTGACTAGAAATTACTATACTTTTACAAGGAAATTTTACATCTGTTTTTAGCTTCCGGGGTGCTACCCCCGAAACCCTGCCGGGGGACCGCTGGCCCCCAGACCCCCCAGCCGAGGGGGACAAGTCCCCCCCGCATGGAGGGGTGTACAAACTTCCTAGGGTATACATCCGGCTGAAACAAATACCTCTAAATAATCATGCTCCACACCCAACAATCTCCCATTTGGAGAATGATTGTAACAACTCCACCGCTGCTTCATTTGTTGGACAATGACTCCTCTTTGGACCTAGTTGTTTCTCATCTTCATCGTCATCCTTGAAGGCCAATTGAAACCAAGCATATTCTCAGTTTCTCCCTGGTTACAACTTTTGTTAGCATATCTGCAGGATTCTAGCCAGTGTGTATCTTTTCCAGCTTCAACTCTCCATCTTCCAACACTGATCGTATGAAATGGTACTTGAGCTATATGTGTTTAGTCATGCAATGAAATGTTGAGTTCTTTTCAAGATGAATGGGACTTTGGCTATCACTGTATAACGTTCCCATATCATGCTCCTTACCCAATTCACCCTAAACCTTTGTAACCAAATCATTTCTTTACTAGCCTCTGTAGCAGCAACATACTCTGCTTCTGTTGTTGAAAATGCAACAACACTTTGGATTTTTGAAACCCAACTAACAGCTGTTCCACATACAGTAAATACATGTCCTGTAGTGCTCCTCCTGATATCTTTGTCACCTGCCATATCTGGATCAACATATCCCTATAGAGAAACGTTTGAACCACCAAAGCATAATGCCTGATTTGTGGTACCTTTCAAATATCTGAGAATCCATTTCACTGTCATCCAATGTTCCTTTCTTGGATTGTTCATGTACCTGCTTACAACTCCCACTGCATGTGCAATATTAGGCCTTGTGCATACCATTGCATGCATTAAGCTTCCAACTACTGATGCATATGGAACTTAGACATATAATCCATGTCTTCTTGGGTCTTTGGGCACATTTCCTTACTAAGTTTGAAATGGATAGTAAAAGGTGTACTAACTATTTTTGCATTGTGCATATTAAATATTTTCAACACCTTTTGTATTTACTCATTCTGAGACAATGTTAATTTGCGATTTTTCCTGTCTCTAGTTATTCTCATACCAAGGATTTGTTTTGCAGCTCCCAAATCCTTCATTGCAAATGAATTTGCCAATTTTCTTTTGAGCACATTTATTTCCTACATGTTAGACCTTGCAAACAAGCATGTCATCCACATACAATAACAATATAATATAGCTACCATCATTTTGCTTTTTCAGATAAACACAATGATCAGAGTGACATCTAGTATAACCTTGTTCAGACATAAACTTGTCAAATTTTAGATACTGCTACCCTGGAGCCTATTTTAAGCCATACAAGCTCTTCTTCAACCTACACACTAGTTTCTCCTTCCCTTTTACCTCATATCTATGTGGCTGTTGCATATATATCTCTTCCTCCAAATCCCCATGGAGAAAGGTTGTCTTTACATCTAATTGCTCAAGATGAAAATCTTTAACTGCTACTAGACTTAAAATAGTTCTAATTGAAGTCATTTTAACAACATGAGAAAATATTTCGTCAAAATCAATACCTTTCTTCTGTGCAAACCCCTTCACCACAAGTCTAGCTTTGTACCTTTGTTTTCCTCTATCTTCTTCCTTCAGCTTGTAAACCCATTTATTCTTCAATGTAGTTTTTCCTGCAAGAAACATGACGAAGTCCCAAGTCTGGTTATGCATTAAGGAGTCCAGCTCTTCTTCCATGGCTACCTCCCACTTCTTCCTGCTTTCAACCTGCATTGCTTCTTCATAACATTCGGGTTCACCAGAATCAGTCAACAATAAATAATATAATGAAGGAGAGTATCGTTTAGGGGCTATACTTATCCTGGTAGATATTCTAACACCACTTTCAGGTGTTTGGGGTGCTTTTTGCTGTTTTGGTGGTTGTTGTTGTTGTGGTTATTGATTATTATTATTTTCAGGCACCTTTACTTTTTCAGTGACCTCATCAAGAACTGTAACTGATTCACTGCAACTGATTCTTATACAAGACCTTTTCATTGAATATTACATCTCTTCTCCTAATGATTTTTTGATTTTCATAATCATATAAGAAATAACCAAAATCATTAACACCATATCCAATAAAGGTACATTTCTTTAACTTTGCCTCAAGCTTTGTTCTATTTTCTTTATGAATATGGAAAAAGGCCTCACAACCAAAAGGCTTTAAAAAATAGTAGTTTACCTCTTTACCTATCCATGCTTCCTCTGGAACACCACCATCCAAGGAACTTGAAGGCCCTCTATATATTAGATAAACAGCAGTATCTACAGCATCTGCCCAAAACTGTAAAGGCAATCCTGCATGCAATCTCATACACCTTGCACAGTCCATGATTGTTATGTTCATCCTTTCTGACACACCATTTCCTTGTGGTGTTCCTCGAACTGTCGTCTCTCTTCGAATTACATGCTCTGAACAGTACCTAACAAACTCATTGCTGCAATATTCACCTCCATTGTCTGATCTGAGACACTTCAATTTCTTTCCTGTCTCAATTTCAACCAAAGCTTTCCATTTCTTGAAAGTATCAAATACATCAAATTTATTCTTAATAAAATAAATCCAAGTTTTTCCAGTTACATAATCAATAAAAGTAACATAATAACGAAAGCCACCGAGAGATGATACCTAAGCAGGTCCCCATACATCTGTATGCACAAGTTCTAATTTTTCGCTCTTCTTTTCTTTCCCAACTCTGAGAAATCTGACTCTCTTATGTTTTCCTTAAATGCAATTCTCACAGAAGTCCAAATCAACATTCTTTAAACCCAGCAACAAATTCCTTCAGTGAAGAATCTTCATCCCCTTCTCACTCATGTGTCTGAGCCTATGATGCCATAATGCTTCATCTGCTCCTTTGGAAGTTAAAGCATTAACAGAGTTAGAAATACCATTGCATAAATACAATGTACCAACCTTTTCTCCTTTTACTATTACCAGAGCTCCTTTGGTGACCTTCCAAGCTTTATCTGTGAAAGTTGTCACACAACCTTCACCGCCTAACTGCCCTATTGAAATCAGATTTTTCTTCAGATTTGGAACATGCCTTACCTCCTTTAGTATCCATTGGTTTCCATTCTACTGTTTTACAAGAACCTTACCCATTCCAACAATTTTACAAGGTTTATCATCACCCAAACGGACTTATCCAAAATATCCTTGAACATAGTCATGAAAGTATTTCTTACCAGTTGTGGCATGGAATGAGGCCCCTGAATCTGCCACCCAGGAATCAGTAATATTTTTGAAAGAAAGAATCAAAGCATCTTGTAACACCTCACCTATCACATTTTCTTCATGATTGTTTTCTTGCTATGCATCTCCTTCTTTTCCCTTCCGAGATCTACAGTCTTTCTTTAGGTTTCCTTTCTTTCTGCATTTCCAGCACACTATCCCCGATTTGGCCTTGGATCTGCCTTTCCTTGATTTACCGCGATATCTTGAGCTCTTTCCTCTTTCCATTTTTCTTCCCCTAGACTCTGCATTCAAAGCATTACCCGATGTCTCACCAAAAATTTTCCGTCGCATTTCCTCGCTAAGGATAGCACCGACAACATCATCAAACTTTAAAGTACTAGATCCAGAAACAGAGTCATTAATGGCCATTATTAAACCATTCCAACTTTCTGGCAATGAGCACAAGAATAATAGAGATCTAACTTCATCATCAAAGTTTACCCCTACAGAAATTAACTGACTTGTAACAGTATTAAAATCATTTAAATGGTCTGTAATAGATCCACCTTCCGACATCTTCATATTAAATAACCGTTTCATAAGAAATACCTTGTTTGAGGCCGATGGTTTTTCATATAGTTTCGCCAATGCCTTAAATAAACCCTTTGTCGTTGTTTCCTTCGAAATGTTGAAGGTGACCGACATTGTGAGGCATAACCATACTGTTCCGAGTGCCTTTCTATCGAGAAGGTTCCATTATTCATCTGTCATACTTGTTGGCATCTTTGTTTTTCCACCCAAAGGTAGGTATGGATCTTTCTAATACAGATAATCTTCCATCTACATCTTCCACAACAAGAAGTTTTTGCCATTAAATTTCTCAACCCTAAACTTACTATCTTCCGCCATTGCTCCCACTCGAACGAGGAACCCTTCTTTCCTGTGAGTTTATCAGCCAAATAGACCTTCGGCTCTAATACCAGTTGTTAGAAAATTATATATTACAAAGCAATGGAACACATAGAATATTGTATAAATATAAACACAGAAAACGCATAAAACCAAAGAGACACAGATATATGTGGTTCACCCAGTTTGGGCTACGTCCACCCCGAACAGCCAGTCCTTCCTTTCTATTATCCAGCAAAATGAAGAGACACAACCTACAGCGGATCCACTGTAATATCCTCTGTTTTCTCTCATAGTCTCACCTCTTTATTTCTCTCTCGAAGAATACACATCTATATCTCAACCTCAATACAATGCCCTCATACAAAAAGAGGGGTTGCCTTTTAGGGCAAAAAACCCTAAACTAAACATAAGTTCTACCGTCAGATCATCCGCCTAATGAATGGCCCAGATTGACTAGAAATTACTATACTTTTACAAGGAAATTTTACATCTGTTTTTAGCTTCGGGGGCGCTACCCCCAAAACCCTCGCTAGGGGACCGCTAGTCCCCAGACCCCCCAGCCAGGGGGGATCACCCCCCCCCCCGAAACCCTACAGGGAGAACAAGTCCCCACCGCACCCCCCCATGTGGAGGGGTGTACAAACTTCCTAGGAAATACATCTGGCTGAAACAAATACCTCTAAATAATCATGCTTCACACCCAACAGTCTACATCAAAACCATCAGGAAAATAAATTAAAGCTAGGCCAGGGGAGGGCTTGATGTCTGTTGGAATGGCATTGTAAACAATATTAAATAGTTCACAGTATTATTCAACACTTTCGTTTGGTTTTATTTTCAGTCTTTTATATTCATTTAGGAGTTGAAGTGGATTTTTCTTAATTTCCCATGTAGCTAAAAAAGTTTGATGGAATGCATCAAGGTTGGCTATACTTCCTACAGGTAAACTCCTAAACCATTTTTTGACATCACCTCCTAAACTTTGAGCAAATAATCTCATTTTTACATCAGCTTCATCTACTTCTTGAAGGTCAAACACATCATTCATTATGTCCACATGTCGCTGAGCAGTATGAGAACCATTGTTATCAAAGGTTATAATTTTAGATTGGTAATCTCCAAGCATAGAATTAAGATGGACTGGTAACACCAAAGGTGCATACCTACCTACCATAGGTCTAAAATATTGACTGGAAGTTGGTCTCGTGGTAGGTGTAGTTGTAATAACTACAGGGATAGTAGGAATAACAGTCTGAGATATCATGAGTGAGGAAGTAGAAACTATGGAATGAGTAGGACTAGGGAGTTTTAGATTAATAGACTGGGAAGATTGGCTGGACAAAGAAGTTGCTACAATGGTTAAGGCTGAAAATTCAACAGATTGTTGAATATAAGCTTCATCAATGGCTTGGTTCAAAACGGAAACCAATTCTTATAGTTTATCAAATTGTTGTAAGGATTCAAGATCATGATTTGTTTCCAAATTCTAGGTTTGGGGTATATATGGTTGCAGTATGGTTTTGTCAATGACAATCTGATCTACAAAAGTCTCAGATTTTGATTTAAACAAACTATGCTGGAAAGGAAAATCAAACTCTATATCTTGAATAGTTTCAAATTTCTCTAGAAGAGAGTTAGACCTTGACAAAGGACTATTCTGAGGAAGAGAATTGAACCTAGACAATGGACTATTACTACCTTGAATCTCTGTAAAACTTTTCTTTCTCACCAATTTCTTTGGATTATCTACAAATTCAGCAAGGTTGGGATCAGGGTGAGCTCTAGTGAAAATTCTTTTGGGAGCCAGGTCTATTAAAATTCATCACAAAACTAATAAAATCAAAATTAAAAACACACTCAAATATATACAAGATAACAACCTCAAATCATGTATTTCATTATGATAATAACATTTTTTGTTCAATTGAAATACTGATTAAATACTAGGTAATTATGATTTTTCAATCTAAAGGGTTTCCGTTCCCCAGTATGGTCGCCACTATGTTATCGTTCTGTATTTTTGAGGTTGAGGGGGTAAACACATAGGACAACATCAAAACCACTTTGCAAGCTGGGATCTAGCCCTTCCAGCTTCAGAGAGGGATCTCTCTGTAAAATTTAGCTCTGTTTTATGTAAATTTTAGGTTAGTCATGAATGTACTGATTGTTTTGATTGAATGGTTTGGTTGATTTAAGTGTTATAATTCCATTGGACTATGGAGTTTATAAATTAATATGGATTTTACCTCATTTTTTTGAGGATTTCTCATAGGGCAAGCTAGGTTGCACTATTTGGATCTTTTAGAAATTAAATGTAGTGAAATAGCAGAAGTGTAAGGTTCATTAGAAATCAAGGAGAAATTAAGAATTCCTTAATTTGACTTCAGCAGAAAACATGAAAATTACTAACAGCCAGAATAGGGTACTCTAAATAACAAATCCTATTCATCATAGTTTCTGTTAATAATTAAGATTTCATAATAACAGGGAAAGAAAGAAAAATGTTTAAACAAATAAACAGAAGAAAGACATCACCATTTGGTACACCACATGAATCCTATGAAAAGGTTCATGTATTATTGATGCTCCAGCAATTTGAAAAATTACAATATGTAGAGGAAATTACATTCAAAAATCAACCCTTAATACTTCAAACAGTTAAGTATGTATACTAATAATTACAAAATCGTTGTCAAACCGACAGTGTATTATTAGCCTAATTTCAAACAATACAATTCATTCCTGGAAGAAAAATAGGCCAAATAGACATCTGGAAGGAAAGGTGGCTCTCTTTTGGTGGATCTGGTTGCTGAGTCAGCCTAAAACTGTGTTGCGTTGGTGTACTGACTGTCATGTTGGCTGATGTGCTGGTTGTTGTCTTATTGCACCCAAATTACTCTTCAGTATAGTAAATCAGAAAGCTCTTCCCATCTCTTTCCATCAAGTATGGTCAATCTTATTACCCTCCGGTAAATTTCATCTACCTCTATGTATTTGGAAAAAGTTGGCTTCACAATAAAAATATGTTTTACCTCATTATGTATGTGGAAGTCATTTGACATGGTTTCCAAAAATGCCTTTGATGTCAAACTGACTTTTATCCCACTGACCTTGATACTACTTTTGGCCATTTCTTTCATCTTCAGGACATAATCTTCCTGAGTGATTAGTTTATCATTTATTACATAAATGTTGGGCAGCCCTTTCTGGATCAATGTTTCAATTCTATTGCAGAACCTGTTTACTCTCAGCTCCAATGTTTCACATTTTTCTTCCAACTAATTAATAAGATTCCTCTTAGTCAAGACTTTCTTGACTTCCAAAATAGTCGCAGTCCTATCACTAATTCCTAATTCTTCAAGTTCATATATGGACTTAGAGTTCAAGAATCTAATAATGTTGTAGGCTTTTGTGGGCATGCCTCCAAGCTTCTCCCTTCCCTGAATAATGGTTTCTGTAGCTTTTTCTAGTAATTCCTTCTACTCAAAGATGATTTGGATAGATGGCCAAATCTCATTCATAGAATCTAGAATATTCATCCAAATGATTTCCTTGGCTTGGGCCAAGGTTTGACCAATTGAGGTATCCCTTTCTACCCTCTGCAACTTTTCCAACAATCTCCATGATTTCTGCATTTCAGTAATGTGAGCAGCTTTAGCTTTGGCCTTTTGTACTTCTAAAGCTTTGAGCTGATCCTGCAAAGTCTTGATTTATTTTTACTAGATGGACATGTTCTCCAGTGTCTTGGTCACCTGTTCAAGGCTTGTAGTATGAGTAGAAGAAGTAGTTGCAGTGGTTGTTCCAGTTACTAGAATTTGAGAAATGGGTATGGCATCCAAGGGGACAATAGCCATTTTCTAACTTTGTTCTTTCTCCTTTACCATCTTCTCCATTTTGGCCTCCATCTTTCTAATTTGTATGTTTTTCTCTATAATCAACCTCATCATGTCTGCCTTCTATGCTTCATTCTCTTCAATATCCTTGGTCAATGGGTCCTCTATGGCTGGAAACTTGAGCTACTTTCGCAAGGTTGTAATATCCATATTCTTCTTTTTGATAATCTCCTCTGTAACATTGACATCTTTAGGGTCATACCCCATCTTTACCACCAAAAGCTCCAAGGACTTGATCCTATTATCCTTTGCCAAGGAGGACACCTTCTCCATTTTCAACTGAGATTGAACATTATCAAATTAAACCTACAACTTGGATAATGACATATCAGTGTTAGTCAATGTAGAATAAATCATCTCACCAGTTTTCTTGTGCATCTCCATTTGATCAATGGGATGAATGTCTTTGGTGCTGAACTCAAAGGTAGTTCTCTTATAGTCTTTTGTTGTTTTTGGCTGTGGAATTTGGGCCTCAAGGAAGGTCGTCTGCATCTTTCCATACTCTGTGTCAAAAACTAACAACAATCTCTTCTGTGAGTTGGAGTTTTGTTTCCAAAACTGATTATAGGTACTATTTTTAAGAATCTCATTCTTAAGCTTAATTTCCCTATACATATCAAAAAATGTCTTTTCTTTCTCTCCTTAGATACTTTGGGATTCTAAATATGTTTCCTTCTGGCCCTATGAGGATGAAGGTCTAGTAAGAGATGTCACAACTTTGTTGCTTGCAGGTGGTGAATATGAAATTATGATGGCAACCTGCTCTTTTGTCTCTTTTTCCAACTTTGTCCTAGGAGTCAATTTTGTCCTTTTCCTGTAACTGATCCTAAACTCTTTGACCTCACTTCCAGTTGTTGATGAATATCCCTCCTCCCTTTTTCTTTTGCTTGATTTCACTTGAGTAGTGGGAGTCTGAAAACTGGAAGTAGAAATGAGTTGTTCTTCAGCTTCCTGCAAAGTGTTTCCTGCCCATTCCAGTTGATTGGCATACTTCTCTATTTCAGGTAGTGAAGTATGGATGTAAGGAGTATTTTTATTCTCCACTCTGAGCTTTGAAATAATGCCACAAGGGTCATAAGACCATGTAAATCTTAGACTAAACTTCATTTATTTAAGCATCTTGTCTACTTCTTCAGCTGTTGTTCTGGTATTACATATAAATGGGCCCTCCTGTGTCTTTATTCGGAATTGTGATTTCTTCTTGGCCACTACAAAATTAATATCATTAGAATTCAACATATGTCTAATATACTCCAGGGAAAAAATCCTCATGGGGAGGGATTTAGGGATTTTGTATGGTGCTAATTCACAACCATAAACCCTGATATCGATGTAGTTTTGGTATAAATACCAATCCCCAGTCTTTTCCTGATCTGTTAGATGCAAAATTCTCTTGATTTCTTCATTGATTCTGGGTTGTATTGAACTGTTAAGGATGTTCATGGCTGGGTGAACAAAATACTCAATGAAATGCTTATAAGAGAACTCCTACTGATCTTTCATGACCAATGATTTCCAAAATATCACTGGCTGTTGATTTCATGCATCATCAAGCTTCTACATTGCAAAATTGAATTTTTCTGTGTGATAGTAAAGGAACATATAGATTAAAATGGAGGTTTAATTAAACACTTGTTCTATGGGAAACTTTATAAATTGTTCATGAATGTTTCCAACCAAGAATTGACTAAAATTGAACACAATGGAAGGCTTACTGTTTGTGGAAAATATGGAGAAGAAACCTAAAATGGGCTCATCTACCCAGTGATCAGAATAATAACCAAAAATATAGGAAATCGTGGATATAATTTTCTTGGCTTGATCAGGGAAGCTGGAGGAAGGATATGGAGGATTCTTCTTGGGTAACTAGGCATTCTCAGTGTAGGAATTTACAGGGTAAGTTCCACAGAAAGAATACCAAAAGGACACCGCTCACAACCAGATCTCAAATCAATACACCAGTATTTTTGACGTGGTTAAAACCCTCAGAGTGCAAGGAGGGAAACAGTCCACGGCCTGTCCCAACGTGGGTACTACAGGCAATTTATTAATCAAAGAATGAAAATTTACATAAGCTTCTCTCATGCACGGATTACACGAACAATGACCCTCCATGCGCTTTAAATAGAACTCATGGACCAATCGGGTGTCAAGCCACGGATCAAGTGTCGGTAATACCGAGGTGAGAGTGAACCGTCAGATCACTACATATCGTGACCGTCGGATTGTAAGTTACAAAATGTACAACGGTAAAGAAATGCACTTTACCTAACTCTAACCTAACTCTATGCTAGACCAAGTTGAACTTAACTATATCCTATGTGTCGGAATATCCTAACATCCCCCCTTAAGAACAACTTGGGATAGGATTGAAGGATTTACAAATATGACACAATAGGAGAAGGAAGGAGGCACTAGAGCCTATCCCCCCTTAGTGACAACTTCCTGAACTCCAAGCATATATCGAAGTTTAGTGAACTTCCCCTCTGTGAGAGCCTTTGTGAAGATGTCTGCAACCTGATCATCTGTTGGACAATATTGCACTTCAAGAACATGGTCATGAATGAGCTTTCTGATGAAGTGCATGTGTAGTTCAATGTGTTTGCTGCGCTGATGCTGGACTGGATCTTTGCAAAGTTGAATGGCACTTTGATTATCACACCAAAGTGTGGTTGGATGCTGCTGCTCAAAGCCAAACTCTGATAGGATCTGACGAAGCCACAAGGCTTCCTTACTAGCTTCCACGGCACCACGATACTCTGCTTCTGCTGACGAAAGAGAAATGGCAGCCTGTTTCTTACAAGCCCATGTAATAGGTCCTGAACCAAGAGTGAAGACATAACCGGCAGTAGACTTCCGATCATCAAGGTCACCAGCCCAATGTAATGAATCCCAAACTGTACTGTACCTCGAACATAACGAAGTATTCTTTTAGCTGCTTTCCAATGACTTTCACGGGGGTTTTGCATAAAACGAGCAACAAGGCCAATAGCAAAGGAAAGATCAGGACGAGTATT
Source organism: Pinus tabuliformis (assembly GCA_031772625.1). Lineage (NCBI taxonomy): Eukaryota > Viridiplantae > Streptophyta > Pinopsida > Pinales > Pinaceae > Pinus > Pinus tabuliformis. The sequence continues at coordinate 2,031,929,828 of CM062817.1, read as the reverse complement.
GGTTAAATACAAGAGTTTTCCGACAAGTTGACGGTATAAGGTAGCATCAACTTCAGGAGAAGTACAAGAGACTGAAAGTTTGACTCCAGACTAAAAGGGAGAAGGGGCTGGCTTACAATCTTCCATGTGAAAATGACGAAGAATATCACAAGCATACTTGGACTGGGAAAGGAAAATACCCTCTTGGGATTGCAAGACTTGAAGACCGAGAAAATAGTGTAAGTGTCCTAAGTCTGTCATTTCAAATTTCTTTTTAAGGCTGGACTTCACATGGTTTATAAGGTTGGGATCACTACCAGTAAGAATAAGATCATCAACATAAAGAACAAGGATGATAAGAGAGTTGCCCACTTTCTTGGTGTAGACAGTATTGTCAGAGTGACACCTAGAAAAGCCAGATTCTAAAAGAAAGCTATCCATTTTGGCATACCAAGCCCGAGGAGCTTGCTTGAGGCCATAAAGGGATTTCTTAAGTCGACAAACGAGGCTGGAGTCTGTTTGTATGAAGCCAATGGGTTGTTCCATATAGATTTCTTCCTGCAAGTCCCCATGCAAGAAGGCAGATTTAACATCCATTTGATGGACTTCCCATTTTAAAGAGGCAGCAAGGGAAAGAACAAGGCGGATAGAGTTCATTTTGGCAACTGGAGAGAAGGTTTCAGTGTAGTCAATGCCTTCAACCTGTGAAAAGCCCTTAGCAACTAGACGAGCTTTATGTTTATCAACTTTCCCATCTGGTCCATACTTGGTTCTGTAAACCCATTTGCATCTAACAAGTTTGCGTCCCTTTGGTAGAGGAACAAGATCCCATGTATCATTTGTCATCAATGAATGATATTCTTCATTCATAGCTGCTTCCCAATGTGGATGGCCTGAAGTTTCTGCAAAAGTGTCAGGATCATGATTTACTGGAGCTTGAGCCAGTAAAGAAGAGGCTCTTTCAAACTGAGAACGTGTACGTCGCTGATCTGTAGGATCACCGGCAAGATCACCTGCTGCATCCCGAGTAGCACAGACCCATCTTAGAAGTTGAGGATCCTGAGAAGGTGGGGGAGGATTATCATCCTCGCTTTCATCATCAGAAGAAGAAATGTTTTCAAAGATAGAAGAGATAGGAAGAGGTGGCACATTCGCCGGACTAGGCTCGCAGGCCGATTTATTTTCATCAAATTTTACATCTCTTCTAATGATAACATTTTTGGACTTAAATGGAATAAGTCTATAACCTTTTACATCTTCAGAATATCCAACAAAAGTACATTTCTCACTCTTAGGTTCTAAAGCTTTATGCTTTTCATTTGGAATATGGGCCCATGCTTCACTTCCAAACACACGAAAGTGACTTACATCTGGTTTAATGGAACTCCAAGCTTCTTCTGGAGTGATATTCTCTAGAACCTTAGTAGGAGTGCGATTGATTATATAATTTGCACAATTAATTGCTTCGGCCCAAAAACTAAGACTGAGTCCTTTAGATTGCAGCATACAATTAGCCATTTCCTTTAAGGTGCGATTTTTCCTTTCAGCTACACCATTTTGTTGTGGAGTGTATGGAACAGTATGTTGCATTTGAATTCCATTTTCGGTGCAAAAGTTGATGAATGCGTTTTTAACATATTCTCCACCATTATCAGTTCTTAGCTTAAGAATTTGATGTCCAGATTGTTTTTCAACAAATGCTTTGAAGGCCAAAAAGGTGGTAAATACTTCGCTCTTGAGTTTTAAGAAGTATACCCAAGTGCGTCTGGAGAAATCATCAATGAAAGTTAAGAAGTACTTGCAGCCAGAGAATGAAGCAACAGGAAGAGGACCACATAAATCACTGTGCACAAGCTGTAAAGGGGCTGAGGCGTGCCAAGAGGCACGTTTGTCAAAACTGTCCCGATGATGTTTTCCGAGTACACATCCGGAACAAACACCATCTTTGCAAGATACCATAGGAAGACCTGTCACCATATTTTCTTTACATAGATGCTGAAGGGAGCGATAGTTTAAGTGACCAAACCGCTCATGCCAAAGTTTGCTCACTTCATCATTATGAGCAACAAATACTGAGGGAAGATGGGATGACCCAAAGTTGTGAAACTTATACAACCTTTTGGAATCATCAGCAAGACCAGTAGCTAGAATCTGTTTAGGATCTTTTAGATCCTTGATTACAACATCATGAGGTGAAAATTCAACAATTTTACCTTCACCTGAATGAGTTATCTGATAGACAGATAGAAGGTTGCAGGATAAGTTTGGAACACATAATACATCATTGAACTGACCATTGTCTAGATGAACAGTTCCAGTCCCTACAACATTAAGAGATCTATCATCACCAATATATATATTTTTGGTGTTACAATCATTTAAAGAAGAAAACATGGCTTGGTTTTTGGCCATGTGACAAGAGGCTCCAGAATCAATGAGCCACTCATGAGAATGAGAAGAAGAAGAAGATACATTTAATGCATAACCAGACTGAGATGATTGACGATGACATGCAGAAAGTGCCGTTCCGGAAGTTGAAGTTGAAGTAGGCTCTAGATGGATGTTATGTTTCTTCATTGCGGCTTCCAAGGCTTCCATCTTCTTAAAGCATTTAGATTCTAAGTGGCCATCTCGATTACAAAAGTTACAATGTCTATCAGTCTTCTTCCATTTGTTTTTATTGGTCTTATCATTTTGCTGAAATGATCTTTCATTTTGAGGCTGAGATGGTTTAGGACCATTCTTTTGAGGATATGACTTCTTAGGATTCCTTGAATTTGGGTGCTGCTGGGCGGCTAACGCTTTCGTGGAAGAGTTTCCAAGATTAAGAAGACCAAGGTGTAAGAGTTTTTCTTGTTCTCTTATTAAGGAATCACAAAAGGAGTCAAAGGAAGGGGCCTTGTAGTCTTGTCCTTGACAAATGAAAGCTTCTCTTGTAGAATGGAAAGTGGAAACAAATACAGAGTAGGCTGGTCCTAACTTAGTAAGGATGGAATAAATAAGGTTACCATCATCTTTCTTAACTTTAACACCTTCCAAGAGATATCTAAGGGTCTTGAATTTGGACAAGAAATCTTCAATGCAAGAAAAATTATTAGGATCCAAAGTAAGCAGCTCATTTTCAAGTTGATGGGATCTAATTTCATTTTTAATCCCAAAAACTTTATCAAGTTTTTCTAATGCTTCATGAGGAGTCTCAAGTCCTGCAATGTGGAATCTAAGATCAGGAGAAATAGACATCCCTATCAAACCACGTGCTTGATCTTGTCTGTTTTCCCATTTTTCCGCCTTGTCTTCATCTGTTGGTTTCTTCTCTTGGTTTGTGGCTATTCTGAAGAGACCTTTACTTCTAAGTAAATCTTCCATGTATTCTACCCATTGGAAGTAGTTAGTGCTGTCAAGAATGACTTGGCATGGACTTTCCATTTTTTTTTTTAAAAACTGAAGCTGAAGATGCTGAAAGTAAGTGTACCAATGGATAGATCTCGAAAAAATAGGCAGTTTTAAAAAAAACGGCTCTGAAAAAGGCTTCCGGATGAAGAAGTTATGGCTTTTTGAAAAAAAACTTGTTGACGTTGCCGGCAAAGTGCGCGAATGTGCGGGAATGAAAAAATCCGCCCCCACAAAATGGAGACTTGAACCCAAGACCTCTACTCTCTAAAAATAGCTTTGAACCAATTGATCTATACAAAAAATTTGAGAGAGAGAGAGAGAGAGAGGGGGGGGGGGGGGCCTCGGTTTGCGTGCTTGCCTTGAGAAAGCTCTTTTTCCCTACAAAACACAAAACACAAAACCCAACACGAATATGCAAAGAAAAACGAACCTTGCGGCTCGAAGTTAGCTTTAGCCAAAAAACTAGAAATTTTTAAAAAAAAATCTCAAGGTTAGCTTTAGCCGAAAAACTAAATATTTTTCTCAATGTTTCTGATTTTCCGAGATCACACTAAGGTGCAGGGAAAAGAGCATACGCATGAGAAAAATCCTTCCTTTCTGTTTCTGATTTGCCAAGATCGCACAGAGTCGCAGGGCAAAGAGCATACGCAGAAATGAAAGGTATAGATCCGGTTAAAAAAAAAGGCTAAATAAACTGAGACCGAAATAAGCAGAGAGAAATTAACAGTAAACTGCAAAAAAAAACACTGTATACCTCCCGATCTGAAAAATGACGCAGCTAGGGCTACCGGAAACCTTTTCGCATGAAACGAAAGGGGTTCCTCACTGGAACAGATGCTCTGAACGCAACAGAGCAGTCCTCTCGGCCCGAAAGCAGTCAGAAACAACAGATCTAGGAAACGACAGCCGCATGCAGTTCTACCGGCTTCAGATTTGGATCACCAACGGACGCGGCCCTCAAATAGCTCTGATACCATGTAGGAATTTACAGGGTAAGTTCCACAGAAAGAATACCAAAAGGACACCGCTCACAACCAGATCTCAAATCAATACACCAGTATTTTTGACGTGGTTAAAACCCTCAGAGTGCAAGGAGGGAAACAGTCCACGGCCTGTCCCAACGTGGGTACTACAGGCAATTTATTAATCAAAGAATGAAAATTTACATAAGCTTCTCTCATGCACGGATTACACGAACAATGACCCTCCATGCGCTTTAAATAGAACTCATGGACCAATCGGGTGTCAAGCCACGGATCAAGTGTCGGTAATACCGAGGTGAGAGTGAACCGTCAGATCACTACATATCGTGACCGTCGGATTGTAAGTTACAAAATGTACAACGGTAAAGAAACGCACTTTACCTAACTCTAACCTAACTCTATGCTAGACCAAGTTGAACTTAACTATATCCTATGTGTCGGAATATCCTAACACTCAGGCAAGAAGATCTCAAAAATTTTAGCTCTGGTAGCGAAATCTAGTTTCTGATAAAGCTGGGTGAGGTCTTCTAAGGATAAAGGAGTATTATTTTCCACAAAGGGAGCTAGCATTATTTGGTCAATGGATTGGGTTGTAATTGCAAAGAGAATGTCATCGGAAAGGGATATGATAGCTCTTTGGGCAGGGACATAGCATGCCTGACATTTGCTGGTCAACTCAGGTGCTTGGAAGGTCAAGGGGAAGATGTAATGCGGAATATTGGACATCGAGAGCCCAATTTCATCAGTTTTATTTGCCTTTTTATCTTCCAACCAGCAGTATAATTCCAAAAAATCACAATCAAACTTGGTTTCATTAATCCTATAATCCTTGTCGGCTAAAGGGATGTGATATAAATCTATAGAGGGAGGGATTAATAGATTAACATGCTTATCTTTTGTTGGAAATAATACTGAGAGGGGGGGGGGGTGAATCAGTATTAGCAATTTAATAATTTTTCATTTCCATAAACAAATTGATATACGCTACTTCTGTTAATTAAACGTGCGTATATACGCAACTGTGTTTAGAGAAAACCATGTATATCTTGTAGACTTCTAATTTAGTTAGTTAATCTTAATCTATGTATCAAAACCATAAAACGGTAATCAAGTCCAGTAAACAGTACAGGAAATCACACACATGAACACAAGATATAAGGTGTAAACCCAATGTAGGTGAAAACCACCTGCTGCAATTCGTCTCTATCTTCTTTTAATAAGAAACTTCTTTTTACAATATTTATATACTAGTGCAGTCTTATACCAGTACGCAGGCTTCTACCTGTAGAAGGCTACAACCTTCTCTCGTTCTCCAGCTTCTCCTAGAAGGGAGCTAAAACCCCCTTAGCTCTTGTACTAGCTAATGTACTAGTACGTAGGTGCTGACCTACAGAAGGCTACAACCTTCTCTTTTCTTCCAGGGACCACGTTTCATAAATTTTCAGACTGGATCAATCAATAACATCAATCAAACATCAAATATATCTGCATCAACCAGTCTCCTTTGCACCAACCAAAAACTGAATCAAACACTCACTTCTCTGAATGTTGTAACCAAAATATAGTAACAATAACCAGAAACCAATCCTGAACCTAGAACACTATAGCAATAAACAGAAGTAGCTAAAACATATTTTTTGAGACGTACGCTACTTCAATATGTAGAACCTGCGTGCATACGCTACTATATTAAGGAAAACCTGCCTATACGCCATTTTTAATTACCGAACCAGTGTGTATACACGCCTTTGCTATGTTGAACCTGCGTACAAATCTACAAAAGATAATTTACCCTTTTCAACTATTCAGACATCAGTTATACCTAGATCATCAGATTTATAGATCAAGTCATACGCAAAATATAAGAGATCAAAATCACACAAAGATACTTCTCTTCAAGCCTTAAGATCTTGACCTATCAATAGAACTTATCCTTCTTCTAGCGCTCAGGTTCCTCCTTGATTCAGATCTGGCTATGTACCATAACCCAATGACCAGTATTCTAGATCTTGCTCTTCATAAGATATTCAATCCTTGAGTGTCCTTGCCTAATGATCTTCTTCCCCTTTTATAGTCTTAGGCCTTACTCAATACCATGGTCCAAAACCAATTAGAACCAATACCTGGGTCCAAATACCTGGGTTCAACACTTCGGACGAGATACCATGGTCCAAAACCATAGGTCCAAATACCAAGGACCAAAAACCAAGTTTTCCAAATTGTGCACGCTTTTCTTGTGCATGAAAGTGCATGTATACGCATACGCGCCTTTTGGTCAGATATCCCACGTGTATACGTGACTTTGTTAAGTGGAACCTGTGTATATCTCTTTTTCCTTCATTCTGAGAGCCTGAACTGTGATCTGTCATCTGAGTGAGTTGTCATCAAGGACAACACCCATGTCATAATGCCAACAATCTCCCCCTTTGTCATCAAGGGCAAAGGTTTATGCTCCCCCTGAGTACATGTTGAATTCTCTGATCTGGTGAAGAGTGATGTTCATGCTCCCCCTGACTGTAAGCAAGGTCTGCAAAAATATGTTCTACAAGAAGAACATGACTCTATACATCATAAATGACCTTCCTATCACCAAAGATTCATACATACATCCATCTCCCAACCAAGTGGGGATATACCAAGATTGACTCATCCACCCAACCAAGTGGGGATATACCAAAAGCAAGAACATTACATCATTCATCCCATGCATAGTGGGGAAACCAAAATAGGCCGTTACATGACCTTGATAATAAAAGATATACATGACATAGAGACAAAATATCTAAAACAAGACTATGATAGTCATCAATAACTATCATCAGCAGCATCTGTCAATCATCATCCAGACCAGCAACCATGATCTCCTTCTGCACCTATTCCACCTGAAACAAAAATAGTTGTGAAATTATACCAATATCTTCTAAGATAATGCCAACAATGCATTATTAGAAGTATATGCTCCCCTTGAACCTGTGCCAGATGGTCTCTGTCAGACCCAGATCAGACTCTTTTCATCCTGAGTCTAGCCTACTATTTTTCTTCAAACCAACATATACGCGACTGTATCCACAGAAACCAATGTATGTACGCGGATGCTCTTCATGAAACTTGTGTACAACCACTTTTCTCTGAAATATATAAGTGTTAAAAGTAAGATGATGCGTCAACTACTCCCAGCTTCTGTCTAAGGTATTCAAATGTCTCCCTGGGCAGTGGTTTGGTGAATATATCAACAACCTATTCCTTGGAGGGAACATGCTCAAGCACTTGTTCCCAGAGAAAATGATATTTGATAGGTATGTGGTGGGTATTTGAATGCATGACTGGATTCTTTGAAATACTGATTGCCCTTGTATTATGACAAAATGGAGATAGGTGGAGTACAAGTGATTTGAATGTCTTGTAATGTTTTCATCATCCAAAGGAGTTGTGTGCAGCAAGATGCAGCAACCACATATTCTGCTTCAGCTATAGATAATGCAATTGAACTTTGTTTCTTGCTGAACCAAGATACTAATCTGGAAACCATAAAGAATGCACCACCACTAGTGTTTTTCTGTCATCCACGCTTCCTGCCCAATCTGCATCTGTATATGCATGAAGTGTGAGATCTGTATCTCTAGGATACCATAAGCCATAGTTTTTTGTTCCTTGAAGATATTTGAAAATCCTTTTAACTACCTAAAGTTGTGCTTCTTTTGGATTTTTTCCTGGAATCTTCCAACTATTCCCACTGATGCATATTGTCTAGTTGGGTACCTGTCAGATAGAGTAGACTACCAATCATGGATCTATAGGTTGGTTGATGTACTACTGCTGATTCATCATTTGCGTTGAGGCTGCATCCTGTTACCATAGGGGTTCATACTGGTTTCAAATCTTCCATGACATATTTCTTCAAGATCTGCTTGAGGTACTTCATTTGTGATAGAAAGATACTGTCTTTGTTTTGTTGGACTTATAAACCAATAAAATATGTGAGCTCACCAAGTAGGGACATTTCAAATTCTTTCTGCATCACAAAGGCAAAGTTTTGACTCATGGCTTCTTCATTGCTACCAAAGATGATATCATCAACATACACAACAAGTATTAGCAATTTATCATTGTAAATTTTTATATATAGATTGCTATCTGTTGATACTTTTGAAAAACCTTGTTGATGGAGGTATTTGTCCAGACGATAATACCAAGCCCTTGGAGCTTGTTTAAGACCATAGATAGCCTTTCTGAGTCTGCATACAAGTTTTGGATCATTTCCAAGGATAAATCCATCTGGTTGCTCAATATACACTTCTTCTTCTAAGTCTCCATTTAGAAAGGCAGATTTCATATCCATTCGATATACTTTGAACTTATGAAAGCTAAAAAGAGCGAGGAACATTCTTATGGCTTCAAGTTTGGCAACCGGTGCAAAATTTTCTTCAAAGTATATACCTTCTTGTTGAGCATACCCTTTACAAACAAGTCTGGCCTTGTTTCTAATAACATCTCCATTTTCATTCAGCTTGTTTTTTAATATCCACTTGGTCCCTATGACATTCTTATCATTAGGTCTAGGAACCAATTCCCAAGTATTAATATTTTCAATTTGCTCAAGTTCCTCATTCATGGCCTTGACCCAGCATTCATCTTTGCATGCTTCACTTATATTTCGTGGTTCGACGGATGAGAGCAATGCTAGATAGCTTGAAGCTTCTGTAATAGCTCTTCTTGTTTGTACACCTGCCTCTTTCTGCCCCAAAATTTGAGTCTCTGGATGGTTCTTCTGGACATACCTAGATGGAGTTTTTTCTTCTACCCTTATCTGTTCTTCTAGTGCCTCATAAGTTTCTTCTTCAACATTAGTATGATTTGATGTGGAAGGATAGTCCTCATCATCTTCAAAATATTTAGTTTTTATCTGCTTTGGATTGTTGCCTGCTTCATCAACCACCACATCAATACTTTCAACAATTTTTCCAAGTCTTTTATTGTAACACTTATATCCTTTACTTCAGGAAGAGTAACCAAGGAGAATGCCTTCATCTGCTCTAGGTTCAAACTTGCCAAGCTTTTCATCAGTCCTTTTGATGTAACATTTGCTTCCAAAAACTTTGAAGTATTTTACAGTAGGAGTCTTACCATACCAAAGTTCATGAGGAGTTTGAGTGTTGTTTACCCAGACATTTGTTTTGTTGAGAATAGTAACGACAGCAAATGCAGCTTCACCCCAGAAGGTTTCAGGAAATCCAAACTCATCAAGCATAGCACGAGCCATTTGTTGAACCGTTCTGTTCATCCTTTCCACCACTCCATTTTGCTGAGGAGTCCTTGCAGTAGAGGATTCCATTCTTATTCCATGTTCTTCACAAAAGTCGAAAAATTCATCCGAGGTAAATTCCCCTCCTCGATCAAACCTGAGGCATTTGATTTTGCAATCTGATTCATTTTCAACCAAGGCTTTGAAAGCTTTGAACTTTTCTAAAGCTTCGTCTTTATGCTTCAGAAGTCTTATCCAACACATCCTGGAAAAGTTGTCAATGAACAATATAAAGTATTCTTCCCCATGAGGTGACTTTTTCCTTGATGGACTTGTTGTGGCCACCAACAACCCCCCTCCTTATTTAGTATTAGCAATAACACTATGTAAGTGGGGACCTTTAGTCAAAAAAATTTAAAAAATCAATTAGTGCTTATATGTCACTCCTTAAGAAAAATCACATCGCGCCAAGAATGATAGGGCATTTTCTTATGAGTCAAAATGCGAAATGCAATATTGCGACGTGAACTCCATCGCATCTCATACATTAATAAACACTCACGTTGGAAAACCTTAAAATCTCTGATATGCGATATCGAATATCGCATGTCGCAAAATTGCATAAAATGCACGTAATAATTAAACGATCAAGCGATCCGTGATCTTGCGATATTGCGATCTGCGATCTTTGCGATGTTGCAATCAAACAACCTTGCGATAGAACAGCACAATGAAATTGCGGTAATGCGATACTGCGATGCAAATCGCAGAAACATTCCATCGCAAATTTTCCTAGCTCAGTATTCAAGAAAAAGTTTTTCCATGAACCAAGAACTGGTTACGCGCTTTAATGATAATTAATGAATTACACGCTAGTTGTTAATAAAATATAGTTTTGTGTTTTTTGAAGAGCCAGTTCATGTCAGATGGCATGTTTTTGCATATCCGTGGCATTTAAAGCTTTCCTGTCATTATTTATTATCATTACTCTCTCCTCACTTGTGAACTGCAGAAACGAAGAACAAAAATTACACAAAGCAATGTGCAGGAAGCTATGGGGAAAAAGGGTAGAGCTCCAATGTTCAAAGACAGATAAAAGGCACCCTTATAAACAAATACCGCATGCAACAGAGCCGCAGATTCACAAAATGTTGCTGAGCCATCCATTACAGATCTTTCATATATAGCCATGGTTAAATGGGTATTAGGCGATACTGATATCAGAGACAGATAGTTTAATGCTCAGGGTCAAAAGCTCACGAGATCATTATTTTTACAAATTTTTGAGCTTTATACTCGAGGAAAAGAAAGAGGCGCAAAAGGCGAAAAACGCATCAGAGAAGCCCGGATCAAAGAACGGAGGCAGTTTCCGATGTGGGATTAGCGCCATCGCTGAGAAAATTGCTCGAGAAGGAAAGCCTCTAACTGCTCAGTCACCTGTAAGCCTGGAAATTTCAAGAAATCAATGATAAAAAACAAACTGGAAACAGAAAGCTAAAGAAAAGGCAGAAGCAATCCAAAGGGTTAACCAAGTTGAACTAGGATTATTACTGGGCATACACGGTAAAGCCACATAGTCAGTGGATGACTCTCGAGTATATCATCGATTTTACTGAGAAGATGGTGCCAGCTCTTGCCAATTATATTTGCTTAGCTCAACCAAAAGCGGAAGACAGTCAGCCAACTCTACTCAAGCAAATATTGAATGCTTGCAACGTTAAGGAGCAAATGCAGAAACAGTTAGATATTAGATTTAATTTTTAGAAATAGTTTTGATTTATTTTTTCTTAGAAAAAGGGCGGTCATTTAAACCGCATCCTGAATCTTTGTAATTAAGTTATTTAGTTAGTAGTATTTAAACCCTTCTCATGCATTTAGAGAAGGGTCCAGAAATTTATCAAAAACTTGTCCTCAGAACATGCACTTTTGCACCCTCAGAGGAGGTTTTGATGAATGAATGGAACAGGATTTGTTAATGTTTGCATTTGATATCTGTTACTGATTTTGCACTTCTGTACTCTTAGTGGATGTTAGAGCAAAGAGAGATAAATCATTGTCGCTTGAAGCTCATGAGTAGGACTAGTTATAAATGGTACTTTTATCTCTTAACCATTTCTCCTTATGTGTTAAAGTGATATACAGTTTTTAGTTGTTTATGTATTATTGCGTGAATGCCGGAGTTATCATTTGGCACTTTTGTATGGTGATAGCTATTTATTTATGCTTAATGTATGAATAGCTCATTATGCGATATGTTTTTCACAACTGTTTCGTCTAACTTTTTATGCGAAGTGGTTCATCCTTATTGATTTCTTTTCTCATAATAGCTTAATGATCTTTATTACCAGTTGTTATTTGAAATCTTTTTAGATCGCATAATAGAAGAATTACATCCCGGGTTAGTATAGACTTAGATGTTGCTACTTATTAGATTACAATAGCATAGCATTAGATTAAAGTTAGAATTAGAATATTCCAATTAGGAACTGTTAGATCAGGAACATCAAATTCTACACACACACACTCATAGATTGGGAAACTGGTCCCATATCACTAGTCAGACCCGCTATACCAAACGGATAAGGAGCTGCCAACCAAGGTCCGGACCGGGCGGGTATCCCCCTTGTTGTAGACCCAATTTTTGGGGTTTAAACATATTTGGCGCTAGAAGGAGGGCCTGAACTATGAATGGCAAGTAAATCTAAATCTGAATACCATTCTGAGAGTAAATCACCCTCACCATCTCCCCCGACTTCTCCATTACACTTAAATCCAGAGTTAGAAGTCGCTGGAGTATCAACCGCCGCTACAAACCCTGACATTTCATAACAATCTGCCATTGAACCTCCTGAAGTCGAATCTCTTATTCACAAACTTCAGCGATTTTCTATTTCTCCTCAAAGGTCTGATAAATCTCAAGGCAGCGTGACTTCGCAATATAACCCTGCGCATCCCCTGACTAGATTAAAGAGTGAAAAGTTTGGTGTTCAACCCACCGAATTACCTCTTCCCACAAGGAAAAGAGCAAGGAAATCACCTAAGGAGTCCGATAGCGAGACTCTTTCATCATCATCATCCATCTCAACTTCTTCACCGCGAAGTCAACCATCCACTCCACCACTTCAGATCATTGTCCATCCGTCCACTGGAACCCCCACAACTCTTCCTCAATCATCTACAATCGTAGTATCCTCATCTTCCCAACCGCAGGGATCATCTTCTGCACTTTCCTCTGTTAGTAGTTCAACAATGGCCCAGTCTCCATGGAATAACCCTAGGGCAGTCTTAATGCCTGCACCCTTGAGTAAAATATCGGCCCATCCTGAGAAATGGCTGCCTAAGTTTAATCCCGAGGCAGGCATTCTAGCAGAAGAGCATATAAACAACTTTATGCTATCCATTAATCTCAATGGGGTTAATAATGAAGATGTTGTTGTTTGACTTTTTCCTTATACTCTGCAAGGAATAGTCGGATCATGGTATTTCTCATTACCCTCCGGATCTATCACTAGTTGGGACATCTTCCAAGAGCAATTCCTGACCAAGTTTGGTGATGACAGGTCTACGGCAATGCTAATCAATGACCTATCCAACCTTAGGACCGAATCAAGAGAGCCTATCAAAGATTGCAATTTACGTTTCAATAAAATCCTAAACAAAATTCCCACTGCTTCCCAGCCCAGCGAAGAAGTACAAAGTGAATGGTATATCACTGCTCTACCATCAAACATAGTAATCTTCGTGGACAGGGCTAATAAAACAACCTTAGCTGAAAACATGAAAGAAGCAATAGCGGTAGAGAAATGTATAATAGCCCTAGAAAAGAAATCCGTGATGGAGGAACGGAAATCCAAGAAATTCACCTTCAAGGAAGACTCCAAGAAGAAACAAACAAAAGATCCATTCGATTTGGAAGGATTGCAGAAAGTTCTAAAGACCATGTCCAATGAAATGGTCGACATCAAAAATCAAGTAGCAGAAACTTCTTCAAAAAATCCCTACAGAGCTTTTAAAAGTGGCCCTTCAACGGATTCAAAACCACCCAATGCTATTTCAAATGCTTAATCTGAAGAAGAGGAAGAGGAAATTGCCACTGAAGGGCAAACTGATGAAGAAAAAGTTGTAGAATTACAAGGAATGTGGGATTTCATCCTCCCACAAGAATAAGATCAAGAAGTATTCCCAGTTAGCACACGAAGTAAAAATCAGCTTGATCCTCCCCAAACTATCCCTAAGCCAAAGAGTGGAAGCTCTGCAATAAAGGATAAAGTCGCATCAAAGAAAACGACATCTAAAGTGATTCAAACCAGCCCAGTCCAAACAGATGCATCAACTCCATCTAAAACATTGATCGTGTCGGATGAAATGGAGTACAATATTATAGAAGATATGCAAAAGACTAGGGCCAACATCACTCTTTACGAATTGAGCAATTTAAAGCATCAACAGAAGATAATGTTGAAAGAATTACATGCTGTGCCAGTTGCACCTTTTCCTGTCGCTGTACTTTCTCAAGCTTCTCATAACATGCGAAGACCTCCAACTAATGCGATCAATAAGATTGATCCAAATGACATCGCTCTAATTGGCGGAAGATCGAGATCTCATACTCCCCCGTTTCTCCTTACTTATGAAATTTTCAATAAAAATGTGCACAATTTCTTAGTGGATTCTGGTGCTTCATAGAATATTTTACCAAAGTCCATATGTGCCAAGTTAAACATTCAACCACAGAAATCCATTGTGCGCATAGTTCAGCTAGATCGATCTCAATTCGAAGTGATTGGCGAACTAAATCAAGTAACCATAAGGTTGTCATCCAACCCAAAGGTATGTCAAGTTATTGACATTTTAGTTACTGATATCCCAGAATTTTATGGCTTAATTCTTAGCAGGGATTGGTCAGAAAAACTTCATGGATACTTCGCAACTGACTGGTCGCACATGTGGCTACCCTAAAATGGTAAACCAAATCAAATAAAATTTGAACGAGAACTACATCAGAAATACATAGTAATGGAGCTAGAGGGGGAAAATGAACCAGTAGCATATAACAGTAGCATTATTGGCAATTACTCGGTAGATTCTTTCGTCGGAAATTTCAATGCTCATACGTCACCCTATTTAGAACACTCTGTTTTGTCCCAAGTCGAAAAATTTTCTCGAACTGATAGTTCAAAATGTATCGATTTTTTAGATAGTCCTGTAGATAAATCTTTGTTTTGGAAATTATTTCTTGATGGTTCTAAATCTAACGAAGGAGAAAGAGCAGGATGCATTCTAATTAGTCCAGAAGGAGATAAAATTATGCTAACATGCAGACTTGAATTTGATTGCACCAACAATACAGCAGACTATGAGGCTTTGTTCCAAGGGTTGTACAAAGCAATCGGGTTAGACGTCAAGTACCTTCAAGTTTTCGAAGACTCTAATATTGTGGTCAGACAGGTACGTAATACTATACATTGCTTATCAGGTCATTTAAAACATTATCAATCCTTAGTTCAAGATCTGACTGAGCATTTTATAGCATTTAATATCTCTTCAATTCCCAGACTCCAAAATGCAAGTGCAGACCTTTTGGCTAACGTAGCTTCTATGCTTATTCCTTCGAAAGATTTTAGTCCAGATAGATTCTTAATAGAATTAATCTTTAGACCATCTATTCCTGATAACATCACAAATTGGAGAGTATTCAACGACGATCCTGATATCGTAAATTTCCTCACATCTAAAGGATCCTACTCCAATCAAATAATTGACGAAGACCAACATGATCGACAATTGCAACAAGATAGCACTAACAATGATATACCTAAGTCGGTATTCAAGTTAGAAGACTTGTACGATTTGAAAGATCGGTTTAAAATGTCTACCAATTCAAAACTCCAAAGTTCAACTTTGAACTACGAATTAGTAAACCTAGGAACTGATGCCAAACCACAAAACATTAATCTAGGTCTCGGCCTAGCCCCTGAAGAAAAATTAGCATATATTCGTCTTTTGAGACAATATAAAAATGTTTTTACCTGGAATTATGATGAACTCAAAACATACGACACTTCCATCATCCAACATACTATTCCCATGATCGATAATGAAAAACCTGTCCAACAAAAGCTGAGAAAGATCCATCCCAATTTAGAAAATCAGATAAAAACTGAACTCAATAAGTTATTGAAAGCCAGAATAATATTTCCCGTCAGACATTCTAAATGGGTCTCCAATATGGTACCTGTTAGAAAGAAAAACAGAGATATTAGGATTTGCATTGACTTTCGAAACCTTAACAAGGCCTGCCAAAAAGATAATTTTCCTTTACCACCTATGGAACAGATATTGCAGGCAGTGGCGGGCTCAGAATTAATGTCTTTATTGGATGGATTTTCGGGATACAATCAAGTGTTGGTACATCCTGATGATCAATTGAAAACCACATTCAGAACTAAATGGGGCACATACGCATATTGAAAGATGCCATTTGGTTTGATTAATGCTGGTGCCACATTCCAGAGAGCCATGGACATCGCATTCAAAGGTTTAGTCAATAAATCTGTAGTAATTTATTTGGATGATATAATAGTGTATTCCAAGAAACGAAGCAATCATCTTAGAGATTTAAAACAAATCTTCCAATGGTGTTTAAGGTATGGAATTTCACCTAACCCAAAGAAATCTTTTTTCGCATTAAGTGAAGGGAAACTTCTAGGCTTCATAGTGTCAAAATCCGGAATTCACGTCGATTCCGACACAATCAAAGAGATTTCTAAAATATCCTTACCTCACAACAAAAAAGCCATGCAATCTTTCCTTGGTCAGATCAACTTTGTAAAGAGATTCGTTCCAGATTTTTCACGAATCGTGTCTCCTTTGCAAGCCATGACTAAAAAGAACTCAAATTTTAAATGGGGCCAAGATGAACACAAAGCATTCAACCTGATCAAACAAGCTATTATTAATGCTCCATCTTTAGCAACCCCGAATTTTTTAGAGCCTTTTATTTTATATACATTTTCCTCAGATAGGTCATATGCTGAGATACTCACTCAAGCAAATCAAGAAAAAGCGGAAGTCCCAATTGCGTTTTTCAGTTCAAATTTACAGGGTGCTGAATTAAATTATTCAGACGTGGAGGAACAGGCTTATGCTGTTTTCAAAGTGGTCAAATACTTCAGACCTTTTTTTCTCAAACCCCATACTAAAATTATAGTACCATTTCCAGCGGTAAGGAATCTCCTAGTACAGAAGGATGTGGGTGAGAAAAGGGCCAATTGGGTTACTGCCTTACAGGAATATGACATTGAGATTAAACCAGCAAACATTGTAAGAGGCCAAGGCTTTTGCAAAATGCTGGCTGGAGCATCGCAAATTTCTGAAATTCCGTATGCAGAGGTACAAATGTGCGAGGTAAGCCTAAACGATGCAGAGTCATTATACGCTGATATCATTTATTATCTTAAGAACAGGTATGCTCCTTCACACCTCGATCATACTAAGAAAAGAGCTCTAAGGTTGAAAGCCAAACAATATCAGCTCATAAATGATATTCTTTTTAGAATAAATTATGATTCTATTCTTCTTAGGTGTCTTGAGAAATCTGAAGCTGAAAAAGTTTTGCAGGAACTCCACGATGGGCCAGCAGGCGGACACTATGCTGGAGATGCTACTGCACATAAAATCTTTCGCGCAGGGTATTACTGGCCCGCGTTATTTAAAGACTCGCACAGTTCTATGAGGAAATGTAAAGTCTGCCAAACTACTGCTGGGAGACAAAAGAAGCCATCCTTTCCACTACAGCCGGTTAACATTGAGCAACCTTTCAGTCAGTGGGGATTGGAAATAATAGGTGAGATCATTCCTCACTCTTCTAAGCAGCATAGATATATCCTTACAGCAACAGATTATTTTACTAAGTGGGTAGAAGCAGTTCCACTCAAGACAGCTAATGCTGAAAATATCATTGAGTTCATAGATCAATTTATAATCACCAGGTTTGGATTACCTTCTGCTTTAATGTTTGATAATGCATCATACTTTTCTGGAAATGCAATGACTGAATTTGCACTTAAAAAGAGAATTCAAACTTAAATATTCGGCCAATTATTACCCGCAAGGCAATGGGTTAGCTGAGTCTACAAATAAAAATCTAATCAGGATTATCAAAAGAACAGTTGACCAAAATCATAAAAATTGGCTTAAGGCTTTGGATATATGCTTTATGGGTAGACCGAATAACGCAAAAATCTTCTATCGGCACTTCTCCCTTTAATTTAGTTTACGGGAAAGAAGTGGTTCTTCCGACTCATTTGGCAATTCCCTCTTTGTCTCTAGTTCAATACATTGATGAAGTACCCACTTCCTCCTTACAGCTAAGACAAATGGAAATAATCAAATTAGAAGAACAACGAGAACAAGCTAAGAAAACTCATGATCATCATCAAGCACTAGTAAAATCCTCTTTTGATTCAAACATAATGACCAAAAAAGATTTTCAGATGGGAGACTTAGTTTTAAAATGGGACAAGGCTCATGAAGAGAAAGGCAAACATACAAAATTTCAAAAAATGTGGCTTGGTCCTTTTCAAATTGTAGAAGTCATAGGTCCAACAACGTTTGTGTTACAGGATTTAGCAAGTAAGAGAGACTATTTGCCTGTTAACAGACTAATTCTCAAGAAATATTTTCCATAGAAGATTATTCTTCTATTTTTGTAGAGTAGTTGTTTTTCTTTTTCATAATAAAACCAATTGTGAGTGGTTACATTAGGCATTTACGAATAAGACACCAATTCTCTTTCAGATTTTGATTTTTCGCTTGTATAAATAGCAAATCTTTTGGAAAATTGATATTCATTATTGATAGATACAGTTAAAGACTCTAGCCTAGATATGATACTAATTTCAACTTCATAAATTTTGATGAAAACAACCTTTAGTGAAGAAATTGTTTTATCTCAGTACAATGAAAGGTATCAATAACAAAATAAAGATTCTTTGTGGAACAGCTGTTTCCAAAAACTCTACTATTGCCGTCCAGAGCTATCTTAAGGAAACAATGACTTCCTCCCTGCTAAAGAGATCACAACTTTCAGAGGAACAACCCAAGGATACACTTCATCTTGAAGAATAAGAGGTCTCATCACGAGTCGGCTTATCATAATCACAGATATTATAAACTTGCTGACTTTGCCAAATACTGTACACCACAACAGGGCAATGACTCAAGATTGTTGCAATCAAAAGACAAGGGGTCTCATCACGAGCCAACTTGTTCAGCAAAGTTATAAATCAAGTGAATGACTGTGTCATAAATTGGCTATCAAACCAAGACATTTTTCTTTAAGAGAAAAAATAAAATCAAAGAATAAGTGTGGATGTGGATTCTTCTTTGAGAGTTGTAGGTTCCTTTAAGTAGGATACAGGATCATTGCTGGGTAACAGGTAACCCTGTCGAGGCTATAAACGCCTGCTGGAAACAGAGGCTCTACCTACGACAAATGAGCATATTTAAAACTGGTTACAGAGAAGACTTTATTTTATCTTTACAAGACCAAGTAATGACTGATGTAAATACAAGGGCTAGCTTGAGGAAGTAAATAATCAAAGTTGAAAATAGTTGAAACGAAATGGCATTGACAGGTTAGAGCATAATGTACTTTATCTTTCCATAATAAAGTTTAACTTTCTGAAAAAATTTCTGTTTTGGAAGTTTAGAAAATTCAATAGAAAAAACAGAGATAACTGGTTCTTCCAAGTGAATCGCCAATTGTTGTGGCCACCAACAACCCCCTCCTTATTTAGTATTAGCAGTAACACTATGTAAGTGGGGACCCTTAGTCAAAAAAAATTTAAAAAATCAATTAGTGCTTATATGTCACTCCTTAAGAAATATCGCATCGCGCCAAGAATTATAGGGCATTTTCTTATGAGTCAAAATGCGAAATGCGATATTGCGACGCGAACTCCATCGCATCTCATACATTAATAAACACTCACGTTGGAAAACCTTAAAATCGCCGATATGCGATATCGCATATCGCATGTCGTAAAATCGCATAAAATGCACGTAACAATTAAACTATCAAGCGATCCACGATCTTGCGATATTGTGATCTGCGATCTTTGCGACATTGCGATCAAACAACCTTGCGATAGAACATCACGATGAAATGGCGGTAATGTGATACAGCGAAATGCGATACTGCGATGCAAATCGGAGAAACATTCCATCGCAGATTTTCCTTGCTCAATATTCAAGAAAAAGTTTTTCCATGAACCAAGAACTGGTTACGCGCTTTAATGATAATTAATGAATTACATGCCAGTTGTTAATAAAATATACTTTTGTGTTTTTTGAAGAGCCTGTTCACGTCAGATGGCATGTTTTTGCATATCCGTGGCATTTAAAGCTTTCCTGTCATTATTTATTATCATTACTCTCTCCTCACTTGTGAACTGCAGAAACGAAGAACAAAAGTTACACAAAGCAATGTGCAGGAAGCTATGGGGAAAAAGGGTAGAGCTCCAATGTTCAAAGACAGAGAAAAGGCGCCCTTATAAACAAATACCGCATGCAACAGAGCTGCAAATTCACAAAATGCTACTGAGCCATCCATTACAGATCTTTCATATACAGCCATGGTTAAATGGGTACTGAGCGATGCTGATATCAGAGACAGACAGTTTAATGCTCAGGGTCAAAAGCTCACAAGATCATTATTTTTACAAATTTTTTAGCTTTATACCCGAGGAAGAGGAAGAGGCACAAAAGGCGAATAACGCATCAGAGAAGTCCGGATCAAAGAAAGGAGGCAATTTCAGATGCGTGATTAGCGCCATCGCTGAGAAAATTGCTCGAGAAGGAAAGCCTCTAACTGCTCAGTCACCTGTAAGCCCGGAAATTGCAAGAAAGCAATGATAAAAAACAAACTAGAAACAGAAAGCTAAAGAAAAGGCAGAAGCAATCCAAAGGGTTAACCAAGTTGAACTGGGATTATTACTGGGCATACACGGTAAAGCCACATAGTCAGTGGACGACTCTCGAGTATATCATCGATTTTGCTGAGAAGATGGTGCCAGCTCTTGCCAATTCTGTTTGCTTAGCTCAACCAAAAGCGGAAGACAGTCAGCCGACTCTACTCAAGCAAATATTGAATGCTTGCAATGTTAAGGAGCAAATGCAGAAATAGTTAGATATTATATTTAATTTTAGAAATAGTTTTGATTTATTTTTGCTTAGAAAAAGGGCGGTCATGTAAGCCGCATCATGAATCTTTGTAATTAAGTTATTTAGTTAATATTATTTAAACCCTTCTCATGCATTTAGAGAAGGGTCCAGAAATTTATCAAAAACTTGTCCTCAGAACATGCACTTTTGCACCCTCAGAGGAGGTTTTGATGAATGAATGGAACAGGATTTGTTGATGTTTGCATTTGATATCTGCTACTGATGTTGCACTTCTGTACTTTTAGTGGATGTTAGAGCAAAGAGAGATAAATCGTTGTCGCTTGAAGCTCATGAGTAGGACTAGTTATAAATGGTACTTTTATCTCTTAACCATTTTTTCTTATGTGTTAAAGTGATATACAGTTTTTAGTTGTTTATGTATTATTGCGTGAATGCCTGAGTTATCATTTGGCACTTTTGTACGATTATAGCTATTTATTTATGCTTAATGTATGAATAGCTCATTATGCGATATGTTTTTCACAACTGTTTCATCTAACTTTTTATCCGAAGTGGTTCATCCTTATTGATTTCTTTTCTCATAATAGCTTAATGATCTTTATTACCAGTTGTTATTTGAAATCTTTTAGATCGCATAATAGAAGAATTACATCCCGGTTTAATATAGACTTAGATGTTGCTGCTTATTAGATTACAATAGCATAGCATTGGATTAAAGTTAGGATTAGAATATTCCAATTAGGAACTGTTAGATCAGGAACATCAAATTCTACACACACACACACTCATAGATTGGGAAACTGGTCCCATATCCCCAGTCGGACCTGTTATACCAAATGGATAAGGAGCTGCCAACCAAGGTCCTCACCGGGCGGGTATCCCCCTTGTTGTAGACCCGATTTTCGGGGCTTCAATAGGACCACATAAATCAGTATGGACAAGTTCAAGTGGCTTACTAGCTGATCCTTCCTTCTCAGGGAAATGTGTTCTGGTTTGCTTACCAAACTGACATGATTTGCATATTGTATTGTCTAGAATTCTGATGTCAGGAAGATCGCGAACAGCCTGATATTTGCATGCTTTCCTTATCTGAGGGAAGCTTAGATGCCTCAATCTTCTGTGCCATAGCTAGTGTTCATCATTTTTTCTTAGATAACATTGTTGATGTCCTCCCTTGAGTATGTATAAATTATTTGGAGTTCTTATGCCTTTTATCACTGTTTATCCTGTATCGAGCTCATGGACAATACATCCATTTGATCGAAATACTACCTCATTTCCTTGATCACACATTTGACTAACACTCAATAGATTATGCTTTAAACCATCAACATACATAACATTTCCAACTTTGACCTTTTCTTTCAAAAGAACAGAACCTTTACCTTTTATGAGTGTAGGGGTGTCATTTCCAAATGAGACCTTCCTTTCCTTTTCTAAGGCACTATATGACTGAAGTTTTTGTTTATCACCTGTCATATGTTTCGAGCATCCACTATCGATGTACCACTGATTTTCCTGTCCTTCCGCATATAAGGCTATACCACATCTTTCTAGTTGCGGTTCTTTCTTTCTCCATGTTTTGGGACCCAATGAAGCTTGCTCCTTCTGAAATGTTTGCCGAAACTTATTCCTGCATTCAGAATCTTCATTACCGAAGTTGTTACAAATAGAGAATTCTATTTCATTTTCAAGAGCAGAAAAGTTATTATAGGTCCTCTTCATGATCCCAGTCACACTCCTTTTATTTTGTGCTTCTCTAGTCATGATGGTCTTATAGGAAACACATTGAGTAGCTTTGTGTCCAAAATTATGACATGAGAAACATTGGCCATTAAATAAGTTCCTGCGATTATCAAATCTACCAACCAGGTGATTGTAGTTTCCATTGACATTCATTCTTTAGGAAAATTGAGAATGATTTACCTGCAGTTGGTTGTAGCTTCTGTTCATCCTTGAAGTAGATTGACCCCGATTTACCTGGTGATTTGATTTATGCCTTTACTGACGACTGTCAACCTCTTCACTTCTCCTTGCTGCATCAAGATAACTTTTGGAGGTAGATGGCTTATGTGCTTGAGATGCTTCTTCAGTATATCCAAGACCTATCTTGATAAGAGGAAAACACTGCACTTTGATAATCTCATCTAAAGTTTCAAATCCTTTAGCAAATCTAAGATTAAGAGCTTTTGTTTTCTCAATATCTTTTCTAAGTCCCACAATTTCACATTCTAACTTTTCATTTTGTTTTTCCCTTTCAACAAGTTGGAATGTCAGAGTATCTATAATCATACTCTTTTCTTCTAAACAGATTTTAAGTTTAGAAATTTCTTCATAGAGACCATCTTCATCTATATCATCCAAGAAATCATCATCTTCAAAAGCCATCAAAAGTCTATAATCATTACCATGTTCATCTTCATCACTATTTGAAAATCCATATCTATCTTCATGTGTATAATAGCTCTTCTTACTTACGTTCTATTTTTTGTTCCATTTAACTGGTTCCTTACCTTTATCAAGCTTATCTTTATGAGGACATTTGGCTGCATAGTGACCGACTCTTTCACAAGCAAATCATTTGAAATGTAGCTTACCTCTGAATCTTCCAGAACCCCATTGAAGGTTCTTGACAAAGTTTGATTCTTCCTCTCCTTCTGATGTATGTCTTGACTCATTGTATTCTCCATTTCCCAAAGCTTTTAATGTGGCTTCTCTCATGTCTGATGGACCCCCTTTTCTCATTTCGAAAGCAGTTAGGATTCCGTGCAACTGTGGCATGGTAATACTCTGAAGATTCTTCTTTTCTTCTATGGCAGAAACTTTTGATTCAAACTTAGAAGACAAAGATCTTAGAACCGTTTCAACTAAAGTAACTTCATTTATCTCTTCAGCCAATTTTTTCATGCGATTGACAATCTCATCTATACGTAAGAAATAATTAGCCACACTTTCATCATTTTTCATTCTAAGAGTTTCATATTGAATTCTGAGAGATTGTAGTTTTGCACGTTTTACCTGATTGTCTCCTTCATAACTTAGAATGATCTTGTCCCATATTTCTTTGGCAGTTTTGAGCTGCATAACCTTGAGATAGAGTCCCCAATAGAGTATTGACGGCCTTTGCATTTGTTTCATACTACTTTTTACCAGCCATATTTGTAGGAGTTTCTCACGGAAATGTGTATCCTCCTTCCACGATATCCCAAACTTCTGTACCAAGAGATTGAAGATAGGTTGTGGTTCTTACCTTCCAATAGACAAAGTTGCTCCCATCAAAGATTGGTGGCCTGATGGATGCCTCTTTTTTGTAGTTTCTCATGATGATAGATATTTCTTCAAGTGATCAAGCTTCTTCTGAAGGACCTGCTCTGATACCAATTGTTGGAAATAATACTGAGAGGGGGGGTGGTGAATCAGTATTAGCAATATAATAATTTTTCATTTCCATAAACAAATTGATATACGCTACTTCTGTTAATTAAACCTCTGTATATACGCAACTTTGTTTAGAGAAAACTGCGTATATCTTGCAGACTTCTAATTCAGTTAGCTGATCTTAATCTGTGTATCAGAACCATAAAACAGTAATCAAGTGCAGTAAATAGTATAGGCAATCACACACATGAACACAAGATATAAGGTGGAAACCCAATGTGGGTGAAAACCACCTACTACAATTCGTCTCTATCTTCTTTTAATAAGAAACTTCTTTTTACAATATTTTTGTACTGGTGCAGTCTTATACCAGTATGCGGGCTTCTACCTGCAGAAGGCTACAACCTTCTCTTTTCTTCCATGGACCATGTTTTATAAATTTTCAGACTGGATCCATCAATAACATCAATCAAACATCAAATATATCTGCATCAACCAATCTCCTTTGCACCAACCAAAAACTGAATCAAACACTCACTTCTTTGAATGCTATAATCAGAATACAGTAACAATAACCAGAAACCAATCCTGAACCCATAACACTGTAGCAATAAATAGAAGTAGATAAAACATATTTTTTGAGATGTACGCTACTTCAATATGTAGAACCTACATGCATATGCTGCTACATTAAGGCAAACCTGCGTATACGCCGTCTTGAATTACCAAACCAGCGTGTATACACACCTTTGCTATGCTGAACCTGCGTATAGATCTACAAAAGATAATTTACCCTTTTCAACTATTCAGACATCAGTTATACCCAGATCATCAAATTTATAGATCAAGTCATGCGCCAAATATAACAGATCAAAATCACATAAAGATACTTCTCTTCAAGCCTTAAGATCTTGACCTACCAATAGAACTTATCCTTCTTCTAGCGCTCAGGTTCCTCCTTGATTCAGATCCAGCTCTGTACCATAACCCAATGACCAGTATTCTAGATCTTGCTCTTCATAAGATATTCAATCCATGAGTGTCCTTACCTAATGATCTCCTTCCCCTTTTATAGTCTTAGGCCTATTGAGTCTTGAAAATGTCATTCATTTCCATTACACTTTCACTATTATGTCCATTATATCACCTCCATTTCACTACTATGTCACCACATTCATCCCACTGTCATTATCATTGGGTCACATTTATGTCTTTCCAATATTTATTAATTATAAGCCTTTTAAGTGAATTTGTGGTTAAAAATTAGAAAATAATGTGCATATGCTTATACCTAACAAATGGGTTGAGATTGTTGACATGTGTAGGTTGAAAGGAGGCTTCTACAAGACCCTTATGTGGCACTCTAAGGCCAAATTCGAATTTGAGTGGAAAGAATCATGGGATTATGAGGATATGTGTCACATCTCCTAATTATATTGTAACTCTAAGAAGACATGTGTCTTATCAGTTCCTATTTTGATTAGGACTCTAGAGGTAGAGGGAGAGATTCATGGACTCTCATTAATGAGATGGCTTCTCATCTTTTTGTATAAATAGGAGATCTCTCTCCTTCATTTGTTAGTCTTTTAGCTTGTGAGTTCTTAAGTCTTAGTTTGTTAGTTCTTAAGCTTGTTAGCTTGTGAGATGGCTTTTGAAAGCTTTGGAGAGCTTTGTTGTACTTTGTAATTTTGAAGAATTTGAATAAAGCTTTGATGTTCTCAACATGGAAGGAGATGTGAAGTAGATGTCATGGAGCATATTAGAATGTAAGGTAGAGTAGATTTCATTTTGTAATTTTTCTTTGATTTCATTATGTCATTTGATTGCTTTCAAGTTTGATAGATTAGATTTTTCATTCATGCAAGTGTGTTCAACCGGTTGACTGTAGATTAGTTTTTCTTTACATGTTTTTGCATCAAATAGTGACATGAGATTTACCTCTCTGTTGACTTTGTTTTTTTTAGCTTTTCAATTTCAGTTATGCTTTGATTTCAGTCTTATTCATTTGCTTTGTTAGTTAGTTTAGATATCAGATTGCTCAAGTTGTTGATGATTACCTCCGAAAGCCATAGCGAGACTAACTGGCGAGGGGTCAGACTATGAATTGATGTGATTTGATTTTAAGTTTACTTTTCTGCAATTAGATATCAGATTTCTCAAGTTGTTGATGATTACCTCCTAAATCCATAGTGAGACTAATTGGCGAGGGGTCAGACTATGAATTGATGTGATTTGATTTTAAGTTTACTTTTCTGCAATTAGATATCAGATTGCTCAAGTTGTTGATGATTACCTTCGAAAGCCATAGCGAGACTAACTGGCGAGGGGTCAGACTATGAATTGATGTGATCTGATTTTAGTTTTACTTTTCTGCAATTAGATATTAAATTTCTCATATCATTGACGGTTACCTCCGAAAGCCATAGCGGGACTACTGGCGAGGGATCGAATTATGAATGTTTAATTTGATTTGTTTGAGTGCCATAGCTTAACTTTTATTTCCGTATTTAGACAAGCAACAGAGACATTGATTTCATGATCAGTATTTCATCTTTTGCTTGATTAAAGTAGCTGCATACTTACACTTTTGTTTAAGTACTAATTCCATCAATAACATGTTTTAAGATCTTTTGAAGTGCTAAGTTTTGGAAGTTACCATTAGGGGCATAGACCTTGTCTTGAAATCTACATCCATACTTGACCTTTAAAAGTATTCCTAAGACCTTAGAATAGGATTTCCATTTTCATTAGATACTTTAGGAGATCAACAAGAACAAAACCCCAAAACAAAATAAAATCTATAAAACAACGAAGTAAGAAAAAGGTTAACTAAGCACATATGGTGCACCACACTTCACCAGTTTATGATACCCGGATTGATAATTTATGTAGAGAAATTTAAGACGTTAAATTGACTAGACAAGGCCTTACTTAATACCATGGTCCAAAACCACTTAGAACCAATACCTGAGTCCAAATACCTAGGTTCAACACTTCGTCCGAGATACCATGGTCCAAAACCATAGGTCCAAATACCAAGGACCAAAAACCAAGTTTTCCAAACTGTATGCACTTTTCTTGTGCATGAAAGTGCATGTATATGCATACGCGCCTTTTGGTCGGATATCCCGCATGTATACGCGACTTTGTTAAGTGGAACCTGCATATATCTCTTTTTCCTTCATTCTGAGAGCCTGAACTGTGATCTGTCATCTGAGTGATTTGCCATCAAGGACAACCCCTGTGTCATAGTGCCAAACCTGTGTCATAATATCAACATATTTGGTTTTTCCTTTCGAAGGCATGACTATATTAACCGAAAGTGATAGTGAGAGGAAGGATGGCTTACCGAGAATTAGCTGAGGTTGAATGAATTTCCAAAAGAATATAATAAAATACTGACAATTCAAATCAGGTTCAGGTCGAGAGAATAATGTGAAAGCGATCATTGTGTGAAGCTGTGAATAACAGAGAATTATCAGTGAAAAGGATAGCGAAGATGCTTCAAAATATTTTTAAATACCGAGAAGTGAAAACCATTGGAGGTGGCACGGGACTATTAAATTTCAAAGGTTACCCAAGAAGCGAATTTAATGTGAAACGGTCATTTTGACGGGAGAGCGTTCAATTGGTTAAAGGCTAGGCGACATGGCGGAAGGTGAGAGGCGAAGGTGTCATGGTGGGGACGTGGTAAAGTGGGCGAGGGGACAATGGTTTCGGAGGGGGTAGAGAGTAGTATGTGGTTTCGGCCAGGGGGTGCGAAAAGCGGAGAAGGTGACACATATGGGATGGGGCCCGGGGAGAAACAACCTTTTCGGACCCCCCCCGATGGTAAAGGCAGCGAAGATAAATACGGACCATGGATGTTGAGCGAGAACAGATCTCAATGCTTTGATGGCGCTCTTCATTAACTATGAACGACAAAAATAGTTGTCCATATGCGCTTTAGGCTTTTGCCTTTTTTACTTAGGATAAAGGTTTAGGAATAAAATCATGAAACAACACTTTATCCCATTGTGCCCGTTTGCCTTTTTAGAATATGATTAAAACTTAGGATAGGAAATGGCATATGCACGTATTTATAAAAACAACTAATTTACCTACCCATAGCTAAACTAACATTTTATTTTTCTAAACGGTGCACTTAGACTAGCAAACCCATATTATTTTCTTTTATACAAAATAAAAAACTATCTAACCTATCCCTTATTTCTCCTATTGATTCAGATTTAATAGTTGAATCAATGTCATTTTCTACCTAACTACTGATTTACCCATATTAGACTATTGGGAAAATTTTTATTCTCTAACCTAATTTTCATAAATTTAAACAATTTTAATCATGATTACAATGTATGATTAAACAAGTAGCTAAAGATTGTGGCATTTTGAACAAGATGCACACAATCTTTATTTAACAATGATGAAGAAAACTAACTATCAGTAGTGGAATTTAAACTTGCAACACTTTCAATATTATTTAACAATGATGAAGAAAACTAACTATCAATAGTGGAATTTAGACTTGCAACACTTTCAATATTATTCCTTTTTTGTTTTTCTTTTGATGGGGTTTTCTTTTTCATTCTTTTTCAATATTTTTGTTTTTTCTCTTTTTGTTATTTATACCCTCTTTTCATTTTTTATTCTATTTTTTATTTTATTTGGAATCATTGGGAGATTGACAAGTATTTACAATATAATATTCCTGAGATACAATACTCAAATACCTTGAGATGCTATAAATTATAGGACCCTAACACCCCGCCAATGGGCAGGCATTGTGCGCAGCACCAATTCCATAGCCTGGAATCGATGCTCTTCTGGTACTTCCCTTTCAAATTCATCCAAAAACAATTCCACATCATTCAACACATCATAATGCAAAAGCTTTTTTACCTCAGTCGAGACACACCTCAGCGACTTGGTCATCATATTGCAATGAAGCGTAGATAATTCATGTAGCCGATTCTGCCAGTGTTCAAGTTATTCATCTGAATCTAAGGTGCAGGGCCAATCCCTGTCCCATGTAATTTTTCTATCGGATGTAGGATTGACCCAATCCTCATCTTGCACTGCTATTTTGTATATCTAATCTAGATCATCATAAATTTCTACATAGTCACGCATAGGTTCAGTGTAACGTGCTCCTTCTGCAGGGTCTAATAGCACTACAACCCTGAGCGACTTATTCTCAAATGACATCTTCCACTTCTTCAATTTTATTACCCCATTCATGTCAATATCCCAGTCAATTCCTAAAAGTGTGGGGTAAGGGTTACTATCATCCACTATTTCAATGACCTGGAAGTCAGCCAGTGCACTCACCCCTTTAATGTCCAGCGTTACCACATATAAGCGTCCCATTGGAAAAATCTTTTGTTGATTTTCCATTTGCAACTGAATAGGAGACCACTGCAGCATAGGTGTCGCCATCCTTTCCCGTGTCTTATTTGGCAGGAATTCGCATCAGACCCCAAATCCAAGATTACCTGGTCCATTTCATAATTACCTATCTGCACAGTTAGCCTCATCTCGCACCCTGTTCATGTTTTATGCTTACCAATCTTTCTTACTCTACATTGTTCAGTAGGATTCTTTTCCTTATTAACACACTTATCTATTAGGTCTTGCAATTCATCTACTATTTTTTGGTCATACAATAACTTCATACAAGTGTGCAGGAAAGTAGCTACTATTGAATGATCTACCTCTTGTGTCACACTAGTCTCTGGTGTTTTCTCATGACTTCCTGAGGTGGAGGCCTCAGCGAAGTTCTTCTTAGCTTCCATGAAGGTCTCCTTAGCTCGATTGAGATCAAAATATACTTCCTTCTTAGTATCCTTGTGCACCCATCCATCCTCCACAAACTTCTTACCTTTATCGGCACTAGTTGTCATAACACTTCTTAACACAATATTTATACTTTGATTCTCTTCACGAGGCTCTGCCCTCATCATCTGAATGTTCTGTGTAGGCTGTTGGGGCTACACCTTCTTCTCTTTCATATTTTCCATAAGGACCGGACATTCCTCTATGACATGGTCAAATTATCGAAAACACTAACAAGAGGGATGTGTGGGGTTTGTACAATATCGCACGAAGTGCCCTGCTTCACCACAGTTATAGCAAATTACCTGCCCCAGCCCTCGACCTGGTTCACCGCCTCTTCCTCATCCTCAGCCTTGGAATCCTATGTGCGTTGCTTCTGCACCTTGATCCTGAGGCTGGTTCTCTACCTACATTCTTTAGGTAGGCCTCCTATCCATCATCAGCTCATAACTCCTACAATGGCATTCATCATGTCCTACAGACTTACAGAAATTGCAAAACAACTGTTGAGGGGTCTGTAAAAACTTCTGCAATAGATGGTAGTTATCAGTAGCACGTTTTCCTGTAACCTAAAAGATAGCACACCACAGCACAGCTCTCGCGCTCGTCCCAACATTATTTTCTAGTTTCATGGGTACAGACCCTCCCCCTATAATATAATTCTTAAATACCAGGCAATGGTCCTTATCATGTCCATGGCTCTTAAACTTCAGACACCACACACCTCCAGCTGAGCTTCCGTCCCTTTCTTCAAGATTTGCAACTCCAAGTGCAGTTTTTATAGCTGTGAATGAATTTGTTGCACTCCCAAGTTCGTATCTTGGATAAGCGAGGCATCCAACATCATCGTTATCTCGAAGGATTTCGCCTGCATTGCTATTTTCTATTGTGACAGAGGTATTCTTAAATGCTGCAAGAGCGATGCTATAAACTAGTCGCGATGCTCGGAATCTGAGATTATCATATTAGTCTGTTTGATTAGGCACTTCAACCTCTGATCAAAGTCCCAATGTATCTCATCTATCTTCTCTCAGATTTTGTTAAATTCAACTATGGATTGTGCCTCTGACTTAGGCTTACTAAACTTCTTGTTCAAAGCTAGCTGGGTATCCGCCATTGTCACGTTAGAGTTATCAATGCAATACTTGATATACCATGTTAATGCATGATCCTGTTAAGTTGTAACCAATTGTGCTTTCTTAATATTATTGTTTGTAATCGGTTGTGTTGTCTAAATAGCTCCTACGACAACCCAAAATTGTTTTGGATCTTCAGTCCATGTTCCCTTAAAAATCAGCATCTTCATCGCGTTCACGATGTTGAATGGTGGAAGTGGAAGTGTAGGGGGTGAAGGCGTAGGTGTATGAGGTGGAGGTGGAGTGGATGGATGAGGTATCCTTGGAACCCCCTGCATAATTAATTGAACTACACTTCACGGTGTAGTCCACATTGTCCCTTCATCATCACTTGAAAGGGGTTCAATGAGCGAACTATATTTTGGGTTGGATCCTCCATTTCTTCTCAAGAATATCCTGCTTTGCGTAGCCCCAAACATCAAGGTAACCGCATAACCCTCTTTTCACATTACAACATTTTAATCCAAGTCTTCAATGATTTCAAATACTTACCTCGCAGTTCATTGAAGATCCTTCGCTATAGCTGATATTCCTATCGATCACGAAATAAGTCACAAAACTTCCCAATGTGAGATAAATCTATAGATCCACAGCCGATGTGATATTCCTTTCTGATGCCTCCAAATGTCACACCAGTTCAAGAGTCCACACTATAGGACCATCAAGCCTCCACATCCCCTGACTATCAACCAATTTAGACAACCAATTATATATTTCTTTAGGGAAGAAATAGAAGAACGTGTCAGTCTCATCTGTGTACAAAAATATCTGCAACCATTGTTCCTTGGATAATTTAGGGATCTGGTTCTCCTGACACGTGAACGCGTGTGACTTTCAACCTATCCACTTATCAAGTTCTTTCTTCATAGGAAACTGTTACGATTCCAAGAAACTCTCCTAGGTTGTAGCTCGGAGATGCCTGGTAACATACAAATTCAAATATTGTTGCAGGTTTAATGGAAGGAATGATGGTTTGTTCAAGCCAGATAACCACTTCTACTTTGTTTCACTCCTGACATGTGTGAGCACCCCTAGACTAGAAGGCTTTAGACCACCAAATTCTCACAGTTTAGATATTGGGTGAATATGGAGAATACTAACCACACCAGCAGATGCACAAGACCATGTGATGCACAGACAGGATGACAGCTCTCTTACATCAGATAGAAAGAAACCTGACTAACCTATTCAGTGATGCATTCAACAATCTAACATAGATAAGATGACAGTTACCTAGTGCTAAACCTTAAAGATCAAGAATACAGCATATCAAGCACAAGCCTAGAACATAAGAAAATGGACAGTGAGCAGTTAATAGCAAAAGAAGCTTGTATTAGCTGAAAATGAATACGAGACGCTGCAAGTGACAAAATATCTACAGTCTCTATAAGTTGAACCTTACATCAAATGCCAACCACCAACCTTGATTACATCTTGTTTCTGGGTATTTATAGATTTACATTACAAGGGCACTTGGGCCGATTAGGTATGGAGGGGTCATAATTGACCACCAACTGCATTTAACTGCCTGATGGCATCTCTGGCTATGTTTGCTTGCTTTAGTGGATGAATCTGATCTGTTCAGGTGCTGTGTTGTCCTCATAGGTAGTTGGAGTGCTCATACCAGTGGAGTTCCATAACTTATAAATTCAGTTACAGGGTCGTGCTTGTCCTTTTCTCCCCTGGCGATTCCTTCTATTAAATATGGTTGTTAGGGAATGACTGTGACTGGTACTGGAAAATTGGTCATCTTCCTTTTCAGGCAATGGCATGGTTGGAGGATGTGGGATGCATGGGCAACGGAAAATTGAGATGGGAAGAAAACATGACAGTCGAATCGAGGAAATGGATGGCGGAGATGGCTCAGTGGAGGCTATTGGTCAAGGTGAGAGCGGGGTGAATCAGGGCCGTTAGATCTTCGATGGTCAAATCGAACGGTCATCGAGTGACAGAGCTACGTGGGAGTTAACGGGCGGGAGCGGTTTGGTCAGGTGGAAATGGTATTGATCGCACCGCTTTTGCACATTAAGCGGTAAAAGGATGGGGTCGCCTGATTCCATTCAGCAATCGACACATAGCGGTGGATGAGAGAGAAAAACCACTCTCATCGTGCACTAATGTTCAATCAAATCATGGGCGCGATGAAATCGAATGTCGTCAAATCTTTATGGAAATGATTGGAAGGTGGAGAAATGATCGTGTGGGTTACTTTATCGAACGCGACGGGAGCCGTTAGATTCGGCAGGGAAGATCAACGGCGGAGATAAAAGGCGATGAGTTATAAAGGCGCAAAGTTATATGGTTGAGGTTTTATGGCGGGTTTAGGATTTGCACTTAGGGCTTAAAGGAAAAGGGGCTATTTTGCTGGGGTTAGGAGGAAAATAAAGGAATGGAGGTGGCGGAGGAAAGGCGGGGTACAAGGAAAAGGGAAAATGACCAATATAAACCCTCTTTTGGACACAACCAAACAGACGGAAGCTCCTCCATGACCTTAGAAAGTCAGCATTGCATAGCAGAGCTAACACTAGCTCCTTCTGGGGATGAAATCCTCCCTGCGAGGTTTCAAGAACCGTAGACCACTGCCTTCTACATAAAAATAAGATCAAAAATATTTCCTAGTGTTCCATTGGGCATGGAGTCTATTAAGCCTACATTAAAACTTGTAAAAATAACATATTTACAATGCTAGGGCCTAAAGGCCTTAAACAACATAATTCTTCAAAAACAGCCCGTTTACTGGGCCATCAAAAATTTCTTCTCCTTCCATACTTTGTAGCATGAAAGCATTGTTCCCTTAGACCTGAGAAATGATGAATGATCCTATTCACAGAGCATTGAATTTACCAGGGTCTCCCTACCTTTCCTTCAGTGCATCCCATTGGAGAAAATAGTCACCATACTAAGAATTGACCCTTTTTACCTTTCTATGAAAGGTTTCCTTCTCTTGGTCAATGTGCATGTCAGCCAATTCATCAAAGACTTGCAAAATCGGGTTGATTTGATCACCTACCTCAAAACGTTTAGGGCATTTGACCTTATCAGGTAGAGATGGTTTATATTTCACCCCCTCTTTGTATGCTCTCATCCTTGGTGTTTTTCGTGGAAGCTCTTGTACACATGTTGAATAACAAGGGCTGTTGTGTACTCGGCTGTGTCATTTTTGGCCTACACAATTAATATAAATGGTGAATCAATGTATTCTTGTGTGGGGGACACAAAGACTTCACCTGCTCCTGCAACTTTCTTAAAACAAGCCCCATCCAAGGTGGTGTCCCAAATATGTGCACCTTCTTCCTCTGTGATCTGGAAAACTACCCTTTCAAGCTGTGTGGAGGCCAACTGGGCAAGCTTTGGAATATCAAGACTGAGATTATCCATGTCAGCCTTGGGCATTGAATCATGGCTGGCTCCAATGCCTAGGGGGGCATTATGAGGGATTGTCTCTTGAACAGACAGAGAAACATAAGATGATGGGGAGCTGACTTCACCCCTTTTGATCATTGGGCTGAGGATAACAGCAGGTTGGTCAATTTGTAGATTTGCATAATCATTAGAAGCTTGTCTGGCTTTAAGCTTGGGCTCTTCAAGGATAGATTTCTTGAAGGACTCGTTCTTCACTGGTTCAATCAGAGGCATGGGTATTCTTGACTTCTGACTTTCTGATTGAAAACTAAAAGAAGAAGGAGACCTGTCAAGGCCTCTTACCTCTATGGTTGGAGCTTTTGGGATGATGGGGTCTGCTACTAGTTGCTTCTGCTTATAAGCTTGTTGTTCTGCAGGGACAATAAAATTCTGAGCAGGGCCTTTGAACAATGACTTCCCATAGGCAGCTTTGGTTAAAAAAGGGGCACCGCCCTTGTCTTCCATACCATGGACCTCATCATCTTCTTCAAACTGCTCTTCTTCCATGGCTATATTCTGGGAAAGGGTCTTCATTTGCATCTTTGTTTCTGTGCAAAATTTGCAACTGCTCATTTGCTCCTCTATATGGATTTGGATTTGGAAGAGCAAAGGTATTAGGAGCTCACCCTTTCCCTGAATGCTACTCAAATTTTCATTTGGAAACTTCAGAGGCTAGTGACTCTATCATCCTAGCCATTTTATGGATCTTAAGGTCTGAGGATGATGAGGACTCACCCCTTTGTCTTCTTCTATCAGCATTACCTTCGAGCCTTTCTATAGCCATGATGTTTGATTCTACTTCCATGGCTGCATCTTGCATATCAGCCAAAGAAGCACATCTTCTCTCCCTTAGTAGTAAACAGAAATGAGAATTGAAGGCATTATCATAGGTGAGCTTAGCAGAGGTAGGGGTGGGTTTCACTTCAGTGGGGATCCTATTGTACATGCGATTAAATCTCTTATTGAAATCAGACAGCGGCTCACCATTTTCCCTCTGCAAGTTCCCAAATTCAGTATGATAGTAGAGAAAATCTTTCTTATCCCCCCAATGCTTTAGGAACACATCATCTAAGGCCTCAATGTCTGTTATAGACCTAGGGGTTAATTCTCTGAACCATTTTCTAGCCTCTCCATCTAGGCTTTGGACAAAAACCCTCATCCACACATCATCTTCACTGATATCTAGATTATCAGCATAGCTATAAAAAGACTCAAGGTGTTCTTCAGCTGTTACTCCCTATGTACCAGTGAACTTGGGCATGTATTTTTGATATTCTCCTGCAGGCATGGCATTCAAAGGAATAGGCGGGACTAGGGGTCCATACCTAGCAGCTATGATTCTTTCCATTTTGGTAGGTGCTTGTGGGCCTGCCATGACTGGGGTAGATGGAAGGGTACTGGTCATTTGGATGACAAAAGGCTGAGAAATGAATGACAGGGCAGAAGGAAACTGATGGACTGAAAGGGAGGTTTTCTTTGGACTGGGATCCAAAGGGGAACTTATTGAATAAGGAGCTTCATGAATCTTTGGAAATATTTCTTCACTGATAGTTCTAGGCTCTATATTCTCAACATGTACATGCTCAGTTACAAGCCTTTCTTGCAAATATACATAAGATTGTTAGGCTTACCTGATCTTGATGCTCCTTTCTGTGATGTCTTGCTCTGCTTGACAATCTTCTCAGGGTCAGGTACTGGGTCAGCTGGTGATTTCTAAGGATTTCTCCCTGTGTGCCTTACGAACTGAGACAGAACTGTGATGTGGAGTCACCAAAAGGTTTTTCCTCTAGTAGAGTCACCAGATAGATGATTACAACCGAAAATGTGTCCAGACTTTGTCTATCATCAAAGCTGGAACTGTGTTGTTCTCCCAAGGAAGCTTAGCTTCGATCTCCTCTCCCCCACAATGGCGCCAATTATGTTAGGATTCCAAGAAAATCTCCTAGGTTGTAGCTCGGAGATGCCTGGTAACATATAAATTCAACTATTGTTGCAGGTTTATTGGAAGGAATTATGGTTTGTTCAAGCCAGATAACCACTTCTACTTTGTTTCACTCCAGACATGCATGAACACCCCCAGACTACAAGGCTTTAGACCACCAAATGCTCACAGTTTAGATATTGGGTGAATATGGAGAATACTAACCACACCAACAGATGCACAAGACCATGTGATGGTCGGCTGCAGCTAGTAAAGAAACTTGCAAATCTATTCTACTAATGCACAGACAGGATGACAGCTCTCTTGCATCAGATAGAAAGAAGCTTGAGTAACCTATTCAATGATGCATTCAACAATCTAACACAGATAAGATGAAAATTACCTAGTGCTAAACCTCAAAGATCATGAATACAACATATCAAGCATAAGCCTAGAACAAAAGAAAATGGACAGTGAGCAGTTAATAGCAAAAGAAGCTTGTATTAGCTGAAAATGAAGACAAGACGCTACAAGTGACAAAATATCTACAGTCTCCAGAAGTTGAACCTTGCATCAAATGCTAACCACCAACCCTGATTACATCTTGTTTTTAGGTATTTATAAATTTACATTACAAGGGCACTTGGGCCGATTAGGTATGGAGGGGTCATAATTGACCACCAACTGCATTTAACTGCCTGATGGAGTCTTTGGCTGTGTTTTCTTGCTTCAGTGGATGAATCTAATCTATTCAGGTGCTATGCTGTCCTCATAGGCATTTGAAGTGCTCGTACCAGTGGAGTTCAATAACTGATAAATTCAGTTACAGGGTCGTGCTTGTCCTTTTCTCCCCTAGCCATTCCTTATGTTAAATATGGTTGTTGGGGAATGACAGTGACTGGTACTGGCAAACTGGTCATATTCCTCTTCGGGCAATGGCATGGTTGGAGGACGTGGGATGCATGGGCAACTGACAGTCGGGATGAGAAGAAAAGATGACCATCGGATCGAGGAAACGGATGGTGGAGATGGACGACAGAGGCTATTGGCCGAGGTGAGAGCAGGGTGAATCGGGGCCGTTAGATCTTTAGTGGTCAGATCGAACATTCATCGGGCGATAGAGCTGCACGGAAGTTAACGGGCGGGAGCAGTTTGGTTAGGTGGAAATGGTATTGATCACGTCGCTTTTGGACATTAAGGAGTAAAAGAATGGGGTCGCGCGATCATTTAGCAATCGACACGTAGCGGCAGATGAGAGAGAAAAAACGCTCTCATCACGCGCTAACGTTCAATCAAATCGTGCGCACGATGAAAGCGAATGCCGTCAGATCTTTATGGAAATGATCGGATGGTGGAGAAATGATCGTGTGGGTTACTTTATCAGACGCGATGGGAGCCGTTAGATTCGGCGAGGAAGATCAACGGTGGAGATAAAAGGTGATGAGTTATAAAGGCACAAAGTTATATGGTTGAGGTTTTATGGCAGGTTTAGGCTTTTCGCTTGGGGCTTAACAGCAAAGGGGTTATTTTGCTGGGTTTATGAGGAAAATAGAGGAATGGAGGTGGCGGAGGAAAGGCAGGGTAGAAGGAAAATGGAAAATGACCAATATAAACCCTCTTTTGGACACAACCAAACAGACCGGAGCTCCTCCATGACCTTAGAAAGTCATTGTTGCATAGCAGAGCTAACAGAAACCATTTATCGCTTAGATAGATCCTGGTCCCGGAAATGGAACCATTTGTTGGCTTAAGGGGGCCTGACCTAGGTTTAGAGTTGTTCATACCAACCAACAAAACCATAATTACTAGCCCTTTTAGCGACAAACTGCATAGTGTAGGCTACCGTCTCACCAGAAGCAGTTTTGGGGATGCTAGAGCCGAGTTTCTGCATCCAGGGACATGTGATAAGTGGTTCTTGAGCTCTGACAGTTCAAAGTTGCCTTCATGCAGATCGATATCCTTCTAGGGCTCAATATTATAACTAGGGTAAGATGGATTTTAGGCCCTAATGAAGGTCTATGATCGGTCTTTGCAGACCATAAACAAGAAAATTATCCACTTTTGTGCATCAATAAATAACCCTAGATTTGTCTTCGTGCAGATCTACCCAATTCATCAGAAATCATAACATAAATAACCCTTAACTTTTTGAACACAAATAATTACTTAAAACATTCATAATATAGATTTAGTAGTTTTGCGTAGCATTCATACATTATTCCATGAAAATATATTATTGAGCAACAAAATATAACATAAGCAGAATTGAAATATAATACTCAAATGCATGATAATTCTTCAAAACCAGTCTTTATTCAATTCCAACATTCAAATTACATACTTCTCCGCCCTGCACACTCAGCTGCAAGGGTCTGCGCACTCAGTTGTGGACTTACCAAGGCCTCTTGCACTCAGCTGTAGGAGCCTTCCCCTTCTCACCTAAGTGCAAGAAGCAGAGCCTTCCTGCCTTAGCACTTGCCGAAAACAACAAAACTCATTCAAATTTCACAATTCTTCATTCTAAGTTATCTCTAAGACTCGCTATGACTCAACTATTTATAGCTTTCTTCCATACAATACCATGGTCTGCAGACCATGGGAGAATCTTAAAACTGACCCAAAATAAGGGGCTAAAACCCCTTTGACTCCTATCTAGCTGCGCTTTCACAGAGACTTTACATTATTTACAAACAATTTTACAAAAATTGGGTTGACTAACCCCAAAACTAACCCTAGGGATCCCATCCCAACATGAATTTCAAGGGTTATATTGCCTTTGAAATGAAGGAAAAGAGAAAATTGGCGGTTGGAAGCCCATGGCACATAGTATATCGATGTTTCCTGAACCAGAGCTCTGATATCGGCGTTTCCTGAACCAGAGCTCTGATATCAACATATCACCGATCAACAATTGTCGATATCGCATACCAGCGATTGGGGGTTTCAGGGTCCAGGCATATCAGTGATCAGTGGGTCCAGGGCTTCACACATCAGCGATTGGTGAAACAATGCACCACTCTGTATTGAAACCTCCGATTGTAATCTTTTGATTGAGGGACTCCAATATAGGGACTAGCACGTGGCCATAATCAATCAAAGAACCAAGGGCTAAG
The DNA here is from genome assembly GCA_031772625.1 of Pinus tabuliformis. Taxonomy (NCBI): domain Eukaryota; kingdom Viridiplantae; phylum Streptophyta; class Pinopsida; order Pinales; family Pinaceae; genus Pinus; species Pinus tabuliformis. Next base: position 2,031,890,262 of record CM062817.1, on the reverse strand, counting down.
AATCAGGGGGGCGATCACAACCATGGAGCAGCATGTAATTGACGTCCTATAAAGGTGCATATCGGGGAAACACTTGATATTGTGGGCCCGAAGCAAGGCAAACATTGAGTGGCATAAGGCAGGTCGCATGATTATGTCCACTTTATGTTTCAAACCAACGTTTGGGTGCAAAAGTTGTTAAAGGTTTTTTTATGTGTTAAAGCCTTCGTGGTGGCCCTCCCTTATCCTCTTTCTATGTGGGGCAAACCACATCACAATTGCAAGAATTGGGAAGGTGCAACTAGAGGCAAGGATTAGAGATTCCCGATTTTTGAGCATTGATATTGCAAAAGGGGCCCAGGCGCATATGTAGTTTGGTCCTACGTATTATGCATTGGGACCAGTTACAATGTGATATATCAAAGAATCGGCCCCCATCCCAGCTAAAGGACTTTTAGCTCCATAAGACTTAGGCCTTGAGTCCCCAAGTTTCTACCATGAAATTGTCGCCTAAGCCCCTGGGGCTAAGGCATAAGGGGCCAAAGGAGATTAGCAATCACAAATTTATGAATCATGTTCAGTTTAAAGTTCCCGAACTGCCTGATCCCCAATACACTTGCATGATTGTTTCATAAGGCACAATTGGTTCCGTTGGTTTAATAAAGAATGTAAGAAGGTACGGATGAGTTGGTAGTAGTGTTCAGAATCTATTGTGACCATCATGGGTGATCGCTCCCACTTCCTGTAAGAGAAGAAGCAAAAATGTTAAGACCGAAAGCGATGAGGAATCAACCAAGAGAGCATGAGGAATGATGTAGCAGAAACGTAGTTGAACCAGAGGCCAACAAAGAGAGTGGCGTGGAGATATTTTCTACAAAACCGTCATTTCAGTTCACTAGTTAATTATGTTTTGTTGTTTTTGATCGATATTGTTATTTTGTTTTATTTCCAAGAAAAGTATCTTTCTGTTGTAATAATTGGAGGTGACAGAGCCAGCACGTCGAGACAGCTGGAAGCTCTAGCCTGACATATTTTGTAATTTTCACATTCTCACTTTCCTTATAAAAGGGAGGAAGAAACACTTAGAAAAGGTTCTAAATCCTAAAGATTAACTACATGTTATTTCTGAGACTGTATGACTTCAAGACTTGCATCTTTCATAATATTAATGAAATGGTGGTGATTCCTACATTCGAGTACTACAGTATGTTCCCTCTATTTAAATTCCATTATGTTCACATTTCCTCTCTGATTTCATGTAATTGTGGCTGCCATAAATATTTCATATGTTCTTACATATTCATTTGTATTGACTTGTTAATGCACATGCCTGTATGTATCTTTGGGATTATATCTTTAAATAGTGCTCCATGAATCATAGCACCCAATCCTCTTTCATCCATTATGCCTGCCTTTAACTTAGATAAGTGTACAATTATTGAAGTTTCAAGTTTTGTATGATGAGTTATTCTATCTCCTTCTCTTCTTTCATTACTTTTCAAAAGTTGATTAAACTGTGGGTCCTCAAACTACTCGGCCTCCACTAGTTCATACATATATTTCTATGAATTGTATATGTAAAAGAGTACCAAAAATACATGGCTTATATCCTTGGATGAATGAACCATCCCATGTTGTTTATTGTATGTATTTACATATGTATATAAAATCTATATGATGTCTCTGTTTTTTTGAAAATCATATGAGACACATAAAATCTAGATGTTACTAGGCACTGGTCTTGTAATCAATCTGAGGTTGTCTCTAGAAGCAACAACAACTATCTACACAAGTAAATCTAGGACAAGATGGAGTTCTTGGACATCTCCTCTCTTGGCACCACCTATTAATACACTATCAAGATAAAGCAGAAATTTAAACCGAAGAAGTGACACTTTGGATCTATGAATCTGAAGCAAGGGAAAGGCGGCCCCAAACCATAGAAAAAAGGATAAATCCAAGGTGGGGTGACCTAGGATAACTCTTCGAAGATGTAAGAAAAGAAAAAAACCATGAAGACAAAGAAGGACATGGGGAAATTGTGTGATTTCCATAAGAGCCCCACTCACAACACAGGTGACTATCAAGCCAAGCAATCACTAGTGGTTGAGCTGAAGGCTTCTGAATCATATGCATGTTTTGAATTTTAAGTGAGAAACCGATAATGGGAATGAAAAACGGAAGCAGATTATTGATGCAAAGCCTAGTGCCACCATTGCCACCACCAAGATCCAGAAGGATGAGCACAAAGATCTAAAGGAGGGAGAGCAGCTCTTCCACTCACAATTATGCGTGAAGGGTTCTCCTTTGCAGTTCATTATCGACAACGGGAGCCAAAAGAACTTCATTTCAGCAGAGGTCGTAAAGAAATTGGGCCTACTGACCACACCACACCTGCAGCGATACACCACCAGGTGACCTCACCAAGGGTGATATCTCCGCGTCAGACAACAGTGTCGCCTTCCCTACAACATCAAGCCCTTTACAAATGAGGTATTATGTGATGTTGCTCCTCTTGAAGTTTGTGATTTTTTATTACGCCAACCATACTTGTGGAAGAAGCATGTTGTGCATGATTCTATGCCTTGCATGTTTATTATTACTTTGGGCAATAAGTTGTATAGGATACTAGAGATAGCACCACCTACCACCATTTCTTTGATCACTACGAAGCAATGAAGTAATATAATTTCCCAGACTAGGAATTATGTTTTCCTTATGATTCGCCCTCGGGGAAAGAAGAAGATTGTGGCAACAGACTCTAGACAGGGCTCTTTTTCACGGCCATAGTAGATGGACAAGGTTATAAAGGAGTACAGGGACATATTCACCTCACCCACAGGGGCATATATACACTATTAGGTCAAGCACTCCATCGATCTGACCCCGAAAACACTGCTACCCAATGGAATGATTTATCGTCACTATGTTCCCGAGAACGATGAAATCAAGAGGTAGATTCAAAAGCTATTGAAGAAAGGGAACATCAGGCCAATTTCATCACCCTGTGGGAGCCCAATCATGTTGGTACGGAAGAAGGATGGGACCTAGAGACTTTGTATTGACTATCAGGTATTGAACAAGATCACTGTCTGGAATAGGTATCCAATCCCACGGATTGATTACCTTCTGGACCAGCTCAAGGGGGGGAAATATTTCAGAAAGATTGACTTGAAGTCTGGTTATCACTAGATCCCTCCGATGTGTGGAATATTTTCTTCAAATCCAAGGAGGGCTTTTTCGAATGGCTAGTCATGCCTTTCGGGATGACGAATGCCCCCACAACCTTCATGAGGATGATGGACGACATATTTCGACCCCTCACCAACTCATTCGTGGTGGTGTATTTTCATGACATTCTGATCTTCAACCAGAGTTGGGAAGAACACCTCCACCATATTCGACAAGTCCTTCAAACCCTGAGGCAACCCAAGTTCAATATCTAGGGTACACCATTGGTGAGTGGGATGTGCATGTGGACCCAGCCAAGATACAAGTAATTCGAGATTGAGCAGCCCCAACCACTCTAATCTGCAGCTTTCTAGGTCTTGCCAACTTCTACCACGGGTTCATGTGGGGGTTATCTCATATCACTTGGCCTTTGAGTCAAGTCACCAAGGGAGGGGTGAAAGGAAAATTATTTTGGTTCAAATCCAAACATAAGCGGTTTTATGAGTTGAAGCATCATCTCTACTCTGCACTAGTGCTCACATTACCATACCTACAAGAACCATTTGATATCGAGACAAATGTCTCTGACTATGCTATTGGTGTAGTTCTTGCTCAGTAAGGGCATCCAGTGGCATATAACAGTGAGACGCTTTTAGACACAATCCATAAGTATCCCACCTATGACAAAAATGTGTATTCCATTGCAGGCTTGCTGACAATGGAAGCATAAGATTCTGGGAAGGAAACGGTCATCCACACTTACCACCGACCCCTGCAGTCCATATAGACACAAGGGAAGTTGCATAATGATCTGTATCAGAAATGGTCCACATACCTGCAACAGTTCCATTTGAACATTAAGTACAAGAAGGGCAGCACCAACAATGTTGCATCCTGCCTCAGCCAACCACCGGTCATGCTGTTGACCAATGTGCTTGACTCTTGTGGGCACGAGAATACACAGAAGCCACATCTTTACAAGAGCGATCCAAAATTTGGAAACACATACCAAACGCTCCTAGAAGGAAAGCAAGTTCCAGATTTTCGCATCCATGATTGTTATACAGTATTTTATCACGCCTCCTACACTCCCCTATGACATACCCTGAAGTGCCCAAAACATGATAATTATACATTGTGCTCATTAATGTATACAACTCATATCCCTCCTTTAACTTTGCCTGGAAAATATGTAGAGCTTTCCCTGAAGAAATAGCTCATGAAACCCTAAAATGAGAATCATCACCCTTATGAAGCTCAAAACCATGATGATCATGTGTTGCACCTTGTTAAGCCAACGATGGCATCGGTCTATTCTCTCTCATACTCGTGATGGTCTCAAAAAGGAAGTTTCCCCAAAAAGGATGAGAAGCTTAATGATCTAGAAGCTTCCAGAGTGACAAGTTGGAGTTGGTTTTGCATAGATGAGGTCAAATCCTCCTAATTTGACCTCTTGGTCTCATCCCTATGAGCTACCTCCTTAAGATGTGGGCCTAATCCTATCTTTGGAGGAGGTCTAACTCCCTCTCCTAGCCTATAAATTTCCCCTCTACCATTCCCAAATGGTTGATCTATGTCCATTTGCACCCCTATGTTGAGCTTGTGCTTAGAGTTTATTCATTAGACTTCGAGAAGGAGTGTTGGAGAGTTTCTTGGCTTGGAATTGGATTACCACTCAAGAGAGCCTTTCAACATCAAGGATATGGTTGTAAGCTTCCCCTTTATTCTTTAAATATCAATACAAGTGTTGATTCATCTTCCCAAAATATATATGTTCATGTATGTATTGATTTGGCATTCCTTGATCAGTTAAATAGATTATTGGATTTGCTATTGGTTTTGGCATGCGTTGTTGTCTCTTGGTTGTTTATGCAGGTACATAAGCACTAAAAGAAGTAGGAACAAGACCTTGACACAAGCAGTTTGAGGATCTCAATAAAGGAAATTGGATTAACATGAGAGCAAGGTATGCCTTCTCTCTTGTTCTATTTTTCAATCATAATCTAGGAAGATGTCTAGTTGACTATCCCTTCAGTTGCTAGACCCACACATTGGGCTAGAGGGATTGTTGGAAATAATACTGATAGGGGGGTGAATCAGTATTATTAAGTCAAATATTTTCTTTTTCAACTTCAGATCATATACGGTACTTAAGTTAATACAAGCAGCGTATATACGCAACTACAAATAAAGAAACCCACGTATATAAAGCAGACTTATTATTTGATTTATCTTTCAGATGTCAGTCATTAATCTGTGAATCAGAAGCAAATAAATAGTACCAGAAACAGTGAAACAGAGCAGAAGACAGTCACACACAAGAACACAAGATATAAGGAGGAAACCCAATGTGGGTGAAAACCCCCTACTGCAATTTGTCTCTATCTTCTTTTAATTAGAAACTTCTCTTTACAATGTTTTGTACTGGTGCAGACTTTACCAGTACGCAGGCTGCAACCTGCAGAGAGCTACAACTCTCTCTCGTTCTCCAGCTTTCCTGGAAGGGAGCTCCAACCCCCTTAGTTCTTGTACTAGCCTTGAGATACTAGTACGCAGGCTCCTACCTGCAGAAGGCTGCAACCTTCTCTTTGCTTTCAGGGACCTCGTTTCATTAATTTTCAGACTGGATCCACAAGTAACATCAATCAAACATCAAGAATTTCTGCATCAACCAAACTTCTTTTCACCAATCAAAGCTGAATCAAATAAACCCTTCTCTGACCGTTGTACCCAGAACACAGTAACTGTAACCAAACACCAAATTCTGAACCCAGAACACTGCAGCAATAAAATAGAAGCAGCTAGAGCATAAATCAAGATATGTACGCTACTTCACTATTCAGAAACCTGCGAGTATACGCTTCTGTACCACAACCAACCTGCGTATACGCTTCTTTCACTTACAGAAAAAGCGTGTATACGCGCCTGCACTTCACTGAACCTGCGTACAGATCTATAAAGGATAATTCATTCTTTTAAACATTCAGTCATTAGTTAACCCAGATTATTAGATTTATAGATCAAGTGTGCGCCACATATAACAGATCAAAATCATATAGAGATACCAATGTTCAAGCCTTGAGATTTTGATCCATCAATAGACCTTATCCTTCTTGCACTCAGGGTCCTCCTTCCTTTAGATCCAGATCTGCACCATAATCCAATCACAAGAATTCCATATCTAGCATAACATCAGATATTCAATAATTCAGATGGTGATAGTGCCTAATGATCTCCTCCCTCTTTTATAGTGCTAGGCCTTTCTCAATACCAAGGTCCAAAACCATAACAAAACAATACCAAGGGCCCAATACTTGGGATCAACACACTTGTCGAGATACCATGGTCCAAAACCATAGGTTCAAATACTGAGGACTAACTACCACGGACCAAAAGTAAGTTCTCCAACATATATGCGCTTTTCTTTGCATGAAAGTGTGTGTATACGCATACGCACCTTTGAAACGTCAAATCCGCATGTATACGCGTCTTTGTCTAGATGAACCTGCGTATATGTCTTTTCTTTCATTCTGAAAGCCTAAACTGAGATCTGTTACCAAAGAGAGTTGCCATCAAGGACAACACCTGTGCCATAGCTCCAAACCTGTGCCATAATGCCAACAATCTCCCCCTTTGGACTTGATGGCAACCCAAAATCCTCAAAGTCATTCTCCCCCTTTGTCATCAAGGGCAAATGGTTGTGCTCCCCCTGAGTACATGTTGATATTTCTGCCTTGCTGTGCTGACCATGCTCCCCCTGGCTATAGGCAAGATCTGCAAAAGATGTTCTTCAAGAAGAACCATGACTTATACATTATAAAAGACCTTCCTATCACCAAAAGACTCAATACATACATCCATCACCCAACCAAGTGGGGATACATCAGAAAATTACATATGAAAACCAAGTTCATTACATGCTCATCCCAGGCATAGTGGGGAAACCAAGATAGGCCATTACATGACCTTGACACCATAAAAGAGATACCACAAAAGAGATACATGACATAGAGACGAAATATCTAGAACAAAAGTCACAAATAACTGATAGCAGCAGCATCTGTCAATCACAATTCAGATCAGTAACCAAGATTTCCTTCTGTTCTCCCTCTGCCTCTACTCCACCTAAAACCAACAACAGCTGTGAACTAGAACCAAAAGCTTCTAAGATAATTCCAACAATGCATTATTAGAAGATTATCTGCTCCCCCTGAACCTGTGCGAGATGGTCTCTGTCAGACCCATATCAGACTCTCTTCAACCAGAGTTTGTCCTTGCTGATTTCCTTCAGAACTCCATATACGCGACTGCACCTGCATAAATCGGCGTATGTACGCGGATCTTCCTCATTCAACTCGCGTACACCCATTTTTCTCTGAAACAGACACAATTTAACAGCAAGATGATGCATCAACTACTCCCAGCTTCTGTCTGAGGTATTCAAATGTCTCCCTGGGCAGTGGTTTGGTGAGAATATCAGCAACTTGTTCCTTAGAAGGAACATACTCCAATTTGACCTTTTGTTCCAACACTTGTTCCCGAAGAAAGTGATACTTGATCGGTATGTGCTTGGTCTTTGAATGCATGACTGGGTTCTTTGAAACGCTGATTACACTTGTATTATCACATAAGATGGAGATAGGTGGTGTACAAGTGATTTGAAAATCCTGCAAGGTCTGCATCATCCAAAGAAGTTGAGTGCAGCAAGATGCAGTAGCCACATATTCCGCTTCAGCTGTATATAAAGCAATCGAACTCTATTTCTTGCTGAACCAAGATACTAATTTGGAACCCATAAAGAATGCACCACCACTTGTGCTCTTCCTGTCATCCATGCTTCCGGCCCAATCTGCATCAGTGTAAGCATGAAGTGTGAGATATGTATCTCTAGGATACCATAAGCCATAGTTTTGAGTTCCTTGAAGGTACTTGAAGATTCTCTTGACTCCATGAAGATGAGTTTCCTTTGGATTTGCCTGAAATCTTCCAACTATTCCCACTGCATGCATGATGTCTAGTCGGGTACCTGTCAAATAAAGTAGACTTCCAATCATAGATCTGTAGGTTGGTTGATGCACTGCTACTGATTCATCATTTGCACTGAGGCTACATCCTGTGACCATGGGGGTACATACTGCTTTTGCATCTTCCATGCCATATTTCTTCAAAATCTGCTTGAGATACTTGGTTTGAGACAAGAAGATACCGCCTTCATTTTTTTGGATTTGCAAACCAAGAAAATATGTCAGTTCTCCAAGCAAAGACATTTCGAATTCTTTCTGCATCACCAAGGCAAAGCTTTGACTCAAAGCTTCTTCATTGCTGCCAAAGATAATATCATATACATACACAAAAAGTATTAGCAATTTCTAATTTTCAATTTTTATGTAAAGATTGCTATCTGTTGATCCCTTTGAAAAACCTTGTTGATGAAGATATTTGTCCAAACGGTAGTACCAAGCCCTTGGAGCCTATTTAAGACCATAGAGAGCCTTTTTTAGTCTACATACAAGATTTGGATCATTACCAAGGATGAAACCATCTGGTTGCTCAATGTACACTTCTTCTAAGTCCCGATTCAGAAAGGTTGATTTCACGTCCATTTGAAAAACTTTGAACTTCTGAAAGCTTGAGAGAGCAAGGAACATTCGGATGGCCTCAAGTCTAGCAACGGGAGCAAAATTTTCTTCAAATTCTATTCCTTCTTGTTGAGCATACCCTTTACACACAAGTCTGGCCTTGTTTCTAACTACTTCCCCATTTTCATTCAACTTATTTTTGAAGATCCATTTTGTCCCTATGACATTCTTATCTTTTGGTCTAGGAACCAACTCCCAAGTGTTGTTCTTTTCGATCTGCTCAAGTTCTTCATCCATTGCCTTGACCCAACATTCATCTTTGCATGCCTCTCTTACATTTTGCAGTTCAGTGGAGGAGAGCAATGCCAAATAGCTTGAGGCTTCTACAATTGTTCTTCTTGTTTGTACACCTGCTTCTTTCTGCCCGAAAATCTGGGATTCTGGATGATTCTTCTGCACGTACCTAGATGGAGTCTTCTCTTCTATCCTTATTTTCTCCTCAGGTGCCTCTTGAGGTTCTTCTTCATCATCTGTCTGATTTGGAGAGTAGTCTTCATCCTCTTCGATATTTTCATGATTTACTTGCCTAGGGATGTATCCTTTTTCATCAACCACTACATCAATGTTGTCAACAATTCTTCCAAGTCTTTTATTGTAACACTTATATGCTTTGTTGTGGGGAGAATAACCAAGGAGAATTCCTTCATCTGCTCTAGGTTCAAGTTTGCCAAGCTGTTCATCAGTATTCTTAATATAGCATTTGCTCCCAAAAATTTTGAAATGATTTACCGAAGGAGTCTCACCATACCAGAGTTCATGCGGAGTTTGAGTGTTTTTCACTCGGACATTTGTTTTGTTGAGAATAACAACCGCAGAAAATGCATCTTCACCCCAAAAGGTTGCGGGAGTTCCAGACTCATCAATCATAGCACGAGCCATTTGTTGAACTATTCAGTTCATTCTTTCCACCACTCCATTTTGCTGAGGAGTCCTAGCTGTAGAGAATTCCCTTCTTATTCCATGTTCTTCACAGAAATCGAAAAATTCATTTGAGGTAAACTCCCCACCTCTGTCGGACCTGAGGCACTTAATTTTGTGATCTGATTCGTTTTCGGCCAAAGCTTTGAAGGATTTGAATTTTTCGAATGCTTCGTCTATGTGCTTCATAAGTCCTAACCAAACCATCCTAGAGAAGTTGTCAATGAATAATATAAAGTATTCTTCTCCTCGAGGTGACCTTGTCCTAAAGGGACCGCATACATCTATATGGACTAGCTCAAGAGACCTGCTAGCTGATCCTTCCTTTTCAGGGAAGTTAGTTTTGGTTTGCTTACCAAACTGACATGATTTGCATATTGTGTTGTCTGGAATTTTGATATCTGGAAGACCACGAACTGCCTGATATTTGCATGCTTTCCTTATTAGTGAAAAGCTTAGATGCCCCAACCTCTGGTGCCATAACCAGTGTTCATCATCCTTGCTCAAATAGCATTGTTGTTGTCCTTCTTCAAATATGTATATATTATTTGGAGTTCTTTTACCTTTGATCACTGTTTTTCCTGTATCAAGATCACGAACACTACATCCATTTGATTGAAATATTACCTCGGTTCCTTGATCGCACATCTAATTGACACTCAGAAGATTATGCTTCAAGCCATCAACATACAAAACATTTCCAGCTTTGACCTTTTCTTTCAGCTGAGCAGTGCCTTTTCCTTTTATGGCTGCAGGGGTATCATTTCCAAAAGAAACTTTCTTTCCCTTTTCTAAAGCAGTATATGATTCAAGTTTTTTCTTTATCGCCTGTCATATGCTTCGAACATCCACTATCGATGTACCATAGATTTTCCTGTCCTTCTGCATAAAAGTCTATCCCACATCTTTCTGGTTGTGGTTCCTTTACTCTCCATGTTCTAGTGCTTGAGGCTTGTTCCTTTGTCTGTCGAAACCTGCTCCTGCATTCAGAATCTTCATGACCAAAGTTATTACAAATAGAACATTCAATTTCATTTTCAAGTGCCGAAAATTTGTTATAGGTCCTTTTCGTAATCCCAGTCATACTTCTTTGTTTTTGAGCTTCTCTAGTCATGATTGTCTTATAGGCAACACATTGAGCTGCTTTGTGACCAAAGTTATGGCAAGAGAAACATTGGCCTTTGAAGAAACTTCTGCGATTATCAAATCTACTAGCCAAATGATTGTAATTTCTATTGTCATCCATTCTTGAAGCAAATTGAGAAGTTTTTACCTGTGGCTGATTGTAGCTTTTGTTCACCCTTAAGATGGATTGCCCCTAGTTTACCTGGTAGTCTTTGTTTGTTCTTGACGTAATTCGTCCCTGTTTTACCTGGTGATCTTCATTGGGCTTTTGCTCATTCCTCCTTGCTGCATCAAGATAACTCCTTGAGGTGGATGCTTGAGATGTTTCTCCATTATAACCCAGACCTGTCTTAATTAGTGGAGAACGCTATACATTGATAATCTCATCCAGAGTTTCAGATCCTTTAACAAATTTAAGATTAAGAGCCTTTGTTTTCTCAATTTATTTTCTAAGGCCAACAATTTCACATTCTAACTTCTCAAGAGATTTTTCTTTTTCATCAAGTTGGAATTGTAGAGTATCAATGATCATATCTTTTTCTTCTAAACATATTTTGAGTCGAGAAATCTCTTCATAAAAACCATCTACATCTATAGCTTCCATGTAATCATCATCTTCAAAGGCCATTAAAAGTTTATAATCATTACCTCGTTCATCTTCGTCACTATTTGATAGGCCATCACTGTCTTCATGAGTGTAGTAACTTTTCTTAGTTGCATTCTGTTTCTTGTTCCATCTAACAGGTTCCTTCCCTTTGTCAATCTTATCCTTGTGAGAACATTTGGCAGCATAGTGACCGACTCTTCCACAAGCAAAGCATTTGAAAGGTAACTTACCTCAGAACCATCCAGTACCCCGTTGAAGATTTCTGACAAAATTGATTCTTCTTCTTCTTCTGACACGTGTCCTGACTCATAGTATTCTCCTTTGCCTGAAGCCTTGAAGGCAGCTTCTCTCCTGTCGAATGGACCTCCTTTCCTCATTTCATAAGCAGTTAGAATTCCGTGCCGCTATGACATTTTAAGGCTTTGTAGATTCTCTTTTTCTTCTATTGCAGAAACTTTAGATTCAAACCTAGGGGACAAAGATCTTATAACTTTTTCAACCAAAACAGCCTCTTTTATTTCTTCACCCAAATTTTTCATACAATTAACAATCTCATCTACACGAAGAAAATAGTTAGCCACACTTTCATCATTATACATCCGGAGATTTTCATACTAAATCCTGAGGATTTGAAGTTTTGCTCATTTTACCTGATCATCTCCTTCATAGCTCAGAAAAATCTTGTCCCATATCTCTTTTGTGGATTTAAACTGCATTACCTTGACAAATTTTGATTGAGATAGGCATCCTAATAGAGTATTGACCGCCTTTGCATTTGTTTCATATTTCTTCTTCTCAGTCGGATCTGTAGGATTTGTTGATGGAAAACTATACCCTGTATCTATGATATCCCAGACTTCTGTACCAAGAGATTGAAGATAGGCAGTAACTCTTACCTTCCAATAAACGAAGTTTGTCCCATCAAAAATCGGTGGCCTGATTGATGCTTCCCTCTCATAGTTTCTCATGATGAAAGATCTTTCTTCAAGCGATCACGCTTCTTCTGAAGAACCTGCTCTGAAACCAATTGTTGGAAATAATACTGAGAGGGGGGTGAATCAGTATTATTAAGTCAAATATTTTCTTTTTCAACTTCATATCATATACGCTACTTAAGTTAATACAAACAGCATATATACGCAACTACAGATAAAGAAACCTACGTATATAAAGCAGACTTATTATTTGATTTATCTTTCAGATGTCAGTCATTAATCTGTGAATCAGAAGCAAATTAACAGTACTAGAAACAGTGAAACAGAGCAAAAGACAGTCACACACAAGAACACAAGATATAAGGAGGAAACCCAATGTGGGTGAAAACCCCTTGCTGCAATTTGTCTCTATCTTCTTTTAATTAGAAACTTCTCTTTACAATGTTTTGTATTGGTGCAGACTTTACCAGTACGCAGGCTGCAACCTGCAGAGAGCTACAACTCTCTCTCGTTCTCCAGCTTTCCTGGAAGGGAGCTCCAACCCCCTTAGTTCTTGTACTAGCCTTGAGATACTAGTACGCAGGTTCCTACCTACAGAAGGCTGCAACCTTCTCTTTGCTTTTAGGGACCTCGTTTCATTAATTTTCAGACTGGATCCACAAGTAACATCAATCAAACATCAAGAATTTCTGCATCAACCAAACTTCTTTTCACCAATCAAAGCTGAATCAAATAAACCCTTCTCTGACCGCTGTACCCAGAACACAGTAACTGTAACCAAACACCAAATTCTAAACCCAGAACACTGCAGCAATAAAATAGAAGTAGCTAGAGCATAAATCAAGATATGTACGCTACTTCACTATTTAGAAAACTGCGAGTATATGCTTCTGTACCACAACCAACCTGCGTCTACGCTTCTTTCACTTACAGAAAAAATGTGTATACGCACCTGCACTTCACTGAACCTGCATACAGATCTATAAAGGATAATTCATTCTTTTAAACATTCAGTCATTAGTTAACCCAGATTATTAGATTTATAGATCAAGTGTGCGCCACATATAACAGATCAAAATCATACAGAGATACCAATGTTCAAGCCTTGAGATTTTGATCCATCAATAGACCTTATCCTTCTTGCGCTCAGGTTCCTCCTTCCTTTAGATCCAGATCTGCACCATAATCCAATCACCAGAATTCCAGATCTAGCATAACATCAGATATTCAATAATTCAGATGGTGATCGTGCCTAATGATCTCCTCCCTCTTTTATAGTGCTAGGCCTTTCTCAATACCAAGGTCCAAAACCATAACAAAACAATACCAATGGCCCAATACTTGGGATCAACACACTTGTAGAGATACCATGGTCCAAAACCATAGGTTCAAATACTGAGGACTAACTACCACAGACCAAAAGTAAGTTCTCCAACATATACGCGCTTTTCTTTGCATGAAAGTGCGTGTATACGCATACGCGCCTTTGAAACGTCAAACCTGCGTGTATACGCGTCTTTGTCTAGATGAACCTGCGTATATGTCTTTTCCTTCATTTTGAAAGCCTAAACTGAGATCTATTACCAAAGAGAGTTGCCATCAAGGACAACACCTGTGCCATAGCTCCAAACCTGTGCCATAATGCCAACAGGGATCATCTCTATCAGCAGATAGTATTAACCTTGTCAACGATGATGCATTATTATGTCACCTGGGACACGTTTTTGTTCCTTTAGGTGAGTGTACCAAGATGATTTGGGAGGTGCACTACAGTTGGGTCATTAGACATTTCGGGATAGAGAAAATAGTGGCAGTGTTGTAGAAGTATTTTTATTGGTCAAACCTTTGACATGTTTTTGGGAAATACATCAGATCTTGCACTTCCTGTGCCATTTCCAAACCGATCATCAAGAAGCAAGGCCTATATACTCATCTTCCTACTCCTGGTCGGTCTTGGGAATCCATCTCCATGGATTACATGACGTGCCTTCCTTCTACTAAGCATGGCAATGAATGAATTTTCATGGTCATCAACATATTCTCTAAGATGGCCATTCTAGAGGCTTGCAAGAAGAGTATCACAACAAAATCCATTGCTAATCTCTTCTTTGAACGAGTGTGGGTACATTTTTGGATCCCACAGTTCATTATCTCAGATTCAAACAACAGGTTCCTAAGTACATTTTGTTCCATTTTCTGGTCGATGTTGGATACCAAGCACACTAATTCCATGGCTTTCCACCCCCAAACTAATGGCCAAACAGAGGTCGTCGACAGGATGATCATACACATTTTGTGTATGTACAACTTGAAGCATCCACGCACATGGGGTGAAATCCTCCCCTATGTCTAGCATAACTACATCAGAGCTCTCCATAGCTCAACTGGCCACAACCCCTTTCAAGTGGGGTTGGGATTCCAGCCACTATGTCCCATTAATCTAGCCATACCATTTGCAGCTACTCAGGAAGATTCGACTCATGTCCAACCCGAAGTTGACAGGTCTAATAGTTTCATTGAGCTCAACACATCCGCTAGCAGGTCCATGAGATATTGGATGGAGCCAATGTTAAGTACAAGAAGTGTCATGATCAACATCAGGTGCCACACAAGTTTTAGGTGGGCGACAAAGTTTGTTTACATTTGCAGAAGGAGCGCCTCATTGAGCTCCACCACAAGCTTCACCCACTCTGATATGGGCCTTACAACATCACTAAGGTTGTAGTGGACAATGTTTTTTAACTCAAAATTCCACCATTCCTTGGCCTACACCAGGTTTTCAATGTGGATCGCCTTCGACGATACTTTCCACCATTACTAGAAAGATTAGACATTATAGAATAACTCACACCAACAGACTCACCCAGACTCCATGGAATAGGCCACAATTGATTGAATCATGGACACATAGATCAAGAACACTTGCCAGCAGAAGATCCAACTGTATTGGGTTGTCAAAGCTGGCTAACTCCTACACCAAAGCAAGTGGCTCACCAGGGACCAAGTTCAACAGAAGTTTCCCCATCTCATGGAGGTACTCAACCCAATGAGTACCATTACTTATAAAGGGGGAGGATTAATCCAAGTGAATATTGGTGGCTACCGGCCTATTCCACTTGGACCCCCACTGTTGTTTCCTTTCAGTTTCCTTAGTTGTAGCACAATTTACTGTTTTTGGCAGTTTTTCAGGTCTTAAATTTTTGGAGTTGTTTTGAGTGACTAAAAGACGTTTTTTTCTGGAAAACGAAGAGACTAGAAATGTCCCAAACCATTTTTCCAAAACAAATTTGGCTTCCTCTTCGAGATCTTTGAAATGAGTTATTATGATAGCCAAACAGAGATCGTATGCCAAATTTACGACCCCAAGAAGTTGACATACCAATTTACCCAAACAGGGCTCACTATTTTGGTGCTTCATCTCCTAGGGTTAGGTTTTTTGATGTGTAGGGTTTTCCATTGTTTCTCAATAATAAATAGGCCTTTGAGCCTCATTGTAACACAATTCAGAGGCATGTATCCGCCACATCTCTTCTTAGAGATAAGCTACCATCACCCGAGCTAATTTATTTCCATTTTTGTATGTAAGCATATTTCGGTTGTTTGATATTAATGAAATGAAGTTTTATTTCTACTGCATATTTGTGTTTATGTGTATATATGTATTTTTTTGTGTTCCTTCATAAGTTTGGATCATCTCTTAAGAAATGAAACAAGGAAAACATTGTGGACTTTCATTGTCGAAGGTAGTGCAAGTTTGTAGGCCACTAGTCCAATCCTCCCAAGGATCTCAAAAGGCCTACAATATCGAGGTGTTAGATTGGCACATGACCCAATCGTCAAGGAGATCCTCTTGGGATTGATGCACAAGTACACATACTCCCCAACCTGTAACTCCTTGAATTCTCTATGTCGATCTGCATAACTCTTCTTCATATCTTGTGATTCCTTCAATTTCTTCTTGATAACCTGCATTTCTTATTCTATCTCATCCAGCATATTCGGTCCAATTGGCACCCTATTAACTGGATCACTCTAGCCGATAGGATTATTACAACTCTGCCCATAAACAGCCTCAAATGGGATCATCCTCAAAGATTCTTGATACCTATTGTTATATGTAAACTCCACCAGTGGAGGATAATCTTACCACTTCCTATGTTGATGCATGACATACATCCTCAATGTATCCTCAATAATCATATTAACTTTCTCTTTCTATCCATATGTATGTAGATGATAAGTTGTACTGAAGGCTAACTTTGTCCCCAAGACTACAAAAAACTCCTTCCAAAACCTGGAAGTGAATCTGGCATCTCTATCTAATATAAACTTCTTAGTAACACCATGCAACCTCACTATCTCCCTCATGAATATCTAAGCTACCTCTATAGTTGAATTTGTACACTTAACTGTAATAAAGTGAGCTACCTTACTTAACTTGTCAACTACAATCATGATGGAATCATGTTTCTTTGATTTCCTCAACAAACTTGTAATGAAGTCCATGGAAATGACCTCCCATTTCCATTTTGGAGTCGGAATCGTTTGTAACAAACTAGTTGGGTGCTTACACTATGTTTTCATCCACTAACAGTCCAAACATCTAGCAATAAACTCAGCTACCTCTTTCTTCAAGTTTGGATAATGATAGAACTTCTTAACAACTGTCAAAGTCTTCTGGTATCTCGAGCGACTTGAATACAAATTGACATGCAACTGGCTCAATATAAGCTTCTTGAGCTCACTATTATCTGACACTTAAATATTGTTCTCGAATCTAACCAAGCCATCTTCCATGATGTGATACTCCAACATCCCTATCACCTTCACCCTACTTCTATAATCTTTGCTTCAACTGTTGGTACCTATCATCATGTTGTCCTTCCTGCAAGATCTGCTCCTTCAAGTTTGTCAATTAAGAACCCATTGTTGCAATGTAATTCACCTGCACTCTCGTACTGAGAGCATTTGCAACCCTATTCTCCTTTCCCTTGATATATCTCATCTCGAAATCAAACTCACTCAGGGTATCCATTTCACCAACTATTTTTAACTGCTAGCCCAGGGCCACATGGCGCCCATGCATTGAGATACATGTCACCCATCTAGTGGGCCGCGTCACTTGCCACTGGTTACCAAATCCACATCATCTAACACATTTTGAGCTCTAATTCACCCACATCATCAATCCATATAAGCCACATGTTAGCTCTAGGGTGTGCCATCTGTCATCATTGACTTTGAACTTTTACCTATTGTCGCTAAACTTCAAACTGTTGCATTTTCCTTATACAAACTTAGATAGACGTGATTCAAGTTTTGTTGGAGTCATCTTGTTGAGCTCTTTCACTTACTTTATTTCCATAAAATTTTGAAGATTATGAATTTTAGACCTTTTGGGATCCTCTTGTATCATTGTTCCATCTTGATTTGAGTCTACAATCTTTTGTTGTATGACCTTCATTGTGACATATATAACATTCAACATTTGTGGAAATTCTTCTAATTTGGTCCATATGACTCCATCTAGGCCCCTAACCATATCATTTATCCATAATCACATCATAATTCCTGCAAGCTTATTATTTGTGCACAAATTTTCTACATTAGGACCAATAATCGAAGAAATTATTTTGATAGCCAGAGGTATAGGGTGATCTTGATATTTTTAAGTTGTTCCTTCGAGAAGCCTCGTTCATTCATTGATTTCCAACACCTACTTCATTGCAACTTGTAGACCCTTTATGAATATTCTTTGTCATTAGAGATTGCTTTCCTTCATTCTAGATCCTTTATTTTTGTGAATTGAATGTACCTTTTTGCTTCCTGACATCATCCTATGAGTCATTGAAATGAACATGCTTGGGTTGATTCATTATTTCCTTAGGACCTTCAAGGGGGTTGCTTCTAGATGCAATTAATGTTTGATTGAGCTTTTTTGGATGATCTTCATTTGATGCGCTTGGGAGACCTTTGTTCTTGGGTGCCTCACAACTTTCCTAATATCCAAGACTTGTTTTAATGAGGGGAGGCCTTTGCATGTTTGGAATATGATCTAGAGATTCAATCTCTTTATGAAGCTTTAGGTTGTGTTTGATCTACTCCAATTATTCTCTCAATAGTATAATTTCTTCTGCTAATCTTTCACAAATTTTGCCTTTCTCATGTATTTTTGTCTGACAAAACTTCCTTTACCCATTTATCTTCTTCTAGCTCAACCTTGAGAGTAAGAATAGTTACTTCGTTCAACTCTTTGCCTTAGATTTGTTCCATTAATTATCCTTCCCTCTCTATAAGGGTCTTTATTTCCTTCAAAGCACTTCTAATTTCTCCTTCATAATCTATTTATTCCTCAGGTTCTTCTATTTCAATGATGAACATTATTTCACCTCTTTCATCATCGACTACACTTTCAGTGCTTTCATAATCACTTTCTTCCTTTGGGTAGAAATTATTCTTCTTGTTGGATTGCTTCTTCTCTAGATTCTTACACTTGAAATAACTCATCATCATTATCATTCATATTATCATGAGGATACTTATAATCATAATGTCTTATCCTTCCACATTCAAAGTGCTTAAAATAGAGCTTACCTTTGAACTTTCCATTTCCTCTTTTTAGCTTCTAGAAAAACTTGGCTTCTTCCTCATTGGAGTCGAAGTCTACTTGATCTTCATGTTTTTTCTCTTCTTTAACTGCTTGGAATGTCGCTTCTTTGATTCTCGATTTGTCCTCTTTTATTCTTAGCTCATATGTTGAGAGTGTTCCATGAAGCATATCCACTATCATTTTATCTACATATCTTAGTTCTACAAGGGTTGATACTTTTAGATTTGATATTGATGGAGAAGATCTAAATACCTTTCAAATAACAACACCATCTTTCACTTCTTCATGGAGACCCCAATAGAGTTGACAACATTGTCTACTTGAAGAAAGTATGAAGCAATATCCTCATATTCTTCCATCTTTAAACTTTAAAATTGGGCATTGAAATATTTTAGCTTGGTTTCTTTTACCTTTTTAACCCTTCATAATAATTTTTGAAATTATTCCATACCTCATGAGTTCACTTACACTGCATCACTTTTGAAATTTTTTAAATTTCATAAATCACTTAGAATAACATGATTAGCTTGAACATTGGGTGTATAGAGTGCCTTATCAGTTTCATCTACTACTCTAATCATGGTCATCTTCCCTTGAACTCAACCTTAAAGTAGTTAACTATTCTTGAAGGAAACCTTCTCTAATTCCTCTTGTTCAACCAAATATCACAGTAAGAGGGTGGGGGGGTGGGGAGTGAATTAGTCTGACAACAATTTTACCATTTCACAACTTTTCATAAATAAATAATTATGTATCAATGTATCATAACTATTTGCAGCATATCAATAAATACAAAAGTGCATCAACATTCCATATCACATTAAGAAGCCACATATCAACACAACAAGACACAATTTTATCTGTAAACTATCATGGATATTCCATTGGATAGTTTGTCACAACAAATCTGATATAACTATATTTGCAAATTTGAAATCTACACTATTAGGGTTTTATTTTTCTAAATTAGATTTCTCAATCTATATATTACAGTGAATTGTGTATGCATGAAAATTAAAGTTATGCAGAAAATAGAGAACAACAAAATTAAAATTCATAAACCAAGAATGACACAATATATGACTTGGTAAACCCTTTTGGGAGAAAACCTAGTTGGAAGGTGAAGTCACTCTGCTCTCTTTCTCTGAATAGAAAATGGTTGCAAGTAAAAACAAGTATGCTATGTGGCCCATGGGATACTACAATGCAAAAATCCTCTCTATGTGCTCTATCTCTTATCCATCTCGACTATTTTTGCTCATCTATGGAACAAATGCACTTGAAATAATGGAACCCCTTTTCCTTCTAGTGCTCTAGTTATAAAACAACCCAATAGCTTACTAGTGGTTATGTTTGACTACCTCAAATATTAACCAAAGTTACAATATGGAATCTTCTAGAGTCTTCTTCATCATAATCATGTGGCTAGCCCCTTTTCATGAATAATGGGGATTGTTGTGGAAGCTTCTCGAATTATGGTGGTGAAAATAGGAAGGTCAACTTCTAAGTGGCATCATTTTTGCACACAGACTCCGATTGAAGCAATTCTTGTGTCGCTATAAATTTCTATGTGTGTAGAATATGAAAAATAGGTGCATCGCCAAAGAAGAAAATTTTTACCACAAAAAATTCATTTTATGCTTCAAAATTATCCCAATAGGTTTTAAGCCTTAATTTTCCAAACTGGGTCTCGTCGGTAAAAATGGTCATGTGAGCTCATTCCTCCACTTTTTCCACTCTTAAAGCATTGAGATCATACCTCCCCATTTTTGAAAGCTTTTGATCCCCAAAGTATTCTACTGAATGAGGTCATGAAAGTGTTCCTCCACCTCTTGGTTGTACCATTTAGCTTTGCCTAGAAGTTATCATTTCAACCCAATATGTCAAAGGTCATGCTAACCCTATCTTGTAGTTTTAGACCTCTTCTACAAAATGATATCTTTTATCAACTTTTCCTGATAATCTGGTGCCAAATCCTCCACAAAAGGTAGGACCTATTCCTCTTCTTGATCTAGCATGGAAGGCTCATAGAGTTTCATGTTTTGTACATTCAAAACTAATTAAATGTGCATGTATGGTGGTAGATTGAGTCGATAGGCATTATCACCAACATTTTATACTATATTAAAGGGGCCATACCATAGAGCCCTATTTTTCTTACCAAGACCTTGTAACCTCCCCTTGTTCAACTGTAGCCATACTTTGTATCCCACCTTAAAAAACTTCTTTGTTCTATGTTAATCATGTCTGGCCTTATATTTTTCCTATGACTTCTCCAGTGTATCATGTACCTATATATGGATCTGTCTAACCTTGTCAATAATTTTTCAATCCCTCAAGGCATCTCTTGTAAGATTCCCTCTTACTCCTCTATGCTTCCCATACATAATATCCAAAGATTAAGGTGGAAAATATCCAAAACAAGTTTCAAATGGGGACTTACCAGTAGAAGTGTGGATTACTCTATTATAAGAGTGTTTTATATATACCACATTTGAATCCTACGTCTTCAAATGATCTTGATTATAACCCCTCAAAATTTGTACCAAAGTATTGTTGACTACTTCTCCTTGCCCATTTGTTTGAGGACATAATGTTGTAGACCTCTTCCACTTCGTGTCCATCTTCTCCCACAATGTAGTCCAAAATTCACTAAAAAAATATTGTGTCTTTGTTTGAAGAGATGCCCCTTGGCTTCCCAAAGTGCACCCAGACCTGTCCAAAGAACAAGTTTGCTACTTCCTTCCCACTAATGGTCTTTTTACAGGGTAATAGAACACATATTTTTTTGAGTCTGTCAACTACCATGAACATGTAGTCATGTCCTTTCTTGGTTGTTGATAAACCTCCCACAAAGTCCATGGAAATGATTTTCCAAGGATGAGTGGGTATAGGGAAAGGATGATATACACCTTGTTTCATGTTACTAGGATTTCTAGTACAACAAAGCATGCATCCTCTTATGAACCTCGCTACATTTTCCTTCATCTTGGGCCCATACAAATACCTCTACAATTTGGCCAATGTGTTCCCTACACCAAAGTGCCATGCAACCTTGGAGGTGAGAGCCTCTCTAATAAGATGTAATCACTCACGTTTAAGAACACATAGCTTATCCAACCTATAGAGTAACCCATCCTATAGATGGAAGTCAATGGCATTGTTTCCATCATGCACATGAATTTGACTCTACAAATTGTTGAAACATCTCCTTGAATTCCTCATCCTTCAAATATGCCTCTCTGTAAGCATCATGGGTGAATGGATCCATGTCCATTAGAATTCCCAAAGTTTTGATTTTTGATGTGATTGGAATCAAAAACATGTCGGCCAACTTGTTTTTGTTTCTCTTCTTATACTTGATCACTAAATGAAACTAATATGGAAACCCCATCCACCTCTAATTCCTGGAATATTGTAGCTTACTCTGAGCCTCCATTTTCTCTAGTTGTTGGTGATCTGTGTGGATTACTACCTCCTTTCCCATTAGATAGTGCTTCCACTTCTTCGCAACTTGCACTAAGGCATAAAGCTCCTTGTTGTAGGTAGGGTAGTTATGAATTTCCCCATGAAATACCTCATAATGGTAGCATACATACCTTCCTCCCTGCATCAAAACTACTCCCATAACATACCCACTAGCATTTGACTCCACTTCAAATGGTCATTGTAAGTTTGATCATTTCAAAACTGGTGCTTGATTGATCTTCTTATTTAGCTCCCCAAAGGTGCTCTTCTGACCCTTTCCCCACTGGAAACTCTTTCCACTTACTGCTATGGCATGGATTGGTGTTGCTACCATTGAAAATGAGGCTATGAATTTCCTCGGGTACTATGTTGCCCCATTGAAACTCCAAACCTTAGAAACATTAGTAGGAACCAACCATTTCATGATGGCCTCATCTTGGTAGAATCTATCTTCAACTCTCCTCCACCTATGACACACCCTAGATACACCAAAGACTACTATGAAAACTCACACTTCTTGAGATTTTCTATTAGTTGGTGCTTCTTTAATGTCTCCAACACCTGCATCAAATGTATGATGTGCTCCTCCCAGGTAGCATTGTATACCATTATATCATCCAAATAGAAAATAAGAAATGAATCTATTAAAAAGGTGAAGTATATCATTCATTAACCTCATATATGTAACAATTGCATTCCATAGGAAAAATGGAATTACTAACCACTCATACTGACCTTCCTGGTTTTGAAGGCAGTTTTCCAGGTATCTTCTTCTTTGACTCGAAACTGGTGATATCCATACTTCAAGTCCAGCTTGGTGAAGTATTTTTCTTGCTGCAACTAGTACAACGGATCATCTATCATGGGTAGGGGGTACATATTCTTTAGCGTGATTTTGTTCAATGCCTTGTAATCAATACACATCCGCCAAGTCTCATCCTTCTTTGGCATAATGATGATGGTTAACCCACATGGTGATGTACACAGCCGAATGACACCATGTTCCAATAGTTGCTACAATTGTTTCTTCACCTCACTTGCTTTTATAATAGACTGCCTATACAACCCAATGTTTGGCAATGGGAAGTTTGGAAATAGCTGGATCTTGTGCTCCACTTCCTTCTTGGGTGGTAACCCCTTTGGCTCCTGGAACACATCCCTATATGTCTATAGAACTCTTCCAGTTGTTTTTTTTGTTTCTTAGTACACCCCTCTAAGGATGTCTTGCCTCTTATAGAATATTCTACAAACCGAGTTTTTCTTTAAAATAGTAAAGCATGCTTCTTGTTGGAATTGATTGATTTCTTGGTTTAGTTGGCACTTACCAGCAAAATTTTCGACTTACCTTTGCGTGTGTTGATGATGAACGATCTTCCATCCTTGATAACATGATATTGGATGGATATCTACATGAATATTGCATCTCAAATGTACATGTAGGGACTTATAAACAAGAATCCACATACATCAAGGTGAACCACATCTCATTCTACATCATTAATAAAGTCAGTATTGATGGAAAATCTAATTTTACATTGTTTTGTTATCTTCAACTCTGCATCCTTATTTACTCATCCTAATGGATATGGTCTCTGATGATCACGAACTTCAATCCCAATTTGTTGACTAGCTTTCCTACAATGAGATCTTTTGTGATCTTGAGTCAAAAAAAGCATCAATATTTGTCTGTTGACTTATATATTTATGTGGGATATTTTGGTCATTTCTTTCTCTTCCTATTGTTGAAGGCTACTTAGATTCACCTCCTTCTTCACTGACATACAAGCGATCTTCTCATCCATATTTGGGTTTCTTTCAACTTGGTTACTCAAATCAATGGCCATGAGATTCTTCTTCTTATTGTCTTTATTTTTTCTTCAGGTTAAGCTCTGGATACAACTTCCAGAACTTATCCTTTGTATGGTCGTCAATGATGCAGTGGTTGTAGTGGTTGTTGGGATGTTTTCACTGGTGTGTCATAGTTTTTGTATTTTTATCTTTCCCCCTTTCCACTTCTTCTTCCCCTCCTTAGAGGTATCCTATTGCTCCTTATACTTGGATCCACTTGATTTACCTCTCTTTGGACCTATATTCTCCATGTACTATGTCTATACACAACTCTCATCCACCGATATGGGCTTGAACAACATCACTTATTTTCCTAAGTAGACACCCTAGATACTTGAGGAGAACATCTGGGTTCTTTGGGTATATATCCAACATTATGACCATCTTTCTAAACTTTTTGGTGTACTCTTATACACTTTACCCCTGCCTCTACCTAAAGTAGTGCTATTGGATCCACTGGTCCTCTACATACCCAATAGGACAAAATAGTGACTTTATGAGCGTTTTGAATTCCTTCCACTTAGTCACTAGAGGATCTCCCTCCAACCTCAAGGTATCCATGTGGCTTTCCCACCAAGTCAAGGCATGTCCCTCTAATTCTAGTCGCGCAAATGAAAAATTTTGTTCTTCCTCAATATGATGGACATTGAAATACACTTTTAATTGTTGCAACCAATTACTTAGATTAAGAGCATCAATTTCATCTTGTTATGGTTTGATATCGACCTTTGGTTCTATTTTGTATATGGAATATGAATGATTCATGGCACTCAAACTAGGTTGATCTTTACGGGTCCTTTCTTCGGTTGGTTCTCTACTTCCCAATCTCCTGATCTCCCATTTGATCTATCTTTGCATTAGAACCCCCATATTCGCCAAATATATTGAGTTTATTGCTCAAGGCCAACATGAGGAGATTCATATTACGGCTTATATCTAAAACTTGTGCTTCCAGCCGCGAAAACCTCTCCTCTGTAGGATCACAAGGGTCATTCACATATTCATCAGCCATGATTATGGTTTTATGACTTTTGGCCTAGACAATCTAGATCCCCTGTAAATCTCTACAATATACCCAAATAAACTTACTATGATACCAATATGGTTCCTAAACAACCATGGATATTCCACTAGACAGTTTGTAACAACAGATATGATAAAATTATATTTGAAATCTACACTATTTGGTTTTTATTTTTCTTTAGATTTTTGCATATGTAAATTAAGGTTAATTGTATATGCATGCAAATTAAAATTATGCAGAAAATAAATAACATTGAAATAAAAACTCACAAACCACGATTAACGCAAGATATTACTTGGGAAACACTTTCGGGAGAAAACCCAGCTGGAAGATGAGGGTGCTCTATTCTCTTACTCTGAATAGCTACTCATTGTAGGCTAGAACCTGATGGAGGCACCAACCTTGGAGATGAGAAAGCTTCGAATTGCTCTAAGATCCAACCTGATTGAGGCACAAAACTCGTTAATATGTAAGTGACATACTATAGGCACTAACCATGGTGGAGGCACCTACCTCCTCCTTCAACTATTTGTGGACCTTTTTTCAAAATATTTCAAACTCAATTCATCTTTTCTTAAGTCAATAAATATTTAATTAAATGAACTGTTGTTGCATACTCTATTCCAACCTACTCATTAATCTGGTCACACAAAGTCCTTCTCAAAACTTGTTATTTCCATATACTCAACATCAAGTGAAACTTTCTCATAAGTTCTCACAACACATACGATGGATTTTGATCATCAAAAATGCATCTTCAAGACTCTTCATGCTTCTAGGACTATTCAATACTAAACCTTAATCATCATTATTCTTCTAGAATTCAAATTGGACTTAACATGAGCCCAAAAAAGTAGGAAGACCATTTAAAACTGTATAAAAATCATATTAAAACAAAAACAAAAACAAAAAATCCTTCTACAAAAGGGATAATTTTGGGTGCATTCTACAAATAACAATTTATGAATGTCAAAAAAGTTTAATTGTTTGAAAAAAAGAAAAAAATAAAGTTCTATAGTAACCCTCCTACAAAAAATTATCTAGGACTCTACCTAAACTCAAACCCATGACCTACATTGTACAAACTATATCACATAACCAACTGACCTAATCTGAAATTCGTGATGTCTAAGAGTGGTGTTGTTACATATTCTAGATCAGTGCCTAAACCATAAAAAATATGTCAACCCTTCACAGGTATGTCACCATATTCCATAAGTATACACTAAAAAATCGTCTAAGGATTCAATCCTTTCAACAACTATGTTGAAAAATGCAGTAAGGAAGTCTCAATTTAATTTTACCTTAGTCAAATTGAGAAAATTCAAATTTCCACATCAGAAAACAACTTGGATGCAGTTAACTTGTGTGACATGGCTTGTGTCACTTAGTTTACTCAGTAAATTTGAGTTAGAGGGCTTGGAGTTTAGTTAAGTATGTGTGATTTCCAATTTGTAGTAGTCAAGGTCAGTTATTTTAAGTTTTTTTTGTTAAACTAGTTCTAACTATTGGAGGAACTAATGGATGGTCAGTTGTGCAGTGGGACTTTAGTCTAACTCAATGACCATCCAGTTAATTGATCAATCAACCCAAAATATCTAGTGCATGCAGAGAATTTGAGTTCCTCGGCTATGGTGGAGATTCCAAGGCAGTGTAACATCATTTGTAGACTAGTCTTGAGTGTACAGATGTTGCATGCAGTCAGATGATCAACTTTGGGAATTGCACAATCAATTGGAGGAAAACTCCTAAATAATAGGGGCCTAATTCCTTCAGGAATTGCATAAGGAAATACGGGCTCAAGCAAAGGAAAAATTTGACTAAGTCTGGATCAAAGCTTCTTAGTGAGCAGAGAGATAAGTTATTCACTTGCAGGTTGAGCTCAGATTTAGCTAGCAATTGTAATACATCTCTATTCAAGAGATTACTACAAGCAGGCAAAGGGTTCTTTAGCATATTTCTTTCCCCTGGAAAAATATTGTGTCCATGTGTGTTATTTATCATTGCATGTTTGTGATTGATGTTCTAAATTGTGAATTGAATTCCGCAGAGTAGTAGAGTAGGTTTGTTTCTTGTGTTTTGATTAAAATTTCAGGAGCAGTTGTAAATCTACACTATAATTTCTACATGGTATCATAGTAGGATTCACATTAGAACAAGAATTTGAAGTTGTTTCTCAAAAGGTTCGAATTTACAATTCAGTGTAGCAATATCTCTTCAGAATTGGGAAGATGACCTTGAACAAGATGAGACTAGAGTATGCCTTGGAAGGTAGCTCTAATTTCATTACATGGAAGGATCAAATGGAGGTGGTATTAGATGAAAATCGGTTGCTAGAATATGTAAAAATAGATATTGCAAAACCACAGACATATTATGCACAAAACCTAGCCCAATAGAAGAAAGATGTAGCCAAGGCAAAGAGAATAGTCTTGGAGGAAGAACGGGATCGCATTGTCTCAAATCTCCATGGGAAAGAAACTCCATTCGTGATGTGGAAAACACTGACAGAATTGTTCGATAATGGCAATGACCATAGGAAGTTGGTGCTCAAAGGTAAACTTCAAAATATCAAGACGTAGAAGAATGACACTATCCTACAATATCTAATCATATTTACAAAATTTCTTGATGAACTTGGTGGGGTTGGTGTTAATGTTGCAGAAGATGACTTGGTAAGCCTAGTCATTCTAGGTCTTCCCAAGAGTTGGAATATCTACTAATATTCAGTGAACGGGAGGGAGAAACTACTAAATTGGGAACACTCATGGTTTGATTTGGTACATAAGGAAATAAGAATGCCAAAGATGGGACTTCATCCAAGGGAAAGGATGAAGAAAACTTTGCATTGGTTGGAAGGGGAAAGAAGGGAAAAGGGAAGAAATCTCAAACCAAACCAGAATCCATCCAAGGGGGAAAGAAGAAAGATTTTTCCAAAATTAAATGCTTCAATTGTCATGAATTTGGGCACTATGTCGCGAAGTGTCCACACAAAAATTCAAGCAATAAGAACTTGGGGGAACAACAAGTGAAACCTTGGCTTCACATTTTGAGCTTGACTTCACCCTTATCACATGCATGGCCAGCACAGTGATGGGGATGTTGGCTTATTGGGGCCTGACCTAGGTTCAGAGTTAAGTTAGCCAAAAAAATCCCAGTACTACTGGCCCTTTCGGCAACAGTCTATGGAGCGTGGGCTGAGGTCTCACTCGAAGTAGTATGGGAGGGTGCTAGAACCAGGTTTCCGCACCCTGGAGATGTCTAATGAGTTCAAGTGGTCCACAGTTTGACCCTGCGCACAGGTTGCTTCGTGCGCTTTCTTACACCTCGCAGCCCGATATACTGCCTCTGCGCAACCCTACCTGGGTTATGAACGCAGTGCTCTGCATTATCACCCAAGATCTGACTGGTATTCCAAGGTTAGTTGATTATCTTAGCTTACTTGAGTAGTTTATGTTATACTCAATAGCATAAATCACTCATATAGGTGCGCACAGTAAATAAACAATATATTTGCAAAGTATATCAAACATGTATTAACCCAAGAACAGATACACAGAATTATGACAAAAAATCTCTTTATTAGTCCCTTCTTCGGCTATAGACTCGACTCTGCCCTGTGCACTCAGTTGCAGGGGTCTGCGCACTTAGTTGCAGACTACTATGCCTCTACGCACTCAGCTGCAAAGGCTTCTCCTACTCTACGACCTAAAGACACACTTCAACTTACTTCCTTATCCTCTCGTGCTATCTCTCTACCATGCCCTATCTACTTAGAGTCTCACTCTATTTATACAATCCCATGGTCCGCGGACCATCGGTAGGTCTATCCAGCCGACATTACATTAGGGCGGTCAACCCTGTGACTCTATCATACTTTTCATGCCCCGCACCCATAATTTGTGGAGCTTTACAACAAGATTGGGTCAAAACTTTGGTTGTGAGCCCCAAAACATGCCTTGGGGGGGATTCCATGCTCAATAGGCCCTGAACACAAACATCGCAACTCGCCCTCGAATCACTTTGTCGGTGCGGCAATCTTTGCGCGGAGTCCCTCCAAATTTTCTCAAACTGCATGAAGGTCAGCAGCGCACTGAGCTGCTGCCTGATGGATCTGTTGCATACGTTGTTCTGAGACCTTTGTGTCTGAACTGCTTTTCTGCATTTGTTTCGGTATCCCTTACATATGTTTATAGTCCCGCGCCTTTGTCCAGATCCTTGGAGCATGAAGTGTTAGGATATTCTGACACATAGGAAATAGTTAAGTACAACTTGGTCTAGTGTAGAGTTAGGTATAGAGTTAGGTAAAGTGTGTTTCTTTACCGTTGTACATTTTGTAACTTATAATCCGACGGTCACGATATGTAGTGATCCGACAGTTCATTCTCTCCTCGGTATTACCGACACTTGATCCATGGCTTGACACCCGATTGGTCCATGAATTCTATTTAAAGCGCATGGAGGGTCATTTGTAGGGTAATCCGTGCATGAGAGAAACATATGTAAATTTTCATTCTTTTATTAATAAATTTCCTGAAGTGGCCGCGTTGGCTCAGGCCGTGGACTGTTTCCCTCTTTGACGGTTTTAACCACGTCAAAATACTGGTGTATTGATCTGAGATCTGGTTGTGAGCGGTGTCCTTTTGGTGTTCTGTCTGAGGAACTTACCCGGTAAATTCCTACATGGTATCAGAGCTATTTGAGGGCCGCGTCCGTTGGTGATCCAAATCTGAAGCCGGTAGAACTGCATCCGACTGTCGTTTCCTAGATCTGCTGTTTCTGATTGCTTTCGGGCCGAGAGGACTGCTCTGTTGCGTTGGGAGCATCTTTTCCAGTGAGGAACCCCTTTCGTTTCACGCGAAAAGGTTTCCGGTAGCCCTAGCTGCATCATTTTTAAGATCTGGAGGTATACAGTGTTTATTTACAGTTTACTGTTATTTTCTCTCTGTTTATTTCGGTTTCGGTTTATTTAGCCTTTTTATTACCGAATCTATACCTTTCATTTCTGCGTATGCTCTTTGCCCTGCGACTCTGTGCGATCTGGGCAAATCAGAAACAGAAATGAAGGATTTTTCTCATGCGTATGCTCTTTTCCCTGCGCCTTAGAGTGATCTCGGAAAATCAGAAACATTGAGGAAAATATTTAGTTTCCGGCCAAAGCTAATTTTGAGCCACAAGGTTCATTTTTGAAAATATTTAGTTTTTCAGCTAAAGCTAACTTTGAGCCATAAGGTTCGTTTTCTTTGCATGTCCATGTTGGGTTTTGTGTTTTTTGTTTTGTAGGGAAAAAGAGCTTTCTCAAAGCAAGCACGCAACCCAAAGCCCCCCCCCCCCCCTCTCTCTCTCTCTCTATCAAATTTTTTGTATAGATCAATTGGTTCAAAGCTATTTTAAGAGAGTAGAGGTCTTGGGTTCAAGTCTCCATTTTGTGGGGGCGGACTTTTTCATTTCCGCACATTCCCGCACTTCGTCGGCAACTTCAACAACTTTTTTTTCAAAAAGCCATAACTTCTTCATCCGGAAGCCGTTTTCAGAGCCGTTTTTTTTAAACCAGCCTAATTTTTCGAGATCTATCCATTGGAACACTTAGTTTCAGCATCTTTAGCTTCAGTTTCCATTGAAATGGAAAGTCAATACCAAGTTACCCTTGAGAGCACCAACTACTTCCAATGGTTGGCTTACATTGAGGATTTACTTAGAAGTAAAGGTCTCTACAGAATAGCCTCAGGCCAAGAAAAGAAACCGAAGGATGAAGATAAGGCTGCTAAATGGGAAAATAGGCAAGATCAAGCACGTGGATTGATAGGGATGTCTATTTCTCCAGATCTTAGATTCCATATTGCAGAAATTGATACTCCTGATGAAGCAATGAAACAAATCAATAAAGTTTTTGGGATTAAAAATGAAATTAGAGCCCATCAACTTGAAAATGAGTTGCTTACATTGGACCCTAATAATTTTTCTTGCATTGAAGATTTCTTATCCAAGTTCAAGACCCTTAGATATCTCTTGGAAGGTGTTAAAGTTAAGAAAGAAGATAGTAACCTTATCTATTCCATTCTTACAAAGTTGGGACCAGCCTACTCTATGTTTGTTTCCACCTTCCATTCTACAAGAGAAGCCTTCATTTCTCAAGGAACAGACTACAAGCCCCCTTCCTTTGACTCTTTTTGTGATTCTTTAATAAGAAAACAAGAAAAACTCTTACACCTTGGTCTTCTTAATCTTGGAAACTCTTACACCTTGGTCTTCTTAATCTTGGAAACTCTTCCAAGAAAGCATTAGCCGCCCAGCAATAACCAAATTCAAAGAATCCTAAGAATTCATATCCTAAAAAGAATGGTCCTAAACCAAACAAGGGTCCTAAACAATTTCAGCCCCAAAATGAAAAATCATTTCAACAAAATGATAAGACAAATAAAAACAAAGGGAAGAAGACTGATAGACATTGCAATTTTTGTAATCGAGATGGCCACTTAGAATCAAAATGCTTTAAGAAAATGGAAGCCTTGGAAGCAACAATGAAGAAGCATAACATCCATTTGGGGAAATCTTCAACTTCAACTTCATCTTCAGGAATGGCACTTTCTGCATGTGGTTGTCAAGCATCTCGGTCTGGCTATGCATTAAATGTATCTTCTTCTTCTCATTCTCATGAGTGGCTCATTGATTCTGGAGCTTCTTATCACATGGCCAAAAACAAAGCCATGTTTTCTTCTTTAAATTATTGTAACACCAAAAATATATATGTTGGTGATGATAGATCTCTTAATGTTGTAGGGACTGGAACTGTTCATCTAGACAATGGTCAGTTTAATGATGTATTATGTGTTCCAACCTTATCCTGCAACCTTCTATCTGTATATCAGATAACTCATTCAGGTGAAGGTAAAATCGTTGAATTTCACCTCATGATGTTGTAATCAAGGACTTAAGAGATCCTAAACAAATTTTGGCTACTGGCATTGCTGATGATTCTACAAGGTTGTATAAATTTCACAACTTTGGGTCATCAAATCTTCCCTCAGTATTTGTTGCTCATAACGATGAAGTGAGCAAATTTTGGCATGAGCGATTTGGTCACTTAAACTATCGCTCCCTTCAGCATCTATGTAAAGAAAATATGGTGACAGGTCTTCCTATGGTATCTTGCAGAGATGGTGTTTGTTCCGGATGTGTACTTGGAAAACATCATCGGGACAGTTTTGAAAAACGTGTCTCTTGGCACGCCTCAGCCCCTTTACAGCTTGTGCATAGTGATTTATGTGGTCCACTTCCAGTTGTGTCATTCTCTGGCTGCAAGTATTTCTTAACTTTCATTGATGATTTCTCCAGACGCACTTGGGTATACTTCTTAAAACTCAAGAGTGAAGTATTTAACACTTTTTGGGCCTTCAAGGCCTTTGTTGAAAAACAATCTGGACATCAAATTCTTAAGTTAATATATGATAATGGCGGAGAATATGTTAAAAACACATTCATCAACTATTGCACTGAGAATGGAATTCAAATGCAACATACTGTTCCATATACTCCACAACAAAATGGTGTAGCTGAAAGGAAGAATCGCACCTTAAAGGAAATGGCTAATTGTATGCTACAATCTAAAGGACTTGGTCTTAGTTTTTGGGCAGAAGCAATTAACTGTGAAAATTACATAATAAATCGCACTCCTACTAAGGCTTTAAAGAATATCACTCCAGAAGAAGCATGGAGCTCAATCAAACCAGATGTAAGTCACTTTCGTGTTTTTGGAAGTGAAGTGTGGGCCCATATTCCAGATGAAAAGCATAAAGCTTTAGAACCTAAGAGTGAAAAATGTACTTTTGTTGGATATTCTGAAGATGTCAAAGGCTATAGACTTATTCCATTTAAGTCCAAAAATGTTATCATTAGAAGAGATGTAAAATTTGATGAAAATATATAGGCCTGCGAGCCTAGTCCGGCAAATGTGCCACCTCTCCCTATCTCTTCTACCTTTGAAAACATTTCTTCTTCAGATGATGAAAGTGAGGATGACAATCCTCCCCCACCATCTCAGGATCCTCCTTCAGCTCCTGAGCTTCCAAAATGGGTTCGTGCTACTCGAGATGCAGCAGGTGATCTTGCTGGTGATCCTACAGATCAGCGACGCACACGTTCTCAGTTCGAGAGAGCCTCTTCTTTACTGGCTCAAGCTCCAGTAAATTATGATCCTGACACCTTTGCAGAAGCTTCAGGCCATCCAGATTGGGAAGTAGCTATGAATGAAGAATATCATTCATTATTGGCAAATGATACATGGGATCTTGTTCCTCTACCAAAGGGACGAAAACTTGTTAGATGCAAATGGGTTTACAGAACCAAGTATGGACCAGATGGGAAAGTTGATAAACATAAAGCTCGTCTTGTTGCTAAAGGTTTTTCACAGGTTGAAGGCATTGACTACACTGAAACCTTCTCCCCTGTTGCCAAAATGAACTCTATCCGCCTTGTTCTTTCCCTTGCTGCCTCTTTCAAATGGGAAGTCCATCAGATGGATGTTAAATCTGCCTTCTTGCATGGAGACTTGCATGAAGAAATATATATGGAACAACCCATTAGCTTCATACAAATAGACTCCAGCCTTGTATGTCGACTTAAGAAATCCCTTTATGGTCTCGAGCAAGCTCCTCAGGCTTGGTATGCCAAAATGGATAGCTTTCTTTTAGAATCTGACTTTTCTAGGTGTCATTCGGACAATACTGTCTACACCAAGAAAGTGGGCAACTCTCTTATCATCCTTGTTCTTTATGTTGATGATCTTATCCTTACTGGTAGTGATCCCAACCTTATAAACCATGTGAAGTCTAGCCTTTAAAGGAAATTTGAAATGACAGACTTAGGACACTTACACTATTTTCTCGGTCTTCAAGTCTTGCAATCCAAGGAGGGTATTTCCCTTTCCCAGTCCAAGTATGCTTGTGATATTCTACGTCATTTTCACATGGAAGACTGTAAGCCAGCCCCTTCTCCCTTTCAGTCTGGAGTCAAACTTTCAGTCACTTGTAATTCTCCTGAAGTTGATGCTACCTTATACCGTCAACTTGTAGGAAAACTTTTGTATCTAACCCATACTCGTCCTGACCTTTCCTTTGTTGTTGGCCTTGTTGCTCGGTTCATGCAAAACCCCCGTGAAAGTCATTGGAAAGGAGCTAAAAGAATACTTCGTTATGTTCGAGGTACAGTTCAGTTTGGGATTCATTACAGTGTCGAAGCAGCTCCTCTATTGGTTGGTTTCACTGATTCCGATTGGGCTGGTGACCCTGATGATCGGAAGTCTACTGCCGGTTATGTGTTCACTCTTGGTTCAGGACCTATTACATGGGCTTGTAAGAAACAAGCTGCCATTTCTCTTTCATCAGCAAAAGCAGAGTATCGTGGTGCCGTAGAAGCTAGTAAGGAAGCCTTTTGGCTTCGTCAAATCCTGTCAGAGTTTGGCTTTCAGCAGCAGCATCCGACAACACTTTGGTGTGATAATCAAAGTGCCATTCAGCTATGAAAAGATCCAGTCCAACATCAGCGCAGCAAACACATTGAACTGCACATGCACTTCATCAGAAAGCTCATTCACGACCATGTTCTTGAAGTGCAATATTGTTCAACAGATGATCAAGTTGCAGACATCTTCACAAAGGCTCTCACTGAGGCGAAGTTCACTAAACTTCGATTTATGGTTGGAGTTCAGGAAGTTGTCACTAAGGGGGGATAGGCTCTAGTGCCTCCTTCCTTCTCCTATTGTGTCATATTTGTAAATCCTTCAATCCTATCCCAAGTTGTTCTTAAGGGGGGATGTTAGGATATTCCAACACATAGGAAACAGTTAAGTACAACTTGGTCTAGTGTAGAGTTAGGTATAGAGTTAGGTAAAGTGTGTTTCTTTACCGTTGTACATTTTGTAACTTACAATCCGACGGTCACGATATGTAGTGATCCGACGGTTCATTCTCTCCTCGGTATTACCGACACTTGATCCGTGGCTTGACACCCGATTGGTCCATGAATTCTATTTAAAGCGCATGGAGAGTCATTTGTAGGGTAATCCATGCATGAGAGAAACATATGTAAATTTTCATTCTTTTATTAATAAATTGCCTGAAGTGGTCGCGTTGGCTCTGGCCGTGGACCGTTTCCCTCTTTGAGGGTTTTAACCACGTCAAAATACTAATGTATTGATCTGAGATCTGGTTGTGAGCGGTGTCCTTTTGGTGTTCTTTCTGAGGAACTTACCCTGTAAATTCCTACATGAAGACTGTGTGCTTCTGTTGGCTAGTCAGATAGTCGACCCACCAATGTAGGGCTTCAAGCGGCTACCATTCACTTTGCCTGAGAAAGGTTCTCCATTTAGTTTGACTAGATGGACCGCGCCTCCATCTATGACCTCCTTAACGACGTATGGTCCCAGCCAATGCATTCTGAACTTTCCCGAGAATTTTTCAAACTTACTGTCATACAGCAGCACTAAGTCATTTACCTTGAAGGTGCGCAACTTAATATGGCGATCATGCCAGGCCTTTTCACACTGCTTTTGTACCTGCTGATGAAAACTAGCCAAGAACCATTCCTCCTCAAGTTCTTCCAATTGCGCGAGCCATTCTTCCAAAGCTTCACGGTCAGTCATACTTGTGAGCACTGTTATGCATAGACTAGGTACAATATACTTCATCGTCATGACATCTTCCACGCCATAAACTAACCGGAAAGGTGTTTGTCCCGTCAATTTCTTGCACGTTGTCCTATAAGCCCATAGTACTACAGGTATGTGCAGGTCACAATTAGTTTGCTTCACATGGGGGACTACGTTCAGTGCTTCACCTACTTTGTCAAAAGCTTCTGCGTGAATATGCTTCTGCGTGCTTGGTCTTACCATACTTCCCGGTCCCAAACGGAGGGGTCGTTCACGCCATTGTTTTGCCCGCTCCTGCTTGTCGGTTGTGTTTCCTATCGTGAAGATGGTGTGTGTTCATGCAGGTTGCGCACCATTTGCCTGTACCCATCTAGAAAGGTGGGCACGCAGGCTGTTCCATTATTCGTACTCGGCTTTCATCGGCATCTAAGGCTTTCCAAACCGCATGCGCATCATTTTTCTTCATTCATGCCAGCCCTAAAAATTCTGCTGGTGCATACCCCACCATGTTGCGGGCGTAGCGTGCATGCCAATTTCAAAGCATCGAAACGCTATTATTCCGATACTTCTTTCTCAAATTCGTTCATAAAATCATCCACCTCTCCCAATCCGCCATACATAGGCAGATCCCTTACCTTTGTTGCCACGCAGTGCAGCAACCTTGTCATCATGTTACAGTTGAGCATGGTTACCTCATGTAACCGGTTCTGCCATCATTCTATCTCCTCGTCCGGATCTGAAGTGCAGGAGCTTTCGCACTCCCACGAGAGTTTGTCATCCGCTGTTGGATTTACCCAATCCTCCTCTCACACTGTTATCTTGTAGATACAGTCTAGATCATCGTCGCTATCATAGTCGTGCACTGGCTCTGTGTAGCGCGATCCTTCCGCAGGGTCTAAAGGTACAACTACGTGTAGTGACTTTTTCTCGAAAATCATCTTCTGCGTCTTTAGATTTATTACTCCATTCATTTCAGTGGCCTGATCTATTCCCAGTAGCGTGGGATGGGGATTGATGTCATCAACAATCTCTATCACCTCAAAATCTGCTAGCGCGCTCGCACCTTCAATATCTACCATTATTCCCTGCAATCTTCCCATAAGTAGGATCTTTTGCTAGTTCGCCATTCACAATTGAATAGGAGACCATTGCAACGCCAACCTGCCCATACGCTCCCATGTCTGCTTTGGCAAGACGTTTGTGTCTGATCCTAGATCCAAAATAACTTGATCCATTTCATATTCCCCGATCTGCACAACCAATCTCATCTCCCTTCCTGTTTGCTTTGTGTGCTTCCCAAGCTTCCAGACTACGCGCGGTTCTCCTGGTCCAGCACATCTAGTGATGAATTCTTGCAATCCCTTCATAGCTTTGCTGTTGCACAGTAGGTTCATGCATGTCTCCAAAAATGTAGTGAGCATTGATGGGTCCATTTCCGGTTCCACTTTGTCTTTACTTCCTGAAGTGAAGGCATTCGTGAAGCTCTTCTTAGCTTCCATGAATGTCTCCTTAGCGCGCTCTAAATCAAATTCTAGCTCCTTTGTTGGAGCCTTGCGAACCCAGGCACTTTCTTCGGGCTGCTTGCCTTTGTCATCTTCTGTCGTGATACCACTGCAGAGCACAATATTTACTTTCGGGTCTTCCTCGTGCAGCTCAGACGTCATCATTTGTAGGTTCTGAGTCGGGGGAGGTTGGAGTGCTCCTTTATCGCGCAACCTCGCTATCAGCGTGGGACAGTCCGATGTCTCATGATAAAACTGGGTAATATATAAGCATGATGGTCTCGTCGGATTCGTACAATCACAGGAATAATGTCCTTGCCCTCCACAATTGTAACATATCAGCTGGTTGCGACCTCTTCCTGGTCCCATTCCACCTCGGCCTCATCCAAGCCCCTGAAATCGAGTGCGCGCCATCCCTGCATTTTGATCGAGGGCCCGTGTTGCAGTCTGAACTCTGTAGGTAGGAGTCTGATCCATCATCAGTTCATAACTTCTACAGGTACACTCATCGTGGCCTACTAACCTGCAGAAATTACAAAACAACTACTGGGAATTCTACGTATACTTCTATAATAGATGGCAGTTATCTGTAGCATGCTTTCCTCCTACCTAACAAATCGCGCACCATAATGCAGGTGTCGCGCTCAGTCCTACTTGTGCCTCCGGTCTCAATGGCATTGGTCCTCCTCCCGTCAGGTAGTTCGCGAAGACTGGACAATGGTCCTTGTCATGCCCTGGGCCTTTGCACTTTACGCACCATACCTCCTCACGTGCTTCTGGGTGAGCTGTCCTGTCTTATTTCAAACTCTACATCTCAAGGCACAAGTTTTTCAACTACGCGTGGATCTGTTGAACTCCCGGGTTGGGATCTTGTATAGGGGTCTCGTGCAGTCTCATTGCGATCTCCAAGGCCTCGGCTTGAGTGGTTAACTTCTGTTGTGACAGCGCGTTCCTTAGATGCGGCGTCAGTAATGCTACAAACCATGCACAGTGTTGCCCATCCGTCAAGGTCATAATGGCTTCCCGAATTGTACACTTCAGTCTCTGATCCAACTTCCATGGGGTCTTCCCTGGAAGCATCACGATTTCCTTAAATCCAATAATCGACTGTGTCTCTGATTTTGGCCTGCTAAATTCCTTATTTAGCGCAGTTTGGATATCCGTGATCCCTGCGTTCAGATTGTCATTAGAATGCTTAACGTACCAAGTCAGGGTGCGATCCTGTAGAGCGCTAACCAGCGTTGCTTTCTTTATATTGTTATCCGTGACTCCCTATGCTTCCCATAGAGTCTTTACCACGAACCAAAACTGGTCTGGTTCTTCATTCCCTACTCCTTTGAACACCAACAACTTTACCGCGCTTGCCATATTGAACTGTGGTGATGGCAGAGGTGGTGTGGGCAAAGACGAGGGTGAAGATGGTGAAACTAGTGGTGGTGTAGGTGGGGGTGGTATGTGCAAAATTCGTTGTTTTATCAGATTGATCGCACTTCTTGGTGAAACTTTTGCGAGCTCTTCCTCACTTTCCCGTGGAAGTGAAATCAAGGGGCTAGTCTCTAGTTCTGCACTACCTTCATTTCTGTAG
This sequence comes from Pinus tabuliformis, assembly GCA_031772625.1. Classification (NCBI taxonomy): domain Eukaryota; kingdom Viridiplantae; phylum Streptophyta; class Pinopsida; order Pinales; family Pinaceae; genus Pinus; species Pinus tabuliformis. The sequence continues at coordinate 2,031,851,206 of CM062817.1, read as the reverse complement.
ATCCTCCCAATTCGCGTAGCCCCAAACATCAATTTATTCACATAACCCGCTTTTCACACAGTAGCATTTTAATCCAAGTGTTCAAAGATTTAATGTACTTACCTCGCAGTCCTTTGAGGAAGCGTTGTTCTGCCTCGCTATAGCTGACTGAAGTATCTACCGCGAACTCGGTGATAAATCCTCCTATAATTCGATCGAGACAGTGATCCACTGCATGCGCGATCTTATTTTCCAATGCTTCCAGTCTATGCACCAACTCTGGAGTCCACACAATAGGTTTGTCGAGCCTACACCTTCCCTCATTGTCTGCTAGCTTTGCGATCCACTCGTACAACTCAAAGGGGAAGGATGTAAAGAAAATTTCATGGATTTTCGTATATAAGTAGCAATCCAACCACTCTTCCTTTGATAATCTTGGATTCCTATTTTCCTGCCCCATAAACTTGTGAATCTTTCTATCCAACCACTCTTCAATTCCCTTCTTTGTTGGATTCCAGTGATACGACATTAGACATCTCTATGCAAATCTCGATCCCGGCAACGGAACCATTTGTTGGCTTATTGGGGCCTTACCCAGGTTCAAAGTTAAGTTACCCAAACAAATCCCAGTACCGCTGGCCCTTTCGGCAACAGTTCGCGGAGCGCGGACTAAGGTCCCACCCGAAGTAGTATGGGAGGGTGATAAAACCAGGTTTCTGCACCTTGGAGATGTCTGATGAGTTCAAGTGGTCCGTGGTTTGACCCTGCGCGCAGGTTGCTTCACGCACTTTCCCACACCTCGCAGCCTAATATACTGCGTCCGCATAGCCCTACCCAGGGGCTGAACGCCACGCTCTGCGTTATTACCCAATATCTTATTGGTATTCCAAGGTTAGTTTATTATCTTAGCTTACTTGCGTACTTTAAGTTATACTCAATAGCATAAATCACTCATACAGGTGAGCGCAGTAAATAAATAATATATTTGCAAAGTATATCAAACATGTATTAACCCAAGAATAGATACACAACGTTATGAAAAAATTATCTTTATTAGTCCCTTTTTTTGTTACAAACTCGACTCTGCCCTGTGCACTCAGCTGCAGGGGTCCACACACTCCGCTGTAGACTACTAGGCCTTTGTGTACTCAATTGCAAAGCCTTCTCCTACTCTACGACCCAAAGGCACACTTCAACTTACTTCCTTAGACTTTCCTGCTATCTCTCTACCATGCCCTATCTACTTAGAGACTCGCTCTATTTATACAATCCCATGGTCCGCGAACCATGGATAAGTCTATCCAGCTGACATTACATTAAGGCAGCGAACCCTGTGACTCTATCATACTTTTCGTGCCCCGCGCCCGCAATTCACAGAGCTTTACAACAAGATTGGGTAAAAACTTGGGCTGTGAGCCCCAAAACATGCCTTGGGAGGATTCCATGCCCAACAGGGGAGCGTGTGGTATGTTATCACTAGGCTAGACTAGCTAGGTTGTGTCAACCTCCAACCAAGTGTAACTATTTCAAACTAGCTTTTGATAGGAAGTAACTCCCTATCAAAAGTTTGTTTGAAAGAGTTACACTTGGTTGGAGGTTGACACAACCCAACCTGTCTACCCTATTGATAACATGGTACTTGGACTCAGGTGCATCGTTCCACATGACATGGTGTAGATACTTTTTTAGCGACCTGGAGGAGAAAGATCTCCATATGGACATCGAGTTGGGGGATGACGAAAGGTACAACGCAACCGGGATTGGTAAAATCACCTTTCAGAGAGAGTCAGGCTCCCTTCTCAGACTCAAGGATGTCATGTTCATTCCAGGACTAAAGAAAAATCCCATCTTTGTTGCAGTTTAGGAAGACCGTGGTTATGATGTGATATTCAGCAAAGGGAATGAATTCTTGAGACACATAACCAAGGGACAAGTGAAGCAGATCGGTGTTTGTGTGAAGAACTTGTATAAACTAGATGTGGAAGATTGTGTTGCATTAAGCAGTGAGGTGGAGAAAGTGCAGAATCGCAACATTGGTGAACTTTGGCACATAATACTTGCCCATTTGTATAATGGCGCCTTAAATATTATGTAGCAAATAACCATTGGCCTCCCCAAAGGAGAACTAGTGTAGCAGGATGTATGAAAAGGATGTACCTTAAAGAAGTATGCAAAATCCACATTCCATGATCGAGACAGCAAAGCACATGCAATCTTGGAAAGGATCCACTCTGATGTCTGTGGACATTTTTTGACATCCTCCACTACCAGACACAAATATTTTGTCATTTTTTATTAATGACTTTTAAAGTAAGTGTTGGATCTTTTTCATGCGAAAGAAATATGAGACATTCTCCAAGTTCGTAGAATTCAAGGCACTAGTTGAGAAATAAATCAGCAAGAAGGTGAAGGCTCTTAAGAGCGATAATGGAGGTGAGTATGTTTTGAATGAATTCAAAAATTTATGTGTGAAAGAAGACATTCAAAGAGAGATGACAACACCCCACAACCCACAGTAAAATGGGATCGCTGAGAGAAAGAATTGTAACATTGTGGGAGTTGGAATGGCTATGTTGCATGACCAAGGTCTACCTCTGTGTTTGTGGGTTGAGGCATGCAACACAATAGTCTATTTGCAGAACCAGGGTCCTCATCGGATTCTTGATACGATTACATTGGAAGAAGGCTTTCTCAAGGATAAAGCCGGAAGTGTCGCACTTCAGGACTTTTAGAGCCTTTGTATACTGCCATGTTTCCAAAAAATCAAGGAAGAATCTTGAGCCAAAAATAGAGTTGGAAGTATTTGTGGGTTACACAGAAACTCCTCACAACTATCGTGTGTACTTACCTTCCCTCAAAATGAGAGTTGTGCGAAGGGATGTAAAGTTTGATGAGGATAAAGCGATGTCGTGCTCTCTTGAGAGGGAGATTTAAATCCTACCAAAAGAAGAGATTTTAGCTCCAAAGGAGGAGTCTCAGGATGTTGTGGAGAAGCCACAAATTGAGGAGCAGAGAGTAGAGAAATCCGTTCAAGCATAACCATACAACGAAGGTAGGAAAATAACCAAGGAAGCGAATTAGACTTGTGCAGGATCTGAGGGAGAATGTGGAAGATCCTTCAAATTTGCGTAGACAGAGGAGGTCACCTGATCGATACACTGGCTACATGGCTCTAATCACTGAGTTTGTAGAGACTGAGTCATCCTCTTTCAAGGAAGTAGTGTAGCAACCTGTATGGGTTGATGTAATGGTGGAGGAATACAAATCCATTATAAAGAAAAATGTTTGGGAAGTGGTCCCAAGACCGGCAGATAAATCAATGGTGGGTTCAAGATGGGTCTTCAAGGTTAAGAATGTAATAGACGAAAGCATAAAGAAGTATATGGCCATATTTGTGGCCAAGGGGTACTCTCAAGTTGAGGGAATTGACTATGAGGAGACATTTTCTCCTATAGCAAGGTACTCATCCATTAGATCAATTCTTGCACTAGTTGCATAGATGGGGTGGAAGATCCACTAGATTGATGTAAGGACAACATTTCTTAATGGGGTTATTGAGGAAGAGGCATACATTGAGAAACCAGAAGGTTTTGAGACATTTGATCGAAAATATCATGTGTGCAAACTTAAGTGAGCGTTGTATGGTCTCAAAGAAGCACCCCGTGCTTGGTACACCAAGATCGACAACTAGATCATTGGTTTTGGCTTCACCGAAAGTGAAGCAGATGCAAACCTCTATCACATCTCGGTAGAAGGTAAATTGTTTTTTATTTTCTTACATGTTAATGATTTAATTTTAACTAGTAATGAGTAGTTGATTAGATATTTCATGGAGGAGCTTGCAAGAGAAATTGAATTGAAGAACATGGGTCTCATGCACTACTTCCTCGGGTTGGAAGTATGTCAAGTCGATGGGGAACTATTTGTGTCTCAAGGAAAGCATGCAAATGAGATACTACAAAGGTTCTGCATGGAGAGTTGTAAACCCATGGAGACACCTCTAACAACCAACTGGAGGAAGGAGGATGCCACTTCAGGTGAGGAAGTGGATGCTACCATTTATCGGTAGCTAGTGGGTTCACTAATGTATCTTGTGAATACACAACCAGAGATGTGTTATGCAGTCAACCAGCTGAGCCAAGCTATGGTTAGGCCGACAAAATTATTTTAGAAGGTATTTAAGCATGTTTTACGGTACCTCAAACACACTACCCAGTTTGGACTAAGGTACAAACGAACAAAGGGAGTGAAGTTGTGTGGCTTCACAAATGCAGATTGGGCGGGGAGTCCATCAGATTGGAAGAGTACATCAAGTAGAATTTTCAGTGTTGGGTCCGCAGTGGTTCCCTGGTATAGAAAGAAGCAAAGATTTGTGGTGTTTAGCTCCGCAAAAGCAGAATACATGGTTGCAAGTTAAGCAGCGTGTGAAGCAATATAGATGAGTAAGATAATTGTGGGACTATTTGGTTAGAGGATGGATCCAACTGTGAACTATGGTGATAATCGGAGTTGCATAAATCTCTCTAAGAATCTTGTATTTCACGATCGATCCAAGCATATAGATATTTGGTATCACCATTTACGGGACTATATGCAGAAACGGATAATGTTGCTACAATACATTCTAACAGAAGAACAAGATGTTGACATTTTGACAAAGGCTTTATCAAGAGGGGAGTTCTAGTTCCACAGGTGTAGAATAGGGGTGGTTGATAATACCTTTCTTGCTGGGAGGGAGTGTTGAAAAATGCAGCAAAAAAGTCTCAATTTGATTTTGCCTTGGTCAAATTGAGAAAATTCCAATTTCCACATCAGCGGACAACTTGGACGCAGTTAACTTGTGTGGCATGGCTTGTGTCACTCATTTTACTCATTAAAATTGAGTTAGAGGGTTTGGAGTTCAGTTAAACATGTTTGATTGCTAATTTGTAGCAATCAAGATCAGTTATTTCAAGTTGTTTTTAGTTAAACTAGTTCTAACTATTGGAAGAACTAGTGGAAGGTCAATTTGTAGTGGGCTTTAGTGTAACTCAATGATCATCCAATTAACTAATCAATTAGCCCAAAGTAGTTAGTGCATGCAAAGAATTAGACTTCCCCAATTGCAGTGTGTTAATTTTTCATAGGAGTATATTGTTTTTTTCTTTGATAATTGCATTTATTCATTAACACATTAACTTCACCCCATAACATCATAACATTATTCAGATTTATATCATTATTCATCATCATATGCAACTATCATCATCATATGCAACTATGTATAAACAAAAATATCATCATCATCAATGTAGTAGAACATAAAGAAACAATAGAAGAAAATCATTCACACATAGAGACACCAGGATTGGTCAGAGACCAGGGAAAAACCAACTATGGGGAAAACCCTTTCAAATTCTTCTTCTTGATAGATTGTTATCAAATGATTCAAAAAAAGAGAGTACAATGATCCATATCTTCATCTATGAAACTAACCATCAAAACAACTACAACATCCATGAAATGAACCCAACAATTTATATACTCAAAATCTGATTATGAACTTTGTATTGAACTGTCACTCTCTGAAGTCAACTGCCAAACTTTGTTATCATTGAGCAAAATCTTCGGAAAGCTGAGATTTCACCTTTTAGGTCTCGGTCACATGGAGGAGGTGACATGCAAGCGACTATAGTTTTCTCAATCTCTCATTTAAGCCTGGCATGCGAGCGACTAGGGTCAAATCTGGACTACGGAAACCCTAAACCCCTAGTCACCTGGATGGAGAGTTGTCAGTGCAACTAGAAGGCTCCGGTCACACGAATGAGCTTTTTTGTGAGTGACTGGGGTTGACTTCATCACGTGTTGTGCCTACGACTGAGGCCCAAAACCCTAAACCAGATATGTGAGCCTCGGACCTTGTAATTCCACCTTAGAGCAAACATATTCCTTCACGAACGAGCCTCGAATCTGTGCAATCCAAAAAAACCAAGATAGAATATTGTTTGATCATTGTGCTTAAATGAGGTAGAGGGAATTTGTATTTATATCCTTTCGAGGTGATCCACTTTGCTTTAGGGATTACCTTATCAAATATGCACGTGGGATTTTCTTCATAAGTACACTTTCCCTTATCTGATTTGAGTGATCTTTAGGTCGATTTTGGTCCTCTTGAAAAGAGGAATTCAATGCAATCATTATCTCCATCAAGTTAGTTGTCCAAAGTGGAATTTGACCGCAGTTGCATATTTTTAGCACAGTGGAGATTCCAAGGTAGTGTGACATCAGTTGTAGACTACTCTTGAATGTATAGGTGTTGCATGCAGTGAGATGATCAACCTTGGAATTGTGCAATCAATTGGAAGAAAATTTCTAAATAATAGGGGCCTAATTTCCTCAAGAATTGTGCAAGAAAATAGGGGTTCAAGTAGAGACAGAAATTGACTAAGTGTGGGTCTGAGCTTCTCAATGAGCAGAGAGATAGGTTATTCACTTGCAAGTTGAGCTCAAATTGAGCTAGAAATTGTAATACGTCTCTATTCATCATATAATGCAAGCAAGCAAAGGGGTTTTTTGCAGATTTCTTTCCCCTAGAAAAAATATTGAGTGCATGTGTGTTATTTCTCATTGCATTTTTGTGATTGATGTTCTAAATTGTAAATTGAATTCCGCAAAGCAATAGAGTAGGTTTGTGTCGTGTGATTTTGATTAAAATTTCATGAGCAGTTGTAAATCTACACCATAATTTCTACAAACTATACAACAGAACAATCGTGCCACCACTTCAACCTTGCCGCAACTACAAATTCACGGCTTGTCACTAAATTCCATATGTATGCACTAAGAAACCACCCAAGGATTCAAATCTTTCAACAAATACAAAACAAAACAATTGTGCCACCACTTCAACCTCGTCGCAACCACTAATGTGTTTTTCATTGAGTTTCAATTGTGGTTTTAAAGGAGTCTCACCAATGTGTCTATATATATATATATGACGGTGTGGCTTTGTGGTTTCGAGCACTGACCTCGAGTTGACCACAGTGCTTTCATTCCAAAACATTGACAGTGTATAAAATGGGGGCTTAGCCCTTTCGACAATAGAACCATGACCATGTGACCTCAATTTGCGCTCATTTTCTTTTGATCATATAACATTTCCATGGGACCCTGACCTAGGTGTCCATGGTCATTCGCACGATGATGTCAACGTGACATCATCACGCCACATGGAAGCCCATGTGCGGTGTCATGTGTCACCAATATTTGGACATTTGACCAACCACAAACTACCATTTGAACCAACAATGTAGTAATCCCTAGAGGTGCAACATCAACCTGGTGACTTCACCTCATCCAACCAGAATGCACCACATGTCATCCTTGCTTGATTGCGCAGGTGACTGTGTAGCGAGGCCACATCATCTAATCAAATGTTGCGATGTGTCATCCATGTTGCTATGTCAGGCTACATCATTGCCAAACCATCCAATCAGCGATGTATCGTACCAAGATTTGCCATTATGGCGAGACGCTCCAGCTAACCAGTGCACATGTTGGCACTTATTTGTCATTCGATCGAAGCAAGGTGTGCAGTCTTTAATCATGTTAAAATTCATGCAAGTCTGGTTGCCATCCCCTGTGGATTTAATCAATTAACCAATGATATGTCTGGGAGTTGTGCATTGTTTACCATATTAATGTTTGGGCGGTTTTACCCTATAGTTTTGGGCCCTCAACTAATGTTGATTTTCAAATGGTTGTGACTTCTCACCCGGAAGGAGTTTCTCAGAGTGGGATATCTTGTTGGATAGGTCTTGACAAGGACTACCCAACCATGTTGTTTCTAGGATCAATAGGACAACTTAGCCTTGTGAAAAATTCAATAAAATTCATACCTTTTTTGACTTCACATGATGAGGGCATGCAAGATATCTAATTGTCATACTACTTTCTTTGACTCATGAACTACATTGTTGTTGTCTTGGACATCCCCTTTGACATCAATCAAAACACTATGTGCAACACCAAATCGTAAACATGTGTGGAATCCTAAGAAGTCAAGACTTACTTTCGATGATGCTACATAACTAAAAGCACCGATCATATCACTACGCAAAATGAAGTGTCAACATGTGGAAACGCCATTGAGAACCGGCTAGCAACATCAATGCCATAGCAATATCAACTAAGGATGCCTAGAGGTAAACAATATATAGAAGAGTGAAATAGAGTATACAGAAGGATAGCATAACACACACATAAATATTAAATAGTTAGTACATAACACTTGGGATACCATAAAACACACATATATTCATAATACAAATACTTGTGTGTTATATTATTATACTTGTCGAAGGCAATATGTATATCGTAAGCTCTATTGCTTTTATTGCTTATAATTAATTGTTGTAGTTTATATATATTGCAAAACGAGGAGGATCATGATTTATGATCTATTTGTGTAGAGATGTATGCACATGAGGAGGGAATTCGAGAGCGGAAAAACACTAGGATTGCATATTCAAGTTTTATTCCTTAAAATACCAACCTAGATCCATCTTAACTTCAGAACTATCAAGCGTTGAGAGGGATCAAATCTCTCAAAGTGCACACCTCTTTTTTGAGTGCAACACTTGAAGAAAGGTTTGCACCTCGAGAGATTTGATCTCTCTCAGCGCTTGATAGATCCATCGTTAAGATGGATCTATCTGGGTTCTAAGTAAATAAAGAAATGCATCTTCCTCTTCCTATTCTAGTGATATATGTGAATTGTTTCCAATTTATGCATTGAAATTTGATTATATTGACATTGTATATACATGTATGCTTTAATTTCTCTTCTGGTTGTTGTTTTCTTTCTATTATGATTGCAGGTATGAAGATTAGGAGCAACAGAAGAAGAAAAGGCTTCATGATCTACTTCAACCGACGAACTACCAAGTATGTCATTAGTCTTGTAGATCTTAGATTTCTTTGATTGCATGTATTTTTAGGTGTCTTTCTTGAGTTTCTTTCATTCACTTTACTAAAGTATCCAATCGTAACCTTAAGGGAAACTTTCCCTCAACATTACCTCCTAACACAATCATTATAAACCCTTGTGGGTATAGAACAATTATCCATATCCAAAATAAGCATATATACCAAACCGCACCACAGATATGTTCCACAACAATTCAAAAGTGTGACCAATGGGTGATCAGTAAGGCAAACACATGTTAGAATACCACCAAGCAACGAGCACAATCATCCAACCAAGGAGGAGTGAGACTCTACCAACCAAAGACTTCCATCAAATAATCTAGAGCCATAAAGAAAAGGTGCTCCATGAAGATTAATCTCCCCAAATTGATCCAAAAGCTCAAAAAAACCAATAATAAATCTCCACAAATATAATGAAAATCGCAATGTAAAACTTCATACAATATGTTATGTAAGATGTTTTAATGATGCAACTTGACCATACAATATGAAAGCTCCATTATTCTAATACTTGTCACACTACCTTAACATATGCACCCATATACCCTTGTAGAGCTAGTGTCCAAAACAGTAATATGCACCCTTATAACCTATAGCGCTAGTGTCCAAATCAATACAAGCATGTTGATGTGAATTGACAATTTGATAGATAATTTGTACATAATATTAACAATAAGGAAGAATTGTCATTTCCCCTATTTCCAAAAAAGAGGAATTGTCATTTCCCCAATTTCCAAAAATTTATACAATAATAAAATTTAGAGAATATGAATATATAGAAATCAAAGTGGGTTGAATATTATATAAATTTAAATATAATTAATCAAAATTTACAACCGACTTTCTTCATTAATTTTATTCATAATTAATAAAAAATTGGAATTCAACTTTTATTTATTTTAATGATAACACTGTATATTTGATATATAAATGCATTTCTATTTCATTAAATTTAATATTTTGTTTCATTAAAAATCAAGATCTATATAAATTAGTTTAACGTAATTACCCTAATTAAACTTGAGATTTTACGACCTTACAAATTAGTGATTAAATATGTTTTAAATGAATGTAGTTACACTCATTTTCCGTTTTCATATGAATCAAATAACTGAGAGTACCTTTTGCACGTATTTTTTTGAGTTTGTACAAAGTTCACAGACAGGACTCTTACCTCCCACCAATAAAATTGAATTGATGGAGAATACATCTATTGCCAATTTTAATGGAAAAGTCAATGCATTCATGGAAAATTAATCAATGTTGCTGAGTTGCTACACACAACAATCAATGTGTTGCAGTGCTGTGTACTGGTATGGACGCCAAAGCCCTTTTGAGGCAAGCCCAACTTGATGAAAAGGGCTAACGAGCCTGTTATCTATCGGGCATTAAATACCTGTTTAGTTGTAAACTCGATAGCCATATAAAACAAACGTGCGCGGTGTTTTCTAAACATTCCGTCTCCACCAAAAGCTATATGGCTATCGAGCTTGCAGCTAAGCCACAGCCCTTGCCCAACTTGATTCCCTGTGATGGAGGAAGTTTGCCACCTACTCTGAATTCCTCTGAGGGTGGAGATGGGGAAACTAGACCTGATTCACATCCTCTAGAATAAAATAAGTAACAAAAGGGGCCTGGTTATGTGCTTTTGATTCACTTTTACTGCACTCTGGGTTCACTACCTAGAATCTAAGACAAAACATAACCTTTAGCACCTTGAGTAGGTTACTGTTTGGTGAGCTCGATGTAATTACAATTTTACCCTAGCCCTGCTTGGCGTTTAGATTACTTCTAGACCCAGCTGCATACACACCATTTGTGGCGGTTTCAAGATCATCCAACATTAAATTCTATGGCATGTGAAACTCTGCTCTAAATTCATGTTGCCTGTATACATCTTGCTCCTGCATATCCAACGTTTTTGGGTGAAACTCTGCTGCTGAACTGGATTCATGAATCCTGAGGCAGCAAAGTTTTTGAAGTTCCTGTAGCTTATAATTTGATTCTGCATACTTCCAAAAGAAGCAGGGAGAATAACTCCCTTTTACAATATTTTCACATGAACTATGCAATTCATGCAGAATATTAGAGCCATGAAACAGCAATATGAATGGTACCATTCAAAAAGCCTACTACGAAAATTACTGAAATTCCCCATCGTTGTCTGTTACAAAAAATGCTGAATTAAAAATACAACCTGGATTCTTCATTTCATCTCCATGGCATAGATTGAATATTATAGTGCAGAATAATGATGGGCAACCACCACAGGAGAGTTGGATTGCTGAAAGCTAGGCTCTGTTACAGCGTTCATAAGGGTTTGATACTTGTAAAGAGTGGCCCATAACCTATCCACAAGGGACCTTAACCTGTCTCAAGGTTGCAGCTAGTAAGTAGTCCAAGCTTTTTTGTTAGGTTGGGTATAGATGCTAGTAGCAGTCCAACTTTATGGTGATGATGGAGGCTGGCCATTCAGTATTAAGGAAGTATTTATACAACAATCATAAACAATGCATCATCTCTTGATAAGTGGTGGTGGATGGTAGCAAGCATTTAAAAAATATACTGATGATATAGAATGAAAGTTATCTGAAACCACTTATATTTTGAAGCCAGAAGTAAATATATCTGATTTTCTGGTTGCAAGGTCAAAGAATCATCAAGCAAACCCATGACCAACAGAATAGCTTTGCAATTTCTGGTAAATAGTTAAATATATTTCTAATGTAACATAGAGTTTGCATCTCAATATGGCCGAGCCAGATTTAGAGAACAAAAAATTCAACAAGACGGATTGAAAATTAGGTTAAAAAATTGTTTGCATTGTTGATTGAGTACAACATTTTTTTCGTCAAGGGTATCTCAGGCACCTGATTACAGTAGTATTTTTTCTGGATTACAACTACCCATTAAGGGTGAGATTAGAGCAGACATTACTATAGCCAAAATGGCTAAACCTCTCATCAAAAAACGGAGCACCTTCATTTATCACGCTGCTGCAACAGTCTCTTTCTGCGCTTGAAAGTTGCCCTTGTTTGAATTCTCATGGCGATTAGAAGACGAAACCTGACCTCCTTTCTTCAGGCCAGTGATGGCTGCAGCACTTTTCTCTTTGCGCTCATCCATGGTTATCTGCTGTTGCCGGCATTCCACGCTGCAAAATGCAGTATCACCTCTGCACAGAAAGGAGAAATCAGATATTTATTTGATCAAATCAAGCCAGATTGAATTAAACGAAACCCAGACAATCGATAGGTTAATTTACCTGTACATGTAAATGTCCCGGCCATCGATCAGACGCCGCTTGCAGAGATGACAAGCGTCTAGAAAATGGGCGGGCTCTACGGGTTTATTAGTACAATAGTAACTTCTTCTAATTCCAGGGCCCATAGGAAAAACAGGGGAATCTGGAATTTGTTCGGATTCGATAGCAAAATCTGCAGATCCAAGCTGTGACATACTTGCTGTGCGATTCATACGCTTGCCTAGCATTCTCTTCCCCACAATATTCCTCACACCCAGATCGCGCCAAGCTTGGAGCTCGGCGAGGCAATTGAATGAATGAAAACCTAAGAATCAATGTGTTACTTGTGCTACCTAATTGCCTTGAATTTCAAGGCTGGAAATTTCGTTCGGTCACGTCACTCTCTCTGCAATCAATGCCGGTGCTAAAAACTAAACGCCATTACCGAATTAAATACAGTGAGGACATTTGCGTCCAGCAGACCATTTAGCATGAGGGGTTCTGCTAACAGACAGAACACAAGCGCAAGTTGTAGAATTCACATTACCTCCCTTTCTCTGATTAGTAGTCGGGTTCGAAGAATCCAAGTGGAGGGGAAATGGAACAGTGACATATGCGGACATGGGAGACCCTAGAAGTAACCCGGATGTAGAAAAAGGTGGGCATGGCCACTCCTCCACCGAACGCGTGTCATTGTCAGAATTCCCGGCAGTCCCTGCTACTGCAGCCGCGGACGGGTACACCACACAACCGCAAACTTTAACTTCTGGTCTACTTTCCGTTCGGTACGACAGCCTTGTGGGGCCCTTTCCTCTGCGTTTCATAACCGCCATTCATATCGTCTGATCTCTCTTTCTCAATTAGGAAAGCGTTAACATTGCTTTTCCAGAATACAAGGGTATAATATACATGGACATTTTGACATTATACTCATTGGGGTTCTTCATTCTTCTTGGCTAGAAGAAATGGTTTTTTTTTTTAGCTGATACAATTTCTTCTATTGATTAAACTAAATATACATATAAATAATTAAAAATTATAATGATCAGTAAAACTATAATTATATTGATTAGTAAAATCATACAAACACAAATCAATACGTCCACGGAAAAATTTAGGCTAAATCGCTTCTGGGTCCACTGCAAGATCACCCCAAGGGCTTTAGGTGGATTCAACCCTTGACCTCCCGATGGGGAGGCACAGTTTTTGACCAAGTAAGCTAACCCTTGGAGCTTGAGTTTTATATATATATATATATATAATAATTTTATTAATGGAGATTTATTATTATTTTATTATGAAAATTTTTAATTTATAAACCGGATTTGTTAAAGCACTATGGTTTATTGACACCACATGTTTAAAAACTATAATTCATCTTCATATTACAATTTTTTAAGTTATTTACGTCAACAAGCTTATCTATTTTAAATAGGACTTTCAAAATTTTAACTTAATTATTAATAATTACTAGGTGGATGGTAGAAATTTAACCTCCACTGAATATCTTAAAATATTTTAAGTAATAGTCACAAATCAACAGTTGAAATTTATCTTAAAAGTAGTCATTTATGTTATTTTAACTAAATTGATTAACTACAAAAAATGTCATTTGCACATGAGGTATGGTATTTTGGGCATTTTGTATTAGTAAGTCATAGTATTAGCCCACAATATTATAACAAAACATATTTAGAAATTAAGAATTTTCATGATAAAGTAAAAGTGAATCTCTATGGTTAATAATTTTGTAACATATTTTTTATGTATATATGTTTAACTCATTTATCGTTTTTTGTTATAATTAATAATAATTGTAATTTAAAATAAAGTTATAATTTCACTAATTTTTATTATTATTTTATTAATTTTTGGTAATGTGAGATGTATCATAAAGTAAGTGTTGATGTATAATGTCTAAACGTCATTTGATTTTTATGACTACACTAATTGTTAATTCATCATTCATATATTAATTCTTGTTATACTTGATAATGATGATGATGTTAAATCTAAGACTTTTGTGATCCATAATGTAGATAGATGTCTTTCGGATTAATCACATCATTAATAAGGCAAAAATATTATTTAAAAATTAGAGGTAAGGAGTTATCTATTTAAATAATATATAATTAGTTAAAAATAAATAAATATAAATATAAAATATTTTATACCAATATTTTAATAATTAATTATTTAATAAGGTAAGAAAAATATTATTCAGAAATCCTAAGTAAAGAGTTATCTAATAAAATATTATATATTTATTTAAAAACTAGGTATTAAGAATAAATAAATATAAAATATTTTAATCCAGTATTTTAATAATTAATTAATAAGGTAGGTAAAATAATTTAAAATCAGATTATATATTTATTTTAAAATTAGCTATTATAAAATATTTTATTCCAATATTCTAATAATTAATTAATAAGGTAAGTAAAATATTATTTAAAGTCCAAGGTAAAACATGCTCTCCATGTGATTTCCCATAAATATTTTTTATTAGATCAAAATAAAATAATTATTAATAAAAATTATTAATAAAACATTTTGACTTGCCAAATTACATAAAAATAAAAATAAAACAATATAAATATAACTATAATTAACAATTAAGTCAATTTAGATTTTTTTTTTTGTATGCAAGCCTGTGATCCATAATGAATTAAGCAAAGTCTTTCGGTATAAATCACATAAGAGAAATTTTTGGTCGAACTAACAAGCGTGGTTCATCATCAGGACCACATGAAGAGGCAGACCATGGCAAAGGCACACAAAATTTCAAGTAACGACATATTTGAGTTTAGATCTGTCTTAACTCTGGATTTACCAAATGTTAGAGGGATAAATTCTCTTTTTATTCTAAAAAAAGTTTTTATTTTAACCATCTCTCAATACTTGATATTTCTAGAACTAAAATAGATCTAGCATTTTAATTATTTTTATTTTTATGTTTTTATATAATTTGAAAGAGTCAAAAATAAGTTATTTATAATTATAAATATAGATATAATTATTAATTTTATGTTTATGTATATATAATTTGAACAATGGAAATTACACTGCAACATCTTTGGAAATACAAACTTAATAAAATAAAATAAAATAAAAAAATCTCAATATTTCGTAAAATTTAAGTTATATTTTTATAATAATTTAAAAAATCAACGTTTTCAATTCCTCTAGTCACCATCAAAAAAAATTCCGAGGGTGTACCACTCTTCCGAACCTTTAGACTTCTTTCCGGCCAGCACCGGTCACTCGCTTTCTGTATTCGGCTCCCACGACCGACGGGATCCACCCGGCTCCCGGGTAACCGCTAAAAAATTAAAAAGTTGTGTAATTGTTTATTATTTGTGTTCCCTACCTGCCAATACCACCCAGGGCTTTATTTTGTCTGATTCCCGGTTTTGAAGCAATGGCTGGTATTCACAATACCGATGGCTGGGCTGGCCCATGGGAAACAGCGGTAGTGGGCACCACCACGTCTACGTCCATTGGGAAAAATTAAAATACAAAAAAGTGTGGGGGTGCTTTGTGGGCCCCAATGTTCCAATACCTAGGCCCCACGCCACTCTAGGTAGGGACCCACTCATGGCCTTTTCGTGGTTGATGTAAGTACAACTAGCAACTATTATTTTAATTTTCTAAGTGCAATGATGTTGAAGCAGTCATGTCAATGTGTGAATTTGTGAATATGTTCATATTTTTTATAATGAGTGTTGTAGGGTAAGAATAAAGTCTACAATATAATATAGAATATTTAAATATATATTATTAATAATATTATATTTATAACATAATGTCAAAAATTATAGTGAGTTGGAGAGGCTTCTCTCTATGTTTTTTGAGTATAGGAATAAAATTTAAATCAAAATAAATAATTTGTTTTTTAGGTCCGATTGTCCAATGTTTGGATTTCAGTGGACATTTATCATCATCATCAACAATTATAAAATAAAAGTAATATATTAAATATTTAATTATTTTTTTAAAGTATTTCAATTGATAATGGTCGTGGAAATAAAATTTTATCGAAAGTCTTGGATTCAAATCTTGTACTATTATTTAATTAGAATGAAAAATTAAACATAATAAAAATATAGTCCAACCAAACTTATAAAAAATATATTTAATTTTTTTTCAAATCCAAAACCCTTTAAAAACATTCCCTACTATTAAAAAAAAAAACTAAACTCTAACTTTTAACATTTACATAAATTTTCATAAAAGATCCCAAAAAACAATGAGCCCCCTCATTTGATGTGAGCATGTCCAAGGATTTTGTCATTATAGAGGATGACAAAAGAAAATGAAAAAGTTAGTTACATATGACAACCAAAAATTGAGAGAAGTAATGTTGTACAAAAATCTTTTTGACAATGTTCAAAGTTATAAAAATCTCTATAATGTAAAAAGAATTATTGGTCTAACCTTTATGATTCATGCATTAGGCTCGAAGAAAATTATTGGTCTAACCTTTATGATTCATACATTAGGCTCGAAGAAAATAATTGGTCTAACCTTTATGGTTCATACATTAGGCTTGAAGGTAATTATTGGTCTAACCGCGGATACATTAGTTTTGAAGCAAAGTTTGTTTACTGGAATGAAACATTGCTTATTAAATATTAATCATGCATACTCTAGAAGATACTTATCACCATTTTATTATATAAATTTAATTTTTATAAATTTAATTTTTTTATATGATATTTACTAATGTTTATTTTATAAAAAAAGTATGGTTAAAATTTTATCATATATTTAATTTATTATTATTATTTTTAATATTAAATTTTAAAATTTAAATATAATAAATTTAATTTTAAAGAAAAAATTTATTGTTTTACTTTTATATGTTTCAAATTTAAGGATGATATTATGGTTAAATAAATTTTAAAAAGTTATTTTTAAATAAATAATAAAAGATTTATTGTTTGTGTGTGGTTTTAAGAATAAATGATTAAACTAGTTTATTTTTGTAAATTTTTGTTACCTTTTTCTATTTGTCAAAAAAAGATTATAAGTGATAATATCATAACAAGACTGAGTTTAACATGATCTTAAGAAACATTTCGGTTCTAATTGAGATGGAAGGATTTATAAGAAAAGACTTAACTCTATATGTAAATTTGTGTTTTTTTCTAATTTATTAATTAGTGTTGTATTCAAGTTTTTGTCAAATTATTGAAGTTTAAGGAAATAAATAAAATTATATGATTTTTTAAAAGTAAATATAATGATTATTATATTGTTTTCAAAAAACATTAAGACCAAATCCATACAACAATTCATACAAACTCAAGGGAAGGACATTGAATATCTACCCCCTTCCCTTGATGAGGTGGGGTATATTCTAGTGCTTAGAGATCCTCCTCATAGAATTTCTTTCTTTCCCCAAGTTACATGATTATTGCTTAACAAATCAATAGATCAATAGAAACAGTGCATGGTTAAGTAAAAAAGCATTGCTTTAATAAATTGTTTCTTGGTTCTACTTGGTTCTTTCATATTTCAACATCATCATCTTCAATTCCTTTACTAAGATTTGTCTTAACGCATATTTGTGGAAATGAGAATTTGTCATTATCTTTGCTTCCAATGTTGTTGATAAATACTATAATTGTTCCCTATTTAAAAATAAGATTTATTTATCCTAAAAATGCATATACATGTTTGAGATCCACATCCATACAAGGGTCAAGGACAATACAATCATTCTTAAATTGAAATAAGGGATGTAATTAATAAGAAAGAGTGTTTCTCTTTTGAAAATCCATGGACCTTTCCTTAAAATCTTTTGGCATTCATTGTTGGATGAAATAAGGCAATAAAAACCTCTCTTCACAAAACCTTAACCCATTTTCATCTCCATATTTGACTTGGATCCAATCCAAGAGCATAACTACTAATGGCCATGGTCCATTAAAAAGCCATATCATTGCCCTAATCTTATATTCATTAATGTTTTTTTAATTTTATTTAAACAAAATTAAATTACAAAAGTTTTGGGAGCCTTCTCCACCCACCTCTGGAGCCAAGGTTTATTTTTAACCTCGCTTAAGAAGCACACATATCTGGAGCTTATTTATAATATTTCACCAACATAGTTCCATTGAGCTCAAACACAACAAAAAATCCTTTGTAAAAAATCATCACAAATGATCCATGCTTTATTGCTCCTATAGTGATTCACATTATGTAAAGGACATGCTAATGAAGATAAAAATGTTGCATTATGATAATGGAGGATGGAAGTAACCATTTTTTTTGGTTAAAATTTCAAATATGGTATATATATGAATTTTCCATTATGAGATCTAACCAACATCAAATGAAAAAAATAATTATAAGTGTAAATTGCACACTGTGAGTATTTATGACATTTACCACAAATTATCCATTACAATTTGTTGTAGACATTAAATATATTGAAAAAGGTAAACAATGATAAAGTGTAAAGCGCACTATGTGAGTAAATTTCATATGCACAATAAGTATACTCTCTAAATACATCTCACATGTATAGTGAATTTTTCATTTAGGTAGTAAGCTAATTTTGTAACAAATAGACCCTCTTTTCAATCATAAATCTAATAAGATACAATATAAATTTTAGGCATGAATAGAGTTTTATTGTGATCCAAGGCCCATTCAAGGTGGAACAATGCCTTCAAAGGGCTTTCCCAATTTTAAATTAATCCAAACTATCAAAAAATAAATCGAAGTTCTATATTGACGAGAGTTATAGCTTTCTATATCACCCAATTCTAGCAACTCGATGAAGGCCTACATGATTAAATAGATTTCCCCTTTATAAGTTGTATACATTAATTTTATTGAATAAGACAATCATTGATAATGTAGAAAATCCACTATGTGAAAAAATATCACATGCACAACAATCATTAATAAAATGTGTGGAATACTTTAAATGCAATACAAAGTTTAATTAGGTTATTGAATGTAAAGTGAATTATGCAGGTATTTCATTCATTTGTCCTTTTATTCCAATAAGTAATTTTAATTGTAAATAGGAAGAAAAATACTGGAGTATTTTAAAATATGAAGTTTTTTAATTTTCTCAAAAAATAAAAAAGGTAGCTAACTAAAAAGAGAAAAGTTGGTATTGTTTAGGATATTTTTTTTAGATTTTTGATTTTGAACTCATCTCAAAGGTTAAACATGCTCCATGCTTATTAAGCACAATGCTCTGTCTACAATATCTTTCAAATCTCCTAACATCTTTAAAAACATTTTGAGAAATTTTATACATTTCAAAATTCTTATTATTAATTAAATAACAAAAAAAATTAAAATTATGTAACGACCATTATTTAATCCTTTGAAATTATTTAATAACTTTTCAAATCTTATCATTATTGTTATCAGTGATGTCAAAAATCATTACACCTACTTATATAATTTATATCATTGCAATTCATTAAGAATTAGTTAAAAATTGAAAAAACAATTAAAATTATAATAAAAGACCATCATAAGTTGAAAAATAAATTACAATTATAATGAAACACCATTACCATTACTCATTTAGTCACTAATATAAACATACATCAATTCTTATTTGATATTTTGAATTAATAAAACCGTGCTAAATGTTGGGAACCAATTTCTCATATATTAATGCTTTTAACTTAACAATCTCAAAAGCTCTTTTTAAAGGAAGATTAGGGTTCAACAAATAATAGTCCCCACTATATTAAAACTTTCTTTTATCGAGTGATATTCGTTTCCATAAGATAATTATGAGAATATTACAATGTTAAGAAATGACAAACAAGTTGTTATGATGTTGGTTTATGGCCTTATTATTGCTGAAGTGTACGATCTAAGAAGAGAATTTAGTGTCCAAAAAAAGCTAATATGGAAGAGGGAAAAGGGTCATAAAAAATATGGTTAAGATGAGCTTGCAAAAGAATAGGGATCATATTGTGAAATGGGCATATAATGTCTCTAAATGTGTAGATTCTCCAACAAAGCTAAAGTCTTTGATAAGTATTTCTAGTCTTAAAAGTTCTCTATCCATGAAACAATTTAACGTTTCAGATATTTTTGTAATATAAAATGTTTATTTCAAAAGTAACATTTAAAATATTTTTGTAATATAAAATGTTTATTTCAAAAGTAACATTTAGATGGTAGATTTCCTGTTTTGGTATTGAGGATACACTCACCAATTGGGTCCTAAGCTTTTAGTTATGTAAGATTGATGTTTAAATTAAATATGTTGCTAGAGGTCATCAAATAACATGAATCATTACTCCAAAAAAATTAGGATATTAAACGTGCATTGCAAAAATATTTTCACAAATTAATAATAGGGTTTGGATTAGTAATTCATCTCTTTTAACAATGAATTTATATAAACTTACATAAAAACAATAAAGTTCGAAAGGGACAACATTATGCTTTCATATCATGTAAAAAATTGCATTTCTCTAAAATTTAACTTTTTATTCATTTTTAACCACAACCCCTTTTGAGTTTTCTAAAGATATTTGCAGTCATTAATATGTTACAAGGGAAATTGATGCTAGTTCCTTAAGGAATGAGTGAAGTTCAATCAATTTGCAATGTGAATTGATATGATTATGTAAAAGATTAAATGAGAAAAAATATTTGATGAAAGTTTTATATTATATCTTGAAAGTAAAATTTACATCATTCATGATATATATTTTCTAAATTCTAGCAATGTAATATAAACTTGCTCAATATTTGCTATGAACTAGTTATCACTCTTAAATTTTGTGTTTTTTTTAATTCATCTTTTAATTCTATATGAGTATATATAGGATTTTCTGTAAGGAAAAATTGAATAGTAATGAATAATAGAGTATAAACAACCTAACAGATACTTAAATTTTGGTGGTATATTTTCTAAGGGTGATTAGCATCTAAATTTTTACTAGAGTCAATACTAGTTTAGGTACGGTAGTTATTTAATGTAAGGTGAACTTGGTTTACTATGTTTTTTATTATTAGATAAGGCCCATTAAGTAGGTAGCATTGTAAAAATGTAGTGTGGTCTCCTCAAAGAAGGCCCACTAGGCAATTAAGATTAGGTTTTCTAACTAGTTATAAATAAGGATGGAGTTTTCCTTATTAATCATGTATTATATTGCAGCTTAGCTCATTAAGAGATTAACTCCTAAAAAAATAAAGTAAATATGTAGAAATTAGGTTGTAGATTTGCAGTTGCTCATGAAATTTTAATCAAGATCACAAGACACAAACCTACTCTACTACTCTGCAGGCATTAATTCACAATTTAGAACAAAAATATCAGACATGCAAGAAGAAATAACACACATATAACAAGTATTTTTATTTGGGGAAAGCAATCTGCTAAAAAAACCCAATGCATGCCTGCATTAATCAAATGAATAGAAATGCATTACAATTTCTTTGCTCAACTTAGCACAACCTGCAAGTGCATAACCTATCTCTCTACTCATTGAATGCCTCTGACCCAGACTTAGTCAAATTTTGCCTCTGCTTGAGCTCCTATTTCCTTGCGTTGTTCCTTGAGGAATTAGGTCCCTATTATTTAGGAAATTCCTCAAATTGAATTGCACAATTCCTTAGGTTGATCATCTGATTGCATGCAATACCTGTACACTCAAGACTAGTCTACAATTGATGTTACACTGCCTTGGAATCTCCACCTCAACTGGGTAACTTGAATTCTCCACATGTACTAGTTATTTTGGGTTGATTGATCAATTAACTGAATGATCACTGAGCTTGACTAAAGTCCCACTACATAAATTGACTCTCCAGTAGTTCTTCCAATAGTTGGAACTAGTTTAACTAAAAACAACCTAAGATAATTGACCTTAATTTCTACAAATTAGTAATCACACATGCTTAACTGAACTCTAACTCCTCCAACTCGAATTTACTGAGTAAATTGGGTGACACAAACCATGTCACACAAGTTAACATCATCCAAATTGCTTGTTGATGTGGAAATTCAAATTTTCTCAATTTAATTAAGGAAAAATCAAATTGGAAATTTCTTGCTGCATTTTTTCGACAAAATAAGAGTTAATATTTGCATAAAAGGTTAAACATTTTTAATACATTATTTATGATTCAATTTTAAAAAACAAAAATCAAAACAAAGTATAACACATCCTTTTTAAAATTTACAATATTTTTATACCTAATTCTATTTATTGGGAAAAAAAATAATTTTAATATAAATCAACATAATAAAATTTATTGAAACAACTTTTTGGTGGGGCATTTAACATCCTCAATTAATGGTATAAAAGAGAACATAATATCACCAATTGACATAAATTCATTTCCATAAAGGACAACGAAAAAAGTGACACTTTAATTTCATGTGACTATTTCCAAAGTAAAGAAAAAAGGCAAAGAATGGGTTGCCATGATCTAAAGAAAATCACAAAGGAGTGTAATCTACAGCAATCTCTTTGGTTTATCCATAGTTTGAGAATTATTTGTAATATAAAGAGAATGATTAGTATAACTCTTATAATTGATACACCACATCTTAAAGCAAGTATTTTTATCATATATAAACTCTACATATTTTTGGAAGGAAATTATCAACTTTTTACCACGAAAATTTGGTCTTCAATGTTGTATAGCTTTTAGTTTCCATTAGTCATAGAAGTCTAAAAGGCCTCTCATTAGATGAAAACCAAGGGTCAATGAAATGTATTAATATGTATTTTCTATTAATGAAATGCATCTCACGTTTATCCTAATATGCAATCTTATATTTTCATAAGCGCTTAACATGGTATCAGCGCAGACGTATTCCTTCCCTACTTAAGTTTGAGCCACTAGTTTTGTTGCCTTTGTAGACCTTTATCCACATGCTTTGAGCAAGAAAGGTTTCACTACTTGTAGTGTAGAGTATCTATGAAGCAATTATGAAAGAAGATCTCTTAATGTTTTTTTTTGTTTTTCTTTCTTTATTTTTTTGTTTGTTTGTTTGTTTTTTTTGGTGGGCACATCCAAACTACCTTTACTTGATAGACATGTTCTCTTTTATTTAGGAATAAGCATTGATTATCTTCGGTCATGGGAAGATAAAATCTTAAGATGATTTCCTGGTGCACAACATTCATCAAATTCAAGAAATTATTGCATTCTTATGACAAATACTCTCTTGTTGTCAATAGCCATTTTTGTTGTTGAGAAATCCTTCAAAACTCAGTTTCCAAGGACCTTGATTTAAATATTTTGGTCTTCTTTGCTACATAGTGTCTTCCAAATCTACATGTCCAGAGGCATTGATGTGTGGTTGAATGCAAATAAAAATCCTAGAGTAATTTATGTCATTCTTCATGTGCTCACAAATGTAGGCGCTATCTTATTCACTATATTTTGGGAATCCAAAAGTACTTGATTTTTAGTCTTTTTCCTAGCTAGTATAGTGAGGATTATTATTTTCCTCAAGGTCAAGGTAAAGGTCCCAGTTCTAATAATGATAAGGACGATGTTCTTATATTATATGCATTGGCATATACATAGTGTTGAATTCACACAGTAAGCATAATTATTTTTACTCTATATTGACATGATATATAGGTCATGAATTTCTAGTTGAAGCTGACACCTTTCATTTTTAAGATTGAATTATTGAGAAAATGGGCAGACAAGATTACAAGTATATTTACAAACATGCATAAGATAAGATCGAGTTTCCTCAACTCGAATCACAACTCCAACAAGATGAGGTACAACAAAAGAGCCAACATTCTAAACTAGTTCTTATTCAAAATAACTATGTTTTCGAGTTTGAGGTTGATTCCCATCAGCAGCCAACACATGATCAAATTAGTGAGGCCACTTCAGGAGCATATTTAAATGAATATGAGGCTTAACTTACACTTCCCAAGATCATCATTAGACCTTGGGATGGACTTATTAGCGACAAGAATAGAACTGGTCTTAGATATGAAAAGAATGTGTCCTTTCACATTTTGGACTACTCTAAACCCATTAAGTTTCAAAGTGTTGGGTTTCTTAACACAATTCATCTTCACTTTCTCTAGTTCCACATTCACTTTAGATTCATAGATGTCAACATAGTGATTCAGTTGGCCATGTGAGAGGCCAGTCTTTTGATCTTCACCCTTGTGAGCATTATGGAAAACATACTCATCATTTAGGAAGATGTTCTAGACACAGGACTCCTACAAGAACAAAGATTTACCTTTGATGGATCACTTCTTGGAAATGGTCTTCAAAAACCAAGAAGATATATTATTCATACCGAAAGTTCATTTTCGAGTATTGACATGTCTTTTAGTAGAGATATATTCATCCTCTCACCTTGTACTAAATAGGGGGAATTGATGGTCAACTATTAACTTCAAACATTTATCAAATGATCTTGAGTGCAACCAGAACCAATGCCTACAACCAGAGTCATAGTTGTAGCCAGAGATGGACTCATGTTCCATGAGCATGATTTGGTTGGTGGTCAATCTCAAACCACCACATGTAGAAGAGTTTGGCTTCTACTACCTATATCATTAGTTTGTGGTCATCTTTAAACCATCATCAGGGAGCACTTCCATTTCGTAGAAGACTTCAACATCTAGCCAAATTCATAATTGTTCCAGAAAGTGCTGCAAGCCTAGTTCCAAAGTTTATGGTCAACCCTAAACCATCACTAGTATGATACTTAGGCTTCTACTACCTCATTTGGTTTTTTGTCTTCCTTAAACCATAATTTCAAAGAGAACATCCATCCATTGGATGCCATACACTTTTGTATTTCATCTCTCTTCTTGGACTCGCATATACCCCTTCATATTAAAGGAGGGGTGGGGAATGTTAGACACCTAATCCAGCAGGGTTGGTGTGGAGAAATTCAACAATCATGTAAGTCTAAGATACCTCTTGGAAGATTAAAACCAAGGCTCAATGAAATGTATTGATATGTATCTTATGTTAATGAAATGCATCTCACGCTTATCTTAATTTGCAATCTTCTATTTTCATGAGTTTTTAATACTTTATTTTATAAATGTAACAACTATCATATTGCTTTCAAAAATTGTGAAGACCAAACTCATACAACAATTCATACAAACTCAAGAGAAACACATCAATGATAAGGTGGGGTATATTCCAGTACTAATGGATTTTCCTTCACATAATAATTCTTTCTTTCCCTGAGCTACATGAATATTGCCTAGCAAACTTATCACACAAGAGTCAATAGAAGTAGTACATGGCTAAGAGAAAAATAATTGACTTCAGATAATACTTCTTGGTTTTATTGTGTAACAACCCATTTTGGAACCCCAATCATAAATATAATTACAATACATAGTGTTGAGATTTCAACATGGAAATTTTATTAAGACATTTAACAAAGTAAATGTGGTTATTGTTATTAATGAGAATTTCTAAAATTAAATGAATGGGTGGATCTCCTACACAAACCAAGATGCCATGAGTGGGAATCAATGAGGTGAATGGGGGAAAGTGTTGCATGTTGAAATTCCCTTGCTTGGAATTTTATTTGCTAAGATGAAATTAAAAATATAGTCTTTCCCATTTGCCTAAGAGACCAGTTAATGAGGAATTAGTAGTTGAACTGCTAGCTTCCCATAATTACAAGGAGTGGAGAATTATATCAAAATTTTCCCTTAGAGGTATGGGTAAGTACCCACTTGGAAACTTCTAATTTAACTCATGAAATTACAACTCTGGCCCGCGAAATCTCAACTTGTGGAAAGAAAGAATGTTGTCAATTCATGGGAGGAGAGTGTGGGACATAAACAAATGGGTTTGGGGATGATTTAAGTGAAAATTGTGCCCAAATATGTTTTTTTTGGTTGTAGAATAGTAAGGGATTGTTACATTCATTTTTCCCCTAAGGAAATCAAAGATAACTATCTTCAACTAGAGCTGTGAAATAGAGTTGTGCTTTCTTGGCGTTTGTTGTGCAAGCATAGGTTCATTAAGGGGAAGATTTCTAAGGAACTATTGGGTCAATGAATGGACTCTTTTGTGCTCTACAATCTAGCTAAGAGACCACCTACGATCTATTGTAGATTTTGGCTCAAGTTTGTTGAAGGAACTTTTCACTAATTTTTTGATGTGAATGAGAATGACCTTCACTTGAATACCATATATTTTTGAGTGAAGATTTTTGTCCTAATGGCATCATAGTATGGCTAGGGGCTGGCTAACTGAAAAATATTTAACCCAACAGCTGAGCCTATGATTGTGTGGAAAAATCCTTGCCCTTTTCCAGTTGTAGGCATCTCCAAATTAATGAAAATAATTGGTATACACTACCTTATGGTATGTGCTTACTATTGTTTGTCATGAAATGGTTTCCAATGGATGTGCCAATATTTGTTATCAATTGAGTTGTAAAACTAAATTCTCCTATGTATGGTTGAATGGTTGAAATTAGAATGAGAAGCAATTCAAAAGCCAACTTTAATAGTTTTCCCTCCATCACATTAAGAAATACAGAGGAAAATTTGGCTATATATGCTCGATGAGTTAAATTCCTCTAATTCATGTTAACATTCAAACCTAAGTAATGTTGATAATTTACCTAGTTTAAAATAGTTCACACTTGCATGGAAAATATATATACATAATTGGATTAAAAAAAAATGGTATTAATGTTAGTTTAATCTTATCTTATGTTTTTGCAAAACCAATATTACAATTAAGAGATATCTAAATTCAATTTATAAGCAAGCTTTTTCCTCCTCTAATTTAAATGTAATCTTAAATTTATCCTTAAATCAATGGGGATCTTATATTTTCCCTAAATTAATGGAAATCTCAACCTTTCCTAAATGTTTAGAAGATTGACAACTATCTTTTTACAAGAAGAAAGCCACTTGTAAATGTAAAATTCCTATGCTTTTAGACTAGTAAATTCCATGAAATTTATGCCATAGGCAAGATATTTAATTTAATTCTTTATTTGGGCGAAGGATTAAGTTGGAAATATTATCAAAATAAGAATGGAAAATCGAGAGCACTGAGTTCTCACCATAGGAATTTAAAAAATTTACCCCTGTAAAAAGTGACATAAAATTTACACATGGGTGAGAACCTTATAAAGGAATAATGTTTATTTGAGGCCATGGAAAGAGATGAATGGCTATATATATGACTATGAAAGACGAAGTGGCCCTTATACTAACAACAAACCATCCTTGGGGTGACACATGGACTTGAGTACCACATCGTCTAGCACATGTTAATTGTATATGCATTCTAACATGGCGCATATGGTGGAATCTTGAAGGGCTCTAATTCGCAACTTGGACTTTAGAATTTGATGAAATTTATATCATCAAAGATCTTAATGAGCAGAGTATTTTGGTAACCTATGAAATGGGGTTTAAAATAGAAAAAAGAAGTATAATTTTATGGCCCTCTTCTTCTCAACATGACTTAGGAAGTTAGATGTGTTACATGTTGGGTTCCTTCCAATTACTTTGGAATCCCTTTACTTAAAATATACCTTAGCACATATTTATTTTGAGGAGAAACATTCAAAAGCAATCCATGTTTAGTACTACGTAGAACGATTCAACATATGTATAAAGACATGGTTATGAAGATAAAAAAATTCATAATAAGATAATGGGGATGGAGTCACATTCAATTTTTGGATGACCGGTTTTTATGGTCACAGTTTCAAATATGGTATGTATGGTGAATTGTTTATTATGATATTAAATAAATGCAAGGTGAATTTTATGGTTATTTCATTTCTAGCTTTTTTATTCCCATAGCCATTTCAATTTTAGAATGGGTAAAAAAATATTGAGTACAAAGTTACTTCTAGGCTTCACAAGAGTTGAAGGAGGTGGTTAATTAAAAAAAGTTAAATTGGTATTGTTTAAGATAGTTGTTGTTTTTTTTTTTGAATCATAAGGATCAAACATATTCTATGCTTATTAGACATATTTCTCTCTATATATATGAAAATTTTTCACTAAAATCTTTATGTTTTTATGGACATAGAAAATTTAATAATTTCTTTGAAGTCTCCACCACTTCTTATAATCATAAGGATCAAACATATTCTATGCTTATTACACATATTTCTCTCTATAAATATGAAAATTTTTCACTAAAATCTTTATGTTTTTATGGACATAGAAAATTTAATAATTTCTTTGAAGTCTCCACCACTTCTTATAATTTCTCCAAATAGGTTTAGACATCTTGAAATTCTTGTTAAAAAAAAACAAAACTAGAATTACATAACCATCATGTCCCAAGTTATTGTTTAATAATAACTTGTATTTGACTATTGCTATCATTTTTTAAGCAATTTACACCAAAAATCATTACAAACACGTACGTAATTAACATCAATGCAATTCCTTGATCATTACAAACACTTACATAATTAACATCAACATAATTCATCGAAAACTAGTTAAAACTTGCAAAATCAATTAGCAATTCCTGGATCATTACAAACACTTACATAATTAACATCAACATAATTCATCGAAAACTAGTTAAAACTGGCAAAATCAATTACAATTATAGTGAAGAGACGTTACAATCACTAATATAACACATGCTTAAATTCTTATTTGATATCGTGAATGTGTCTAGTGCTAAATACTAGGAACTAATTACTTATCTATCAATAATTTTAACACATTGCACATCAAAATTTTATTTTAGAAGAAAATCATAGTTCAATAAGGAATAATTCCTACTCCATTAGAACTCGCAGGTTGGAAATACTTTTTCCTAGAAGATAACTATAAGAATTTTGCAAGTTGGGAATACTCTTTCCTAAATGATAACTACACAAAAATAATTAATAATGAGGGACATTTTAATAATAATAATAATAAAAGAGGGAACCACCCTATTATAGATCAAATACCCTTAATTTTAAATGAAATAATTAATAATGAGGAACATTTTAATAATAATAAAAGAGGGAACCACCTTATTACAGGTCAAATAAAAGACAGTCAATAATAAATAAATTAGAAATAACAATAATAATCTTTGATATAATCAAACAAGAAAGTGAAGATCAATATCAAGGAAAGAGACTAAATTATTTTTTTTTAAATTGAAACAAAATATATATTAATAATTCAAAAAAATTAAAATATTGAAATGATAAATCATTTTTTTCACAAGAGAAATTAAGAAATAATAGAAGACTAATAAACCTTAATAATGAAACCCAAAATTGTAATATTAGAAAATTAATAAAAATTAATAAATAAATAAATAATTACAACCACCTCTCAACACAACAATACTAAACCTGAGAAACAAATTACTACAATGTTTTTTACGACTTCAAACATGGAATCTAAAAAAATCCATATTAAAAAAAAACAAACAAACAAACAAAAAATGAACCAACATATATTAGAGAACAAGGAGATCATAAAAATATGGTTAAGATAATCTCATAAAGGAATTCGGATCATTATGTTAAATGGACCTATGAACTTTTAAACATAATTTAAAAAGTTTCTTACTTATATATTAATTTAAGACTTTAAATATAAATATTTATAATATAATTTAAAATATTAATATTTATTAATAAGTGCGTAGTGAGACTACACCCATCAACTAAATCACTAAGCTTCTAATCATACGAGATCAATGATTGAGTAATATATATTGTTACACTATCCATAGTGATCTAATAACAATGCATTCTTAGTATAACCACATTTAATATTGAATGTTAAATGTGAATTACAAGAATATATTTACCCATTGATAATTTAAATGCGCATTGCAATGATATGTTTACTAATCAATAATTGATTTTGATTTTTTTGATTAAATTGCAATAGGTAGTGTTTTTACAAGGAGTTTGTATAAATTTATATAAAGATTTAGAAAGTATAATATAAGTGTTTTTATTTTGAGTTGGTATAAATTTGTATAAAGATAATAAAGATTTAGAAAATATAATATAAATAAAATTTTAAGGGTTAATATTTATAAATGGATTTGCTAATTTTTTATATTTAAAGAAAAACAAATTCTTT
Source organism: Pinus tabuliformis (assembly GCA_031772625.1). Taxonomy (NCBI): domain Eukaryota; kingdom Viridiplantae; phylum Streptophyta; class Pinopsida; order Pinales; family Pinaceae; genus Pinus; species Pinus tabuliformis. The sequence continues at coordinate 2,031,820,960 of CM062817.1, read as the reverse complement.
AAACCAGTCTAGATCCATTTTAACTTGGGATCTATCAAGTGTCAAAGGGATCAAATCTCTTGAGGTGCAAATCTCTTTTTTGAGTGCAAAACTTGAGGAAAGGTTTGCACCGGGAGAGATTTGATCCCTTTCGACCCTTGATAGATATGAAGTTAAGACGGATCTAGGTTGGTTAAATAGTTTCAAGTAAGACTGTGATTTCTCGTTATTTAAATAGTTTCAAGTAAGACTGTGATTTCTAGTGAATTATTTCTCTTTCTCCCCCCCGCCCCCCCCCCCCCCCCCCCTTCTCTCTATCCTTCTTCTCTCTCCCTTTCTCTCCTACCTTCCTTTCTCTTCCCTGTCTCTCTCTCTTTCTCTGCCCTCCAATCTTCTCACTATCTCTCTCCCTCTCTCCTTCTCTCTCTCCCCTCTCCTTGACTTTATCTCCATCTCTCACTTATCAGTGCCCCTCTCTCCGCCTCTATCACTTTATGCCTTTGTTCTTCCCTCCCATATATATCTAAAGTTAATATATATCATGATATATTAATATATATTAAAAAAAATAATGTTAATTTAAGTTTACATTTACATATTTACATTTTTAAGTGAGATCTACCTCCATATTACATTACATTTACGTATTTATATTTTTAAGTAAAATCTATCCTTATTGAAATCTACCCCATACTGAATTGTTTAACACCTCTTATTGAAATCTACCCCATACTGAATTGTTTAACACCTCTCAACATAATACATAATAGTTCACTTAAATTTTATAACATACAATTATTTTATTTAAAAAATTACTGATCCTAAAATCTTTCGCAACTTTTCATTCTTTTTAATCACAAACATTTTAATATTTTTAAAAATAATTAAATACATTAACCACATTAGAGAGGAATTTGACTACTTACTCAAGAAATGACGTGAAGCTCAATTAACTTATAATATAATATTAATATAATTTTGTAAGAAATGACGTGAAGCTCAATTAACTTATAATATAATATTAATATAATTTTGTTTAGAATTAAATGAGAAAAATATTTGATGAAAATTATATATTATAATTTTAAAATAACCATTATTTTGATTTATAATATATATTTTTTAGGTTTTGATGGTGCAATGTAAACATATTATACATATATAATATATATTATGAGGCGGTTATCATTTTTTAAATTTTGTGTTTCTTTTCACCATTTTAGATTATAAAAATATATATGATTTATAATAGGAAAAAACATTTTATAATATACATATATTTTTAAGTTTTGATGGTGCATTGTAAACATATATAATATATATTGTGAGGCGGCTATCATTTTTTAAATTTTGTGTATTTATAAGAGGAAAAAAATGATAAGTAAGTATTTATAAAATAACCCTCCATTTCTAGAGATGAAATGACTGTCAAAGGATCTATTAGAATCAATAATAATATAGTTATGGTGTTCATTTAAAATAATGTAAACATATATATATGTATTATGAGGCGGTTATATTTTTTTAATTTTGTGCTTTTTTTCATCATGTTAGATTATAAAACTATATATGACTTATAATATTAAAAACGAAAAGTAAGTATTTATAAAATAAACCTCAATTTCTAGAGATGAAATGACGGTCAAAGGATCTATTAGAATTAATAGTAATATAGGTATGATGTTCATTTAAAATAAAGTTGATTTGATCAATTAGAATTAATAGTAATATAGGTAGGGTTGTCATTTAAAATGAAGTTGATTAGTTGATTTGATTCACCGTGTTTGTTATTATTAAATAAATTTTATTATTTAATTAATATTAAATCATTTTAATATAATTTTAATAAAGAAAGTTTATTTAGTAATTAAATAATTAGTATTAAAATTTTATATTAATAATAAATAAAAATGAAAAATAGTTTGAGGAGGTTATAATTTTGTTTGGAAAATAGTAGAAATTTTGATAAGATTTTGATAAAATCTAGTAATTTTGAGTGGCTTTTGATGATGTTGAATCAATTTCCACCGTCAAAAAAATTATTCAAACATTCTTATAGTTAGATTTGTGGAAATAAAAAATGGTCAGATTCCAACTAAAAATAACTTTAATTATGGCTTTGGTAGACAAGGTCATAGTTAGATTTTTGGAAATAAAAAATGGTCGGATTCCAACGAAAAATAACTTTAGTTGTGGTTTCCGTAGACAAGGTCATTAAATAGGTGTAGTCTAACTTATTGACGAAATGATCTTTTAATTTTACTAATCCTACAGAAATTTTTAAAAACTTGAGTTTAAATTGTTTAATCTGCATAATTTAAGTGCTCAATGAGTTTTTAAGAGTGTTGAATCCATTTATACATTCAAAAACATATTTTTAAAAAAACTAAAAATATTGAAATTATATTGCGAGATGTAAGTGAATCAATGTGAAAAAACTATTTCATTTATAAATTAGACTGCCCCAATTTTACTAATCTGACAAAGATTTTTAAAAACTTGAGTTTAAATTATTTAATCTGCATAATTTGAGAGTGTTCCAGGGGTTTTCAAGAGTGTTGAATCCATTTATGCATTCAAAAACATATAAAAGACAAAAAAATATTGAAATTATATTGCAAGATGTAAGTAAATCATTGTGAAAAAAACTATTTCATTTATAAATTAGACTACGCTATTAAAATATATTATATTAAATTTTATCTTATTAAAAAAAATTATATAAATTAGACTAGATCATTAAAATATATTATATTAAATTTTATCTTATTAAAAAAAATCTTTATATAATGATTATCCAATAATATTATCTTATTAAAAAATTAGGAAAAAATAAATTAATACTTTATATAATGATCATCGAATATTATTATCTTACTTAAAAAAAATTAGGAATAATATTATTTTACTTTTAACAATTTAGTATTAAATAAAATATTGTAAATTTTTATCGCTGAAAAAATATTGTACATTTTTAATATATTATTTTCATTTAATTTAATTAAAAAAATCATATACTATTTATTAGAATTTACAATATTTTCCTACCAAATTGCAGTTTTTTTTAATGAAATTAAATTACTTTAATCAACAATTTTAATTTATACATTACACTTTACTAATACTTTATAAATACACTTTATAAATATGTATGTGCAACTTGCTTCCATTGGTTAGAGAGATGGATTGATAGATTTGTAAGGCTGTTTAATGTAAATAAAATTGTAAAATAATTTTCCGTATCTTAAGAAAAAGAAAGCGTATTTAATAAAAATTAGGTACAATGTGGGGAATCTGGGGGCATGGCATGAACACTATGAATCATTACATTAGATTCATGACAGTATGTCACACGTGTGGCATGTTAAGTAGTGTCCTCCTCGGTAGTTAGGTTTCTCTGTTTCCACCTCAACTAAATAAACTATATATATATATATATATTTCTCATATTTTTTAATCTTAGTACTTTTCATAGAAGTGATGAATGTGGTGCAATGGCATAGCTGTATGGAATCACTCTCAGATTTCACTGCCTCCAAAGTTGGCTGGTTGATTAAAAGAACCTTTATAATAATTATTATATCAAAGTCTCTTTACATTAATTGTTAGGGAAGATACATATTTGTTAATATAAGGAATATATACATTTTAAGAATTCAATAGGTTAGATGTGTGAATAGAACCTAGGTAGGTAGCATAACACTTATCTTCTCAACCACTCAAGCAAGACTTAATTAACTTGTGATTTACTTAATATGGAATCCAAAGAAATGTTAAGTTTTTTAAAATAAATTTAAAGGTTTTTTTTGTTTGTTATTACTTAAATAGTTTATATATATTTTCCAAATGTGCACAACCATGTAACAATAGATGTGCACAATCAATGTGCATGTTATCTCTTAAACATTTCACTTTAATAAGTAACAATACACCAAAAACACAAATATTTCTGAATGTTTATGAATTGTGTATCTATGCTTCATTGAAAACCCCTTAGAGGAACCATAATCGTGCACTAAGGTCTCCCTTACACAATGATATGGTCTTTGATTGGACATTGTATTAAGCATATACTATTGTGATTCTTTATTTTTCTCATTCATAGGGAAATATTATAAAAGGTTCCCCTTTACACATTGATATGATATTTGGTTATACATTGTCTTAATTTATGCTACAACACTTTTTTATTCTTCTCATTCGAAGGGTTGTACCACTTGCACCTTTTCTTATTCTAGCTCCCATTTGTTTGAAGAAATTGAGGAAGATATTGAAGATCATGGAAAGAGGATTGGTCTAGACATAGCCTTAAAAATACCAAACTCCAAAGAGAAAGGATTTGGAGCCATCTCATTATGCAATGTATGGATCTATTTATGTAATGTTTTCCATCTTGTAATAGAATCCCCTTTATTTCCCTTCCTATATATACTTGTATTATTTTAATGTCAGTTTAATACATTGTCTTTTATTGAACCATCAAGTAGATTAAGAGGTTTGTATAGTAGTTAGTGAGCTAGATTTAGGTTCTTATTATTGTGGAGTAGGGAATTGGTTTTTTCATTTCTTAGACGCAAGTTGTATGGAGCTTGTTGTTCCCACTCCCCTTACTCCTCTAGCTCAATAATCAAGCTTGGAAGGCTCTTATAAAGGAGAATATTATAAGTTCTTTTTTTCCTTCAAAACCATGCTTTAATTTTTTCTTGCTCACTTGATAGTGTAAACATCATATTTTTTATGTAGCTTTCCACTAATATGCCAATCCAATAATAAAGAGTGAATAGTACCCGCTATACACAAATTCTCAACAACATAATGATGACTCACTTAAGGAGGAGCATCTTTTCACTTTGATTTATTTCCTAGATTGGGCTTAAGGATTTCTTCATTTGATTTGTTTTTTTATTTTATATTAGTATTGTAGTAAACCTTAGTAGATAAAAGATAAACCCTTAAAATTTAGAATAATAAATACATCCTCACAAGAGAAAACACCAGGATTGTATAGAAGACCCTTAAGTTAGGGTAACACCACCAATTACTCCTCATAGTGGGAATCACTCCACAAAATATGCTTGTTACAATATAATAACTCAACATTTTCAATACAAACAACATGTATGTGTACATATACTCTCTCATGAGTATTCCTAGAAACCTAGGCCAACTACCCCTCGTTATTACATTTATTACCCAACAATTAACTAACGAGTATTATTCCATGAATATGACCACATTACAATAATTATCCCCTTTACCTACCTCCCTAGATACTTGATATTACATTAATAATACTCCTTGACTAGATTATATTCCATCCCATTTTGCTTTCATCATCAAAACATGAATGCAAGCCATATAATATGATATATTAAGTAATGTAGTCAATAGATACCAAACACATGCATCCATCTATCTTAATTTGGACTTAGCATCCACCATTTGTCTTACCACCTTGATCTTTTAGTATAACTTGTGTTTCTTTTATATTTGAACTCATGGATATTAGTCCTCCACATACATCTAGAGTGGGTGATTTTCTAGTGCAATGCCTGTCCATGCTAAGAAACTTATCTTGATGATTATTGTCTCTCATAGAGGTGTAGGCGGTGATTGTAAAAACCTTAGTTTGTTCCTTTTATGTTCAATATTTGCAACTTAAGGCTATAGGTGTGTTTCTTAATTAATTTTTTTTTCTTGTTCATGCTTTTGTCTTCACTATTTATGTGTGGTTGCACAACTTCTTTGAGAAAACTCACTTTGTCACTCCTGAAACCTAAGGAAATACATGTCATTCTTTTTTTGTGATTCATGCATGCAAGTTCATTATTAGGTTATGGAATGATGCTTTTGTTTGGCCATTTTCATGAAAACAATGCTTTTATGTTATATTTTTGTGTGTTGAGTTTCGTTATGATGTGAAGACATTTTTTAGAATTCGGCAATTTATAGATTTTTTAGAGTGGGATTTTTAGCTTGTTGCTCACATTATTTTGTTTTTGTTTTTCTAAGATGTGCATTTTTTGTGATTAGTGGAATTGACAATTGGGGCAATCTCATATTGGCGTGACAGGGAGAATTTCATCTAATACCAGCATAACCACTAGGTGCACCATGCATGGCCCTAACTTGGACACGGGTTAATAAGGGGATCAAATCGAGGACCTCATAATATTTTAAATAACACATTTACATGCTTTTCTAAGTGAGCTACCCCTAGGGGATTATTTTCAAGGAATTTTCTTTAAAAATTTTCATCTCAACCATTTATTTTGTAGAAATACACACAACAAAAACACACATTACACACCATACTAAGAAACGCACCCTTAAACTAAACCATATTATTAACTAAAATTAAATTAGACTTGTATTTTTTTAGTTTGGCATACCAACATATATTAGGTTAAGACCTTAGGTTTAGGTACTTTAGGTGATGGTTTAAAATCCCCTAAGTTGGTTAATAATAGAAACCTATAGTTGATTAATTAAATAAATTCCATATACACTAACATCTATGTGTAACTAGGAAGGTGCCTTCTATTCTCTTACAAAATAATGTACAAAATTGGGGAAATCATGTTGAGTGGGAACCTTAACATTGCCCTCCCACTTTTGTTATGCTCTTAACCTACAAGATGATACAAGAATACCTAATATGCGCAGAAATATACCCAGAACATAGAACAGTGAGAAATAACAGCAGGTATTTTATTATTCATAAAGTAATGTTCACTTGCCTCTTCGAGGAGGCAACCTCCAATAGAGCAGAGCTCGATTACAAAATAAGACATGATGCTCCTCGCAGGGAGTCTCTATCCTTTATATATGACTCAGACATGTAATACCATGGAGCAATACCATGGTTCTTATTAATACCATCTATCTAATACCATGGCCCATTTGCAACTAACTGTGGTCCCGCCATTAAATGTGGGTTAACCACTTACAATTATTAATATGGGCTTTATTGACTCTTTACTTAACTATAACTATGACTCGATCCTACTACATAAATAAGGGGGTTAGGGTGGGACCCTAACATGCCCTCCCCCTTAAGAATAGCCTTGTCCTCAAGGCTGAAGCTGCGGAAACTGCTGAAGAATAGTGGCTAGTTCCCAGGTTGCATCTTCCAGAGAGGTGTCTTTCCACTTGACGAGGACTTCCTTGATCATGCAGCCACGCAGGTGTCGTTCTCGTGTGTCGAGGACCTGTTCAGGTTGGAGCCAGATTGACCCTTCGTCATCCAATTCAGGTAGACTGGTTTGAATTCTGCAATTGTTCCCAATCACTTTCTTGAGGCATGAGACATGGAAAACTGGATGGATTTTTGCAATGGGTGGCAAAGCTAGCTTGTAGGCCACTTCTCCAATGCGCTGAAGTACTTGATATGGTCCGTAGAATTTTGGAGATAGTTTCTGACAACCCTTGTCTTTGAGTGATGTTTTCTTATATGGTTGCAGCCTCAAAAATACCTGATCCCCTTCTTGAAATTGGCGTTCTGAGGGATGCTAATCTACCTATTGCTTCATGCGGTTTTGAGCTTGATGAAGATTCTCTCTAAGATGGGCGAGCATGGTTGTGATGTTCTGTAGGAGTTGATCCACTGCTTATACCTTTGAGCACCCCTTGATATAAGAAGTAGGGGAAGGAGGGAGTTGACCATAAACTGCTTCATAGGGAGTCACTTTGGTGGTGGCATGATAGTTGGTGTTATACCACCATTCAGCTAGAGGTAACCACTGTACCCAAAGATGTTGCTTTTCTGAAGTGAAACACCTAAGGTAGGTTTCCAGACATTTGTTGATTGCTTCAGTTTGACCATCCATTTGTGGATGATAGGAAGTACTGAGTTTTAGTTGGGTACCTTGTAGCCTGAAGAGTTCCTGCCAAAAATTACTAGTGAAGACCGGGTCACGATCAGACACAATAGAAGTGGGCATGCCATGCAGTTTGAAGATCTGATCCATGAAAGATTGAGCAACCAAAGTCGGTGTAAAAGGGTGGGGTAGGGCACAAAAATGAGCATACTTAGAAAGTCGATCCACAACCACCATGATGACTGACTTGTTCCCTGACTTTGGAAGACTTGTAATGAAATCCATAGAAACCTCCGTCCATATTGATGCCGGGATGGGCAATGGTTGTAATGTGCCTGGTGCTTTGACTGTCTCCCCTTTGTGGCGCTGACAGACATCGCATTCCACTACAAAAGTAAGAATGTCCTTTTTCATGCCTGTCCAAAAAAATGATCTTCTAGTGCAAGCATACGTCTTCTGAAAGCCTGAATGTCCTGCAGTGGGGGATGAGTGCAACTCTGCCAAAATGCGGCTTTTGAGGGTGGATGTTGGTGATATTACGACTCTGTCCTTGTAGCGAAGAATCTCATCCTGCCATGAGTAGCCCTTAGTGGAATTTGGATCCGCCTGCAATTGAGTAATGAGTTGGGAGAGCCAGGGATGTGAAAACCATTCCCTGCGAGCCTCTTCAATCCATTCTGGAATGGGAAGGGAAATTGCGAGCAGCGTACTTTCCTCCTCAAATTGGCGAGATAATGCATCTGCTACAATATTTTCGCGCCCTTTCTTGTAAATGATCTCATAATCATATCCCAAAATTTTGGCGAGCCATTTATTTTGTTGTGGTGACGATAGGCGTTGCTCCAAAAAAATATTTAAGACTATGATGGTCTGTGCGGATTTGGAAACGTTGCCCCAATAAGTAAGGTCACCAGGTATCTACTGCATGTAAGATGGCCATCATTTCCATCTCATAGGTAGTTTGTCCCAGATTCTTCCCACTTAGTTGTTGGCTTGTGAAGGCCAAGGGTCGACCTTCCTGCATTAAGACCGCCCCAATACCTGTACCCAAAGCATCACATTCAATGACAAAAGATTTGGTGAAGTCGGGTAGTGCTAAGACTGGAGTGGAACACATGGCATTTTTGAGAGATGTAAAGGCATGTTGTGCTTCATCATTCCAGAGGAATGAATTTTTCTTGAGGAGTTGAGTGAGGGGTTTCGCAATGCTCCATAATTGCGGACAAATTTGCGATAGTAGCTCGTGAGACCCAAAAATCCTCTCTGGCTCTTCAAGGTCTTAGGTTGAGGCCAATCCTGCATTGCCTGGATCTTTTTTGGGTCCACCCTGACACCTTCACGCCCCACAATGTGGCCCAAATACTCAACTTCTTCCATGCCAAAAGAACACTTGGACATCTTAACAAATAATTTATGCTTGCGGAGCAGTTGCAAGAGAAAATCTACATGTTGAAGATGTGCAGCGCAAGTGCAACTGTAGATGAGGATGTCATCGAAGAAAACAAGGACAAATTTTCTGAGATATGGTTTGAGGAGGTGGTTCATAAGGCTCTGAAAAGTAGATGGGGTGTTACAAAGACCGAATGGCATGACCGGGAACTCATAATGGCCTTCATGAGTTCTGAATGCAGTCTTTGGAATGTCGACTTCTTTTATGCGAATTTGGTGGTAGCTTGAGCGAAGATCCAACTTAGTGAATAATTGAGCCCCATTTAGTTCATCCAGCAAATCATCAACAACTGGGATGGGAAATTTATCTTTGACGGTCAACTTATTGAGGGCCTTGAAGTCTGGACACATACGCCATTCCCCATCTTTCTTGAGCACCATGACCACCGGTGATGAATAAGGACTAATGCTGGGACGAATGACTCCTGCTTCCAAAAGTTCCTTGATTATTTTTTCTATTTCATTCTTTTGGGCGAACGGATATCGATATGGGCACACATTTGGTGGTTGGGCCCCTGGGACCAAAGTGATGCTATGATCATGTTCCCCTCTCGAGGGTGGAAGCTCATGAGGCTTGTCAAAGACTGGCAGATGGTTATTTAAAATCTGTTGCATCTCAGGATGAATCGGAAGCGAATTGGGTTCGATGGCTTGGATGGCATTAAATTGAGCTATAACTCCATGATGGCCCCTTTTTAACAATTTTTCCATCCTATGTGAGCTGATGATAGAGGGAGCTCCCGCCTGGAGTCCGCGGAGGGTATGTGTGGAGTTGTTTTGCTTAAAGCTCATATATAACTCCTGGAAATCCATTGTGATTGGCCCAAGTGTGCGAAGCCATTCAGCACCGAGGACAATGTCGCACCCTCCCATGTGTATGGCAAACATGTGGGTCTTCAACTGATAATCCCCCATTTGAAGTTTGACATTTTCACAGCGACCTTCACATTTCATTATTCCCCCATCCGCAATTTGGACTTGGAAGTTAGAAACGGCTCGTACAAAACAATGCATTGCTTCAGCGACTCTTTGATGGATAAAATTATGTGTGCTTCGACTATTAATCAAGACTACTACTGGGCAGTGCTTAATAAAACCTTTGATTTTGAGAGTTTGAGGTGAAGAAATCCCTGCCAAAGCATGCAGCGAAATAACTGGTTCGTCAGGGACATTGTCCTTCTAGTTGTCCTCTTCATCCTCCTCAAGTTCCTCAAGTGGTGGGGCTTCCTCCGATGAGCTGTAATTAGTAGCATCAATTTGAAAAAATTTGGGCTCCTTGCATTTATGACCTGGGGAGTATTTTTCATCACAGTAGTAACATAATCCCTGCTTTCTTCTTTCTGCCATTTCTGCAGGTGACACCTTTTGAACCTTAAGTGTTTGAGTAGTGTTGTGAGCCTGTGGGGGGCGACCCTTGGCGGTGAAATTTGGGCGATTGGACTGGGCCGCTAACACACATTCAACTTTACGAGCTACCTTGCAAGCCTCTGACCATGTGGGAGGGTGGTGCAGTCAGACGTGAGCTTGTATGGCCTCTTTAAGACCACTGATAAAACATTCCATGTAGAACGCATCTTGGAGACCCGTAGTGCGGAAAGCTAAGGCTTCAAAGGCTGAAATATATTCATCCACTATGCCAGTCTGTCAGAGCTTAGTGAGACAACCCAAAAAAGCAGAGTCATGATCAAAGCGCTCTATAAGAGATTTTCTGAAGGTGTCCCAAGTCAAGAACCTTCCATTGCAACATTGATGCCATTGCCACCATTGCCATCTTTCATTGTCCAAGTACATGCTCCCCACCATGAGCTGAGTCTCATTATCTAAGATGTAATTCAGATTGAAATACTACTCCATTTGTGCTACCCATGCTGCCGGGTGAGAACCATCAAATTTATGCATATCCAACTTGGGTGGTCGCAAACGGGATTGTTGGTGGGTGCCCCAGAGGCGAAGAGAGTGGCTAGACTCACCCTCACTGTGTTCATTGTCAATATACGCCTCCTTGCGGGCTTCCGCCTTGCCCTTTGAGAGTGCGTTAGTTAGTGTCGTCAGCTAATCTTGGAGGTCTTTCAAGGATTGTTCAAGTTTTTCGATATTCTCATTGGCCATAGCTTGAGCTTTAGTTTCTACCATGCACCGATCCGATGTACTTGAAATTTGGGACCGCCCAAAATTTTTTTGCACTAACAATTGAATAGTACCACCTTGCTCAACTCGTCGTCCTGATTCTTATGGGCTGGAATTTTTATTTTTATTTATTTATTTTATTATTATTATTATTTTATTATTATTATTATTTTTTTATTTATTTATTTTTATTTTTTTTCTTTTTCTTTTTCTGAAAACTCCTAACGGAGTTTTACTCCTTCCTTGGGAATACTGCAGTAGTCGAATCCCCAAAATGTCAACGCTGCCAAAAGTCTTGCGAAAATCATGCCTCGGTATAGGAACCCACACAACTACTTAGATCTGGATGGCGGCTCTGGTGGATCTGAGAGATCTGAATGGCTGATCGGATAAATCCGAGTGGTGGAACAGATTACTGCTGCGGATCTGATGGATCTGAGCTGCGGGACTGATTTCTGCTGCTGCTGCAAACCCCACTTGCAAGATATGATCTGGCAGAGATTATGCGTGCTCCAGAGATAGAAAAGGGAACTATGGTCTCGAGGAGTCTCAAGTGCTACAGATCGCAATATACATAAGGGTCTAATAATAGTACTTGGCCCAATTTTTCAGGGCACTAACCAAGGAGGATCAATCGTACCCTTAGCCATACAACCCGACTACCCTATCGTACGGGCAAGTAATCTCTCCGAGTGTTGTTCTCGGTGTACTGTAGCAGCAAGACGGCCGACATTTTATCTATGGCGAGGTTTCAAGGGAGCTAGGGGGCTTCCGATATACTAGAGGGTACTTGGAAGACAGTCCGTGCGCGGTTCTGTCTAATGCGCTACTACTCGAAGGGGTACCCATAGGGGTTACAAGGGAGTCCAACAAGCGTGACCACCTTTTGTATTTCCTGCATGCATGCCTGCCCAAATCCGCAGGTTTATGCGCACAATGACAGATCTCGTGGTTTAAAGACGTCGGAACACGTCTCTAGGCAAAAAAAAATTTGCTAAAAAATGGAGATCCCACCGGCCCTGGAAAGTGCTCTGATACCACTTGTTATGCTCTTAACCTGCAAGATGATACAAGAATACCAAATATGTGCAGAAATATACCGAGAACATAGAACAGTGAGAAATAACAGCAGGTATTTTATTATTCAGAAAGTAATGTTCACTTGCCTCTTCGAGGGGGCAACCTCCAATAGAGCAGAGCTCAATTACAAAATAAGACACGATGCTCCTCGTAGGGAGTCTCTATCCTTTATATATGACTCATACATGTAATACCATGGAGCAATACCATGGTTCTTATTAATACCATCTATTTAATACCATGGCCCATTTGCAACTAACTGTGGTCCCGTCATTAAATGTGGGTTAACCACTTACAATTATTAATATGGGCTTTATTGACTCTTTACTTAACTATAAATATGACTCGATCCTACTACATAAATAAGGGGGTTAGGGTGTGACCCTAACAACTTTCATGTGGGAAGATTTAAGGAATACCAACCCATTGGTGATGACATACTAGACACCCAACCTTTTGAGACAATGAAAACAATTTAGTCGACAAGGGCTTTGGTAACTCCATATTTCTTGGCAACACAATGTGAATTAGCATTCTTAGTGACCCTTCTTAGCATTTTCCACTTAGGGTACTTATTTGTGGGCTTGTGGTGATGTATCATTTAGCAAACAATATTCACCATTGATGGCCCATTGGATTTGATCATCTTTAGGCATAAGTGGATTTGGTTAATTTACTTTCTTACCAACACGTATGCAACCTTATTCCACTAGATTTCATCACCTTTGGTGCATGCACATTTAGTAGTCCCTTAAACAATATTCACCATTGATGACCTATTGGATTTTATCACCTTTAGACACAATTGGGGTTGGTTAAATTGTTTTCTTACATTCACTTATGTAACCTTCCTCCATTGGATTTCATCACCTTTGGTGCATATACATTTGGAAGCCCATTTTTGAACTATTTTCTTAAGGCTTATTAGTGTCTCATAGGCATAGGCATGTGTTTATTATTATTATTTTTATTGATTAAAGTTCATATATTGAGACTTTAGATAAATTTGTGAGAAATTATGACATCGTTACTTCAATCAATCTTATATCTTCTCTTAGGTTTAGTGGTGAATCCCCACCCCCATTTAGCACGTTTACCCACTCATAGATATGAACTTCAAGGCCCCACTCCCTTCCCTGCCACAACAATACCTTTATCGCTTTAGCTCCAAACATTTTGAAACACTTTTAATTACTTGTTGGACATGAGATTGGGATGGGACTCCTTAGTACTTGCATAAAATTAATTATATTCACTTCATTGATCACATTCATTAGTGGAGACAAAGGAGAAATTTGTGTAAGATCCCTTGGACAATAAAATATTGTTAGTTTAGTTCTTGAAGCCCTTTCTTCCTCACATCTCTAAGGATGTTTTTGTGCAACAACCCTAAAATAAGGAGGATCCAATCCTTAGAGCCTAAGAACTTGATTTGGTTTTTTCTTAATTAGGATACTCATATATTGTCATACCTAATTCTTTTAGATCATCACATGTTGATCCACCTCCAACATTGGGTACATCTCACGCAATTGATGGCCTTACAGGAAAAACTCAAATGATACCTTATGCTCCAAACCAATTAATCCATGTGTCCTTTTTTGGATTTCCTAATCCATATGGAGGATTGATTATTCCATATGGAGGTCCTGTTGTAGCAGCTACAACCACCCTCCAAAATTTTTCCTTAGGTTCGTTTTGGAGCCTCCCTACCAACCTTCCACAGCAACATGTCTTGCCTTGTCAAGTACACAAGCTTCAGTGATTTTCTAGCAGATTGCGAGCCTGTGCATGATGGCTTGTTGCACCCCCCTCACAGGTTGTTTCTCTGGACTTGATCTAGATGCAGGTTGAACAACTCCCTCAAGAAATTGTGTAATTCTGGAGGGGAACCAGCCTTCCCTCCAGAAATTGCGCAATTCAGTTTGGCAGCCTGTCGGGCTCCAGAATTGCACAAATCTGCTTGTCACCCTTCACTAAAAAAATTGCACAATTCCTTCCAGCAGGGCTGCTCAGCATAGAAATTGCACAATTTTGGGTAGCAGTTAGTTGTTCAGCCCAGAAATTGTGGAATCCTTCTGGGAAGTCAGCCCAACTCCCTCCCAGAAATGTGAAAATTTTCCCCTCAGCTGAGCAGGTTGTTGCATGTGCCATTGAGTTGACCAGTTCCATCCGGGACCGAGAAAACTTGACTTGCATGCATGGGCTGCTTTTTCCTGGAATAGAAAAAAGCAACATGCAAAAAGAATCCCTAGATTTTAGGGAGCTATTTTTAGCAGTTGGAGGTTACATGTAAAAATTGTTTTAGAATGTTTCCTCCAAGTGTCGATTTTTCCTAGATTTGTGGCATGCGTGTCATGAGCCTCAAACTAATTTATTCGACGCTACAGAGCTCACTTATTCACATCGATCTTGGAGCTTTGACATCCCACAACACATCCAGCTCAGCTATTCATGGGTAAGTTGGCTTAGCTTGTCTTTTGCAGCGTTTCTGTCGCTTATTGTGTTTTGGATTGTGTGAGTGTTGTTTGCTTGATTTATGTGAATGCTTGGTGTCATTTACATCCATGCTTGTACTAGCACCGTTTCAGTTTTCGTTAGCATCTCACTGTTGTTGCATGCATGAAACTGTTTTGCAAGAACGATCGTTGATTCAATGACTTGCTTCACCCACATGCATGTTGTTTCATTTTCTGAATATTTCATTCATTGATTGCATGCACGATCATTCGCTCCTACTTTCACTCAGAATTGCCATGCATTCACATTCACATTTGCTTTTAGTTGTCCGTCAGCGGGTCTGGACAGCCTTGACCTCAACTCTGCCTCACCAAGACAACATTGCACAATCTTAAGAGCGAAGGCTCTGTCTCCCTCTCAAGAAATGCTTATTTCTTCCCAATGACTATCCTCAAGTCTTGCATTGCGCAATTCTGAGGGACAGTGACTACTGACCCAGAAAATTTCGCAATGCAGTCACTAGGCTTGCAACCATTGCCAGCTGAGATTACGCATTGCGCAGTTCCAGTAGCCAGCAGGCCAGTTTGGATTACGATGCATAATTCCAGCAGCCAACTAGCCTCCTCGACAACCCAAACTACCTTTTGCACAGTTCTGGCATCCAGTCTCCCAACCTCCCAAAAAAAATGTGCAATCCCTGTCGTTCCTCAGTTTGCTTTGGTTTTAGCTGACATACTTCTTGCCATGCATAACACTATGTCTCTAGATCTAGCAGGTGTTCATCCACCTCTTAGTAGTTCAGGATCAATGGCCTCCAAGAGAGTGGGATCAAAAGACATTGACGGAAGTGCAATTGGAGCAATAGTTGAGCGAGTGTCTACAAGTCTGTCGATCTATGAAGACACCAAGCTAATTGTAGACAAGGACATCAAGATGAAATGGAAAGAGGTCAATGATTCATTTGCAAGCACATTTGGGGAAGACCTTGAAGACTGCCAAGTCTATGTGAACATCCACAAGTCCGGCTTGTCCGGATTGCATGCAAGTATCCCTTGCTTCGCACACTGATCTAGAGATGATGACATTAACCAGTCTTAGCGGAATGGAGATTACTACCTTCAGGGCACAAGATTATGATGAGATGTATCATATGTCGAAACCCGTGATCACCATGGAGACTCCCTTCAGCATACCCAGTAGCAATGCCAACTCTCGAGATATCTTGAAGAATTGGGTGAAAGAGCCGGCTAAATTCAGGACGACACCTAACCAGGTCTACAAGACAAAGATAGTGCAGAAGACGTATCAATACTTGGTCATCTTTGCATGTCGTCTGTATGGCCAAGAAAGTACAGAAACCTTCCCACTGAGTTGGGTGATTGCATTGGACCAACTGGCTAGAGAAGGCAAAGCATGCAACTAGTCTGACATGTTGGCTCATCAACTGAAGGAACAAATAACAAGGGCTTGACAACTGCCCAAAGGTATGCAAGCAGAGATCTACATGTCTGCCTACATCTTGAATGAAATCTGTTCCCGTTAGGAGTTCCCCGGCTTGAAGTGGGCATGGACATCGGCGGAGACCTCTATGAACACTTATTGTAAGATGTTGTCCGAATGCAACTTTAGAGGAGTTATCACACAACTATCTGATCATTTTGTCACCCCGATTTACAAGATGATATTCGAACATGATCAACCCTGCATGTCGAAGGCAGAAATAGAGGCACTGATTTATATAGCAGATTGGTATGCCTCACCGTCCGACACCTTCATACAAATGTACAACGCGGAGAAGCCTCTGCATGTTCTCTTGAAGTTTTCCCTGGACAAACTCGTCATGCAAGAAGTATCATATCACATCTCGGAAGGGTTATTAGCTAGGCTGCACTGGAAGAAGAAGGCACCTTGGTCTGCTCTTTCGTTGCGGATCGGGTTTTATGAGATACAGACTTTCAAGCATGCAGATGTTGAAGCAGAGGAGATGAAGAAATATACATTTGATGCCCGAAGTTACAATTCGTATGACCCACAATGTCTTGTGAAAGGCCACTACATGAGAGTAAAATTTAACTGGATCCACGAGGCATGCCATTGGGTGGAGGAAAACCCATGGAGATATTGTTACAACTTCTCCAAACCCAATGAACCGATCAGCCTCGTTGTGGAATGGGTAGTGAAGCAGCATCCCTGAGAGCACCATAAGCAGTAGCAACAGAGGTAAACATACTAGTGCGCGAAAAGGGCAAGAGGAAGGTTGTCGATACCATGGAGGAAGAGAAAATTTTCATGTTCCGAGCAGACCAACTTGTGCAGAAAGAAGCTTTGGCAATAGAGGCAAAGAGGCAACAATGTGACAAGAGAAACACGCAAAGGTAGAGAGAGAAATGGAGAATGGAGGAAACAAAGAAAGAGTTGCATGAGTTGAAGGAGAAACTCCGAAAGGAATAGGAGCTGCGTAGCTAGGAGAAGGAAGCGTAACAGGGATAGGTACAACAGGGGACACAACTTGTACAAACAGATGAAACTGTGCCCGTATAGGTAGAAGACTCATCAGAACAACTGGCATCAGGTAGACAGGGTGAACCATTGTGGGAGAAGGACTTCGCTGAGGAGATAGAGCAAGCAATTGAACAGATGGATACAGATGTGGAGCAATAGGAGTTAGAGCAAGATATCGACCTCATGCCTCATGACCAAGAGGTCGACTCACCAGCTTCACTATATCCAGAAGAGGAGCAAGTCCCAAGCGACCAAGGAGACACTAAGATACTTGGAGATCAACCAGAAGGAGAGATGCACAACATCTCATTCAACGAGTATCAACATAGAGTTGTGCAATATCGCAAAGTGTCGACTCTAGAGGATCATACATATCCTACGCAGTTTGAGGAACGAGTGATTGTGTTTGACGTGCGCAAACATCCAACAGCATTGGCTGATGGTACCAAAGCATATTCCGAAGCCACTAGCTCGAGTGTTCACTTCCTGATAGCTGAGAACGAGCGAATGGCTGAGGAGCTACAGATGACCAAGCAGGGAGGAGAATTGGTTACAACATCCTCCCGAGAAGAATTAAAGAAGGCAATATTGGATGAAGTATTGTCCCTTGACACAGTAATGCGAACATTGTGGTACTGTGCATAAGGCATTCATCCATCTCAACGGTTGGCAACAATGATGTGCTAGAAGATCACATATCTTGTCGAACGTTCATGCTGTTGTTGATTACATGCAAACATGGATGATGAGATACAAGGGAGCCTCGCTACACTTGCCTAAGATGATGAATCGTAGAGTGGTCGAGCTGAAGGCACACATTCAGAGTCAGATCTGGAACTATGAAGATCTCCCGCAGCTCATCACTAGTCTACAGGCTTCCCATACATGTGTATTCAAGATTATGGATGTTATTGTGCGCGCACTTGTGATCCATTCTATTGGGACACTCACCCAGGTGAAGACAAAGGCACGGGTCCAACTAGAGATTGACTTGTACTTTGACGAGTTGATGTGCATAGCCACCAACCCAGACTTGTCAATCAGTGCAGGCACCATGCACAAGTATGTTTCTGGTCCGACCGCACTCAAGACAACGATGCACATGCTATTAGATGAGTTGGATAGAGGAGCCCAAGCAGTGTACCTGGATGCTATGGAGGCAAGAATTCGTTTCCAAAAATATGTCACCTTAGAGTACACAGACACCATCGTGGACTACCGAGCTTGGCATCAATTCGCTACTATCGACCACTGTGAGGATATCGAAGCACTGGTCTTCCAATAGTTGTTCGATTCATAGTGATGCCTTGCATGGCTTTCTCAAGCCATTTTGTCTCACATGGGTACATGTGCATTGTAATGTAACGTCTTGTCAAGTGTAAGTTCAAGTGTCGATAGTTGGATGTAACAATCATAGTGTAGATGAAGAGTCATGAGGGTAGATGAATAGTCACAAAGGGGAATGTCAAGGGCCACCCCACCCTTTGCTATATATAATCCCTCATAACTCATTGTATAGGATTTTGGTGAGCAAAGCTTCCAATAGGAGTATCTTAGAGAAGGCTTGGACAGTATTGTAATGAGCCTTGGCTTCTCCACTGCGCAGAGCTAGTATATCTCTTTGGAGGAGCAGGTAGTCGTGACTATAACGTTCTATTGTCAGAACTAGTGGTTGGACATGGATGTATTGTATGGCTAGAACTTATACTTCTTTATATAACAGATCCAACACGTTTCATGCATATGTGGTATTGTATTTAAGCTATCTTGTTTACTCTAAACGATATATGTATCTATTTGCTTACGCATGCATGTGTAGCTATTTTCTGTATATGTATGTATGAATCTTTCTGAAATGTGATGTTGGTTTAACCATAACTTTGGATTGCTAGCTTACTTTCCTTCCATATTGTGATGCATATTTGCTCGTGTGTTCTCTTAATTGCGTGCTTTCACAGGTTTCCAAGGGGCACACTTACCCCACCCTCCATGTGTTAGAACCTCTCATGCAACTTCCTTGACTTACTGCATATGTCACACACTTGCTACCAATAGGGACATCTTACTTGCCTCTGTGTGAAACCACGGTCAAGGCATTACCGTAAGACCCACTACCGGGACTCCTACACCAAACGGTATGAGGTCTAATTGGGGCTTCTTACTTGGGATATGCCTGACATGTTGGCGGGTCCAACACGTCAACATTTCTGGTGCTAGAAGGAGGGCCAGATGACAAGATGTGTCCTCTCATCCTATTTTGAACCTTTGCATAGCTATCATGGAGTCTTGCATTCTCAACCCTCCATGATGTTTTTCGCATGCCGAACCTGTCCACATCACGAGGGATTTTTTTGATCTCTTGTCTACATACACGTATGATGGTGAAGGCGAAGTGGCTTGGCCTGTGTTCTTACATGACTTCCTTGCCATGCTTGATGAGGAAGATGGATGTTTTGACAAATAGGCTAGTCTGTTGCTTGCATACACACTTCGCAAATCCCCACATCGATGGTTGTGCAGCCTACCGGATGACATCATGCACTCACTTGAGAACTTCTATGATCTCATTGAAGATACTTTCCATCATTTTCATCCATAAACATATTGACCACAAACTATTATGACAATGGAAGGCTCTGCATGAATCACCTGATGATTTTTGGCAAGGCTTCTGTGTTTTGCAGTTTCAAGCTTCGAGAAGCGAGATGAAGTTTCAATATCTCATTGATAGATTCGAGTATTGCCTTATCAAATCTGTCAATACCAAGAAGAAATATGAGCCCAAGCTTTGCTCAGCATACTTCAGTGATGGAGTTGCGCAATCATAGATGGATACGATCACTGTCACAAGTGACTATTCGTCATCCCCTCATAAAACATCTCCACCACTACAGAGTGATGCAGGAGATCAAGCACACACATCAATTCAGCAGTCACATCCTCCCAACATCACTTCGCTTAATTTTTGTGTAGATTTAGTTGTGATCCATCGAGTTGTCATATGCATTATGTACGAAAACCTCCATCCCTCTGGATGATGTTGTCTTTTGTTCTTCCATTATGGATTCTACACTTGTTGTGAACGAGGATTAAGCCATCGACGGAGTTGGTGTTGCACAACCAACATGCGTTGTCATTCATGAAGAGTATGAATGGGAGCTTGAGCATCAACACTCGACGAAGGATGACTCCCTTCTGTCCGAGCCTCCTTCGTTAGACTTGCTTTTCACGAATAAGGTCCATTCAGAGAGCTGGAGTTCTACCAGTGTGTTGCCAAGTGTTGTAGCAACTACAACCAACTTCCAAAATTTTTCCTTAGCTTCATTTTGGAGCCTCCCTACCAACCTTGCACAACAACATGTCTTGCCTTGTCAAGTACACATGCTTCAGTGATTTTCTAGCAGATTTCCAGCGTGTGCATGATGGCTTGTTGTACCCCCCTCACAGGTTGTTTCTTCAGAATTTTTCCAACTGTAGGCTGAACAACTCCCTCAAGAAATTGCGTAGTTCTGGAGGGGAACCATCCTTCCCTCAAGAAATTGCGCAATTCTTTATGGCAGCCTATTGGGCTCCAAAATTGCACAAATCTGCCTATCACCTTTCAATGAAAAAATTGCGTAATTCCTCCCAGCAGGGTTTCTCAACCCAGAAATTACGCAATCCTTCTGGGCAAATAGCCCAGCTCCCTCCCAGAAATGCACAAATATTCCCCTCAACTGAGCAGCTTGTTCCATGTGCCATTGAGTTGACTGGTTCCATCCAGGATCGAGAAAACTTGACTTGCATGCATGGGCTACTTTTTCCCAGAATAGAAAAAAGCAACATGAAAAAAGCATCCCTAGATTTTAGGGAGCTATTTTTAGCAGCTGGAGGTTACATGTAAAGATTGTTTTAGACTTTTTCCTCCAAGTGTTGCTTTTTCCTAGATTTGTGGCATGCGCATCATGAGCCTCAAACTTATTTATTCGACACCTCAAAGCTCACTTATTCACATCAATCTTGGAGCTCTGACATCCCACAACACATCCAAGAGTCTTCAACACATCTAGCTTAGCTATTCATGGGTAAGTCGGCTTAGCTTGTCTTTTGCAACATTTCTGTCGCTTTTGTGTTTTGGTTTGTGTGGGTGTTGCTTGCTTGATTTCTGTGAACACTTGTTGTTGTTTACATGCATACTAGATTGTACTAGCACTGGTTCAGTTTTCGTTAGCATCTCACTGCTATTGCATGCATGAAAATGTTTTGCATGAATAGTTGCCAATTAGGCGACTCGCTTTACCCACATGCATGTTGTTCCGTTTTCTGAATCTTTCATTCACTGTTTGCATGCACAATCATTCACTCCTTCTTTCACTCAGAATCGCCATGCATTCACATTCACGTTTTCTTTCAGTTGCCCGTTGGCGGGTCTAGGCAGCGTTGGCTCGGACTCTGCCTCACCAAGACAACATTGCACAATCCTAAGAGGGAAGGCTCTATCTTCCTCTTAGGAAATGCACATTTCTGCCCAATGACTTTCCCCTAGTCTTGCATTGCGTAATTCTGAGCAACGGTGACTGCTGACCCAGAAAATTGCGCAATGCAGTCACTGCTCCTGTAACCATTGCCAGCTGAGATTGCGCATTGCGCAGTTCCAACAGCCAGCAGGCTAGCCTGGATTGTGCATTGCACAATTCTAGCAGCCAACCAACCTCCTAGACAACCTAGACTGCCTTTTGAGCAGTTTTGATAGCCAGTCTCCCAGCCTCCCAGAAAGAATTGCTAAATCCCTGCTAGTAAATCCCCGCTAGTAAATCCCCAGGTATGTTGCATGTTGTTCCTCAGTTTGCTTTGGTTTTAGCTAAATATGTCTTGCCATGCATATCGCTATGTCTCTTGATCTAGTAGGTGTTCGTCCGCCTTTTAGCAATTCAGGATCAATGGCTTCCAAGAGAGTGGGATCAAAGGACACTGACGGAAGTGCAACTGCAGCAGCAATTGAGCAGTTGATAGTTTACCTAATTTAAAATAGTTCACACTAGCATGAAATATATATATAATTGGATTCAATTTTTTTTGGTGTTAATGTTAGTTTAATCTTATGTTTTCACAAAACAAATATTACAATTAAGAGAAATGTCTAAATTCAATTTATATGCAAGCTTTTCCCTCTCTTAATTTGAAGGTAATCTTCATTTTTTGGTCTTGTATTTTCCCTAAATTAATGGAAATTTCAACCTTTACTAAATTTTTAGAAGATTGACCACTATCTCTTTACAAGAAGAAAACCACTTGTAAAATGTAAATTTCCTATCCTACATTAGTAAATTCAATGAAATTTATACCATGAGGCAAGAGATTTAATTTGATTCTTTATTTGGGTGAAGGATTAAGTTGGAAATATTATCAAAATAAGAATGGAAATTCGAGAGCATTGAGTTCTCATCAGAGAGGAATTTAAAAAATTTACCCCTATAAAAATTGGCATAAAATTTACACATGGGTGAGAACCTTATGTGCGGAGGAGTAATGTTTATTTGAGTCCATGGAAAGAGATGAATGACTATATATATGACTATGAATGACCAAGTAGCCCTTGTACTAACAAGAAACCAATCTTGGGGTGACACATGAACTTCACGTACCACATTGTCTATGCATTTTAACATGGTGTATATGGTGGAATCTTCAAAGGGCTCTAATTAGCAACTTGGACTTTAGAATTTGATGAAATTTATATCATCAAAACTTTTAATGAGTAGAGTATTTTGGTAACCTGTGAAATGGGGTTTAAAATAGAAAAAGGAAGTATAATTTTATGGCCCTTTTCTCCTCAACATGGCTTAGGAAGTTAGATGTGTTACATGTTGGGTTCCTTCCAATTCAAGCATTTTCCGGTTTGGAATCCCTTTACCTTAGCACATATTTATTTTGAGGAGAAACATTCAAAGGCAATCCATGTTTTTGTACGACATAGAACGATTCAACATATGTATAAAGACATGCTTATGAAGATAAAAAAAAAATTCATAATAAGATATGGGGATGGAGTGACATTTTATTTTTGGATGACCGGTTTTTATGGTCACAATTTCAAATATGGTATGTGCAGTGAATTTTGGATGATCGGTTTTTATGGTCACAATTTCAAATACTGTTATGCTAAAATTTGGAGATCCCACCGAGCCCTGGAAAGTGCTCTGATACCACTTGTTATGCTCTTAACCTGCAAAGTAATACCCAAACACAGAATATGCGAAGAAAAGATACCCAGAACACAGAATATGCGAAGAAAAGATACCCAGAACACAGAATAGCAATGATTTTATTATTTAGAGAGAAATGTTCACAGGCCTCTTCGAGGGGGCAACCTCCAATAGAGCAGAGCTCGATTACAAAAACAAGACACGATACTCCTCGCAGGGAGTCTCTATCCTTTATATATGACTCATACATGCAATACCACGGGCCAATACCGTGGGTTTTATTAATACCATCTATCTAATACTACCGCCCATTTACCATCTATCTAATACTACCACCCATTTGCAACTAACTGTGGTCCCGTCATTAATTGCGGGTTAACCACTTACAAATATTAATATGGGCTTTATTGACTCTTGACTATGACGTGATCCCATGACATAAATAAGGGGGTTAGGGTGGGACCCTAACAAATACCATGTATAGTGAATTGTTTATCATGATATTAAATAAATGCAAGGTGAATTTTATGGTTATTTCATTCATAGTCCTTTTATTCCAATAGCCATTTCAATTTTAGAATTGGTAAAAACATATTGAGTACAAAGTTATTTCTAGGCTTCACAAGAAGGAGGTGGCTAACTAAAAAGGAGTTAAATTGTTATTGTTTAGGATAGTTTTTTTGTTTTTTTGTTTTTTGATTTTGTGAATGATAAGGATCAAATATACTATATGTTTATTAGACATATTTTTCTCTAAAACATGAAAAATTTTCACTAAAATCCTATATGTGTTTGTAGAATTTTCTCTACAAATCAGCTAGCTCACTGATATCATGTAGAAATTTCACCTGCAAATCAAGCTAATATATGTAATGTACTAAAGCATAATACTAGATTTACATCTACCATAAACTTTTCGGAAGCTAATCAACCATGAGCAACATCAAGCATGAACACATATAACTAATAAGAAGGAATCAATCACACATAACATAGAATATATCACTGGGGAAAGCACCAGCATAAAACCCCAACACTGTATTATCAATCAAGTGGAAATCCTCAACAACATACAAAAAGAATCAGCTCAAAAGCTATTCTGCTCTCTATGTACTCTAATGATGATGCTCATGGACTACCTAGCCCTGTATATAAAGGCTACACCTCAAGTCCAAGCTCCTATTTCCCTTCCCCATGCAAGGAATACTTACTAGAAATATCCTAGCATCTGATAGTACATTGTACCACATCTGATCTCAACTGGGTCTCTGACAGAAATGACATGCATCAGTTATCCATGAGTGAATACACAGTTATCTGAAAATAATAGTTGTCACATGCATGCAAGCATCAACAAACTATATCTCATTAATTTAACAACTTGTTAAATTAATCTAACTGAACTTGACTAAGTTAAACTAAGTCAACTGATCCTCTCAATATAAAACTCATCCTTAATTCCTCAATCAGTGGAGCAAATCAAGGACACATTCCCCAATTAGTGGAGAAATAATTGCATGTTCTCACAAAGACTTCAAGTTTGTTTTTCCTTAACTAACTAACTCATGGAGAATTAATTAATTAATATTCCAAACTGCTGGTAAGACCAAATTCGAATTTACTTCCTATAGATAGACCAAGGACTGCTATAAATAGGAAGGGACCCAGAAATTCTATTTTTAGAAGATGCTATTTTTAGCAGTTTCACCTCTCACCCAAGGTGGCCAAAATGCTCATTGGCCAAATTGCTATTTTTAGAAGTGCTATTTTTAGCAGTTCTATTTTTAGCACTTTCTAAATTTAGCATTTCTTGTTGCACATTTTTCAACACTCCCTCTCAACAAGAAAGGCTTCCTCTCGAACCCGATCCTGTAACTCTGGAATGTTCTGCATGCAACACATCTACCAAGTGTGGTTGCTCCAGCAACACTCGGAACAAAAAAAACTCCCAACTGACCACTCTGTTGGGCTAGAAACATACTCTGATGCTGAAGCTCTACCTGCTGCTGACAAGTGCTCCCTCTCTGACCTCTGCGCTACTACAACATCTCCATGCATCTCGCACCATTGCACCCTTCTCTGTGCTACCTTGCACTGTGCAACACACTTGTGCCTCTCGCATTGCTGCAGCTTGCATGCTCTGTGTTGTCCTGGGATTCCTTGCACTGTACTCTCTTTGCTGCTCCATCCGCATTTGTATCTACCCAATCAGTCAGTTCCTGCTACTCCACATCAGGGCTCCCGTAGCAAGGTCTCATCCAAGAAGTTGGGTACCTCAAGGATCCTGCCCCTCTTCCTTGGGACGATCACTCTATATCGCCCCACCTCCTACCTGGAGGTATGGCTGCATGTGATCCCTCTGCCCATCTGGAGGTCTCTGCATGAGTAGATGTCTCTACTCGATCTCCACTCAACTTCCCCTGTTGTGGCTGCTCCACAACCTCCTAAAGCTGTTGCACCAATCATGGCTCCTCCACAATCATGTGTGACTTCTTCTGGCGCTGCATGTTGAGAGGTAATATACTCTCCCTTTCAACCACCAAGTCTCCATCAGTTGCCTTCCTGCTCAAGGCTTTGCATGCATCTTTAACCTCAAGAGCATACAGGTTCTTGACCCGTGAACCAATCTGCTTGACCTGTCTAGTGATGATGTGTCTAAGGAAAACCTTTCCCTTACTGAAAACTACATCATAGCCTCTATCTTCCAGCATCGCGATCGACACCAAGTTTCTCTTCAGTCCTGGTACATACTTGACATCGGTCAAGGTAAGGCAAGCTCCATGCTCCCTCTGAAAAATAACCATGCCTACAATTGAGACACTATACTTCTCATCATTACCCATCGCTATGAGTATCTGGAGATCTTTCTCCTCCAAAGTACTGAACAAACTCTCGTCGTCGATCATGTGGAAAGAAGCTCCACTGTCAAGAAACCAACCACTTCCCACCATGGATGAAACCATGCATGCGAAGAGTGTGAAATCCAACTCAAACTTTGAAGCAAGTGCCTCACCTTCAGATCCTTCCTTGGATCCCTTCTTGGATTTCCTCTGTGGAAATTTTTTAGCATAATAGCCCACCTCATGACAACGAAAGCATCGCACTTTCGATTTGTCAACCTTCTTCCCACCATTGGAAGAATTGGAATCAGAAAGAGAAACCTTCTCCTTCCCCTTCTTTGCCTTACTTGCTAAGGCAGAGTTCTCCTCATCCTCCATGGATGAAGAACTGTCTCTGGTGCTTCGTTTGATCACCTCTTGCATCAAATCCGACCATAGTCATTCCCAATCTGGCAGTTTCTCCCTTCCATTAGCCGAGTCCTAGTAGCTATGCTAGCTCTTAGGAAGGCCAAGGAGTGCTAGACTCACCATATCATCATCCGCTGTCACGACCCCTACACTTGCAAGCTCATCCCTACATGTGATGAGCCTGGTCAGATACATAGAGATCGTCTCATCCTTTTCACACTTGATCTTTCGAAGTTTGTCCTTCAGTGCCAACTTCCTCTTATCACTACTATTCTGATATAAATCTTTCAATGTTTTCCACATTGCAAACGGAGTCTCCTTCCCATGGAGGCTCGAGACAATGTGATCTCGCACTCCCTCCAAGAGAATTCTCTTAGCTCTACCCACACACTTCTTCCATTCTGCCAGTTGAGTAGCATTAGTAGGCTTAGGGACTTCTTGATCAATGAAGTCCTTAAGGCCGTTATCTTCCAATACTTCCTCCATGCGATCCTTCCAAGCTATATAGTTTGAGCTGCCATCAAGGGCATACTCAAGCCTCAAACCATTGAACACCATCGATGAAATATATGTGATAAGAACTTGAGATCTATATCCCAAAATAATAAAATTCGAATTCCTTCTTGTATATTGTTCTTCCTTGATCACCTGTGCTATGATACCATGTAGAATTTTCTCTACAAATTAGCTATCTCACTGATATCATGTAGAAATTTCACCTGCAGATCAAACTGATATATGCAATGTACTAAAGCATAATACTAGATCTACATCTACCATAAACTTTGCAGAAGCTAATCAACCGTGAGCAACATCAAGCATGAACACATATAACTGATAAGAAGGAATCAATCACACATGACATAGAAAATATCACTGGGGAAAGCACCAACATAAAACCCCAACACTGTATTATCAATCAAGTGGAAATCCTCAACAACATACAAAAAGAATTAGCTCAAAAGCTATCCTGCTCTCTCTGTACTCTGATGATGAAGCTCATGGACTACCTAGCCCTGTATATAAAAGTTGCACCTCAGGTCCAAGCTCCTATTTCCCTTCCCCATGCAAGGAATACTTACTAGAAATATCCTAGCATCTGATAGTACACTGTCCCACATCTGATCTCAACTGGGTCTCTGACAGAACTGACATGCATCAGTTATCCATGAGTGAATACACAGTTATATGAAAATAATAGTTGTCACATGCATGCAAGCATCAACAAACTATATCTCATTAATTTAACAATTTGTTAAATTAATCTAACTGAACTTGACTAAGTTAAACTAAGTCAACTGATCCTCTCAATATAGAACTCATCCTTAATTCCTCAATCAGTGGAGCAAATCAAGGACACATTCCCCAATTAGTGGATAAATAATTGCATATTCTCACAAAGACTTCAAGTTTGCTTTTCCTTAACTAATTAACTCATGGAGAATTAATTAATTAATATTCCAAATTGCTGGTAAGACCAAATTCAATTTTACTTCCTATAGATAGACCAAGGACTGCTATAAATAGGAAGGGACCCAGAAATGCTATTTTTAGCAGTTTCACCTCTCACCCAAGGTGGCCAAAATGCTTATTGGCCAAACTGCTATTTTTAGAAGTGCTATTTTTAGCAGTTCTATTTTTAGCACTTTCTAAATTTAGCATTTCTTGTTGCACAATTTTCAACCATTTTTATGGGCATAGAAAGTTTAATAATTTCTTTAAAGTCTCCACCACTTCCTATAATTACTCTTAGGTATAGACATCTTGAAATTCTTATTAACAAAAAAAAAATGAACAAAACTAGAATTACATAACCATCATTTCCTACTATTTAATAATAACTTGTATTTGACTATTGCTATCATTTTTTTAAGCAATTTATACCAAAAATCATTACAAGCACTTACATAATTAACATCAATGCAATTCATTGATCATTACAAACACTTACATAATTAACATCAATGGAATTCATCCAAAACTAATTGAAACTTGCAAAATCAATTAGAGATATTACAATCACTAATATAACACATGCTTAAATTCTTATTTGATATCTTGAATGTGTCTAGTGCCAAATACTAGGAACTAATTACTTATCTATCAATAATTTTGATACATTGCACATCAAAATTTTATTTAGAGGAAAGTCATGGTTCAATAAGGAATAATTTCTATTCTATTAGAACTTGCATGGTTGGAAATACTCTTTCCTAGAAGATAACTATAAGAATTTTGCAAGTTAGGAATACTTTTTCTTAAAAGATAACTACAAGAATGTTAGCAACCTAGATTCGTCTTAACTCCAGATCTACCAAGAGATCAAATATTTTGATATGAAAGTATCTTTTAGAGTGAAAAAAGATTTTATCCGTCTGGACGCTTGGTAGATGCAAAGTTAAGATGGATCTAACCCAATTTAATTTCATCCTTTAAATAGGATACATTCCACATGAATACCATGGGTTCTCAATACCATGGGCCACTTTTTATATTTGTAGGATTAATTATTATTTTATATTCATAGGATTATTTTTATTTCTTTATTTTTATTTTTATTTTGACCGAGTTAAAATGTTTACATTACAATAATATTTTTATTTAATTTTAATTTTAATTTTATTTTTATGTAATTTGACAAAGTCAAAATGTTTATGGTACATTAGAATATCTCTCTTATACTTTTTTCATTTAGATTTAATTTATAATATGTTATAAAATAAAATGTTTAGATTTTGAAATGAGTTTTGGTTTTTGGGGATTGGTATTGGTCCATGGTATTGTAACAAACTCTATGAGTTAATAATATCCATGGTAAAATGAGGTGAATATCCATGATTATAAATCTTGTTATATTGTTAGTTTATTGTAAGTACTAAGTTGATTACTAAGATTTTTTTCAGTGATAATCACATCAGAACTAATTTGCGGACATGTTTCAAACCAAATAGTGTGGTTCATCATCACGACAAGTTTTTGCGGACATGTTTCAAACCAAATAGTGTGGTTCATCATCACGACAAGTTTTAGAATCAGATCTTGGCATTAGATTAAATGGCTAGAAAATAACGAGTAGAAAGACCCTTAATTTTAAATAAAATAATTAATAATGAGGGACATTTTAATAATAATAATAATAATAATAATAATAATAATAATAAAAGAGGGAACCACCCTATTATAGGTCAAATAAAAGACAGTCAATAGTAAATAAAGTAGAAATAACAATAATGATATTTGATATAATTAAACGAGAAAGTGAAGATTAATATCAAGGGAAGAGACTAAATCATTTTTTTTAAAAATTGAAACAAAATATATATTAGTAATTCAAAAAAATTAAAATATTGAAGTGATAAACAATTCTTTTCATAAGAGAAAATTAAGAAATAATAAGAGGGTAATAAACTTTAATAATAAAACCCAAAATTGTAATATTGGAAGGCTAATAGAAGATAATTGAAAAATAAATAATTTAAAATAGCTAAGATCATAATAAAAAAATAAGTTTTTATGTGCTTATTAATTAAATTTAAATATGATTACATCATCATTATTTTACACCACCTCTCCCCCTATCTTTTTTCTTTTAAATTAAATTTAACAAATATTATAAAATTAAATTAAAAAAAATTATTTAAAAAAAATGACATACAATTTTTCTTACATTATATCTAACTCTTACACATCTCCCCATCTCACACCACCGCCTCTCTACACAACCATACTAACTAAAATGAAAAACAAATTAATATAATATTTTTTACAAATTAATATAATATTTTTTACGAATTCAAGCATGGAATCTCAAAAAAAAAATAGTTTTCCAGGTAAAAAACAAAAAATAACCAACATAATATATTAGAGGACAAGGATATGGTTAAGATGATCTCATAAAGGAACTCGGATCATTATGTTAAATGGACATATGAACCTTTTAAACATGTCGATTCTTTAACAAAATTGAAGTATCTAATAAGCATTTCTAATTTAAAAAAGTTTCTTATTTATATATTAATTTAAAACTGTACATATAAGTATTTATAATATAATTTAAAATATTAATATTTATTAATAAGTGCGTAGTGAGACTACACCCATCAACTAAATTACTAAGCTTCTAATCATACGAGATCAATGTTTGAGTAATATATATTGTGTAAGTATTTATAATATAATTTAAAATATTAATATTTATTAATAAGTGCGTAGTGAGACTACACCCATCAACTAAATTACTAAGCTTCTAATCATACGAGATCAATGTTTGAGTAATATATATTGTTACACAATCCATAGTCATCTAATAACAATGCATTCGTAGTATAACCACATTTAATATAGAATGTTAGATGTGAATTACAGGAATATATTTACCCATTGATAATTTAAATGCGCATTGCAATGATATGTTTACCAATTAATAATTGATTTTGATTTTGATTAAATTGCAATAGCTAGTGTTTTTATAAGGAGTTTGTATAAATTTATATAAACATAATAAAGATTTAGAAAGTATAATAGAAGTGTTTTTATATTGAGTTTGTATAAATTTATATAAAGATAATAAAGATTTAGAAAATATAGTATAAGGAAAATTTTAAAGGTTAATATTTATAAATGGATTCGCTAATTTTCAATATTTAAAAAAAAACAAATTCACCTATGTTTTAAATTTTTTAAACTAGTTTAGATTCATTTTAACTTTGGATCTATCAAGCGCCGAGAGGGATAAAATCTCTTGAGGTGCAAACCTATTTTTTGAGTGCAAAACTTGAGGAAAGGTTTGCACCGAGAGAGATTTGATCCCTCTCCGCGCTTGATAGATCTGAAGTTAAGACGGATCTAGGCTGGTTAAATAGTTTCAAGTAAGACTGTGATTTCTTGTTATTTAAATAGTTTCAAGTAAGATTGTGATTTCTAGTGAATTCTCTCTCTTTCTCTCTATCTCTCCTTTTTATCTCTTTATATCACCCCTAAACATACACTCTCTCTCCATTTCTCCCTTGTCACTCCCTCTCTCTCTCTCCACTTCTCACTCTCTATGTCTTTCTTCTTCCCTCCCTCTCTCCCCTCGAGCTCCAACTCCATCTCTCTATCCCTCCTTAGCTCCAACTCCATCTCTATCCCTCCTTAGCTCCAACTCCATCTCTCTATCCCTCCTTTTCTCCTCCTCTCTCGCAAGTCCTCTCCCATCCTTCCTCTCTATCCCTTTCTCTCCTACCTTCCTTTCTCTTCCCCATCTCTCTCTCTCTCTGCCCTCCAATCCTCTCACTGTCTCCCTCCCTCTCTCCTTCTCTCTCTCCCCTCTCCATCTTTTTGTCTCCCTCTCCCTCTCTTACCCTTCTCTACCTCTCTCACTCCTCTCGCTCTCTCTCTCTTCATTCCTCCTCTCCTCTCTGCTTTAGTTTATCTCCATCTCTCACTTATCAGTGCCCCTATCTCTCCACCTCTATCACTCTGTGCCTTTGTTATTCCCTCCCATATATATGTAGAGTTAATATATATCATGATATATTAATGTATATTAAAAAAAAAAAGTAATGTTAATGTACGTTTACATTTACATGTGTTGAAGATAATGGAGAATCCTATATCAGTGTGAGTTGGTTCACGAGACCTTAGGCTATGAATTGGTTTCTATTTCTTAGGGTATGGTTCTAACTTCCCTAAAACCATGTATGCTATATAATGTTTGAAGTATATGGAGAATGTAGAGCGTTCTGTAGAGCTAAACTCTCCTGGTTCAGACTCTCCTTCGTAGAGCTAACCAGTGGGTTTTTTATTTATTAATTCAAGCATCTCATTTTAACATGGTATCAAAGCTACGGAGATGATTTATTTTTTCCCCGATAGTCGCCCCACCTACAACTTGAGAGGGCACCAACATCTTGCTGGTGCTGTGGAGAAGCTGGAGAATCTGTGAGGAAGTCGTGGTGCAATAGAGGAATTGCTGCCTGTTGCGGGAAAACGCCAAATTGGCTAACTGAAAACATGGATGCATGGAGGTCGTGTTGAACACTGGAAGCTGCATCCTTTGTTCGTGTTGAATCTGTTGGATTGATTGCATATTAGGTAGATTTTTATCAAAAACACTGTCTTTGATAAAGATTTGGGGTAGATCTATCAATTTATTTATTTATTTATTTTATTTATTTTTATTTTTTTGTCAAGTATTTATTTTGAATCATCAAGATGAATAATCAAATAATCGAAGCATACTTGAATGAGCATAACAAACTTGATGGCTCCAATTATTCGAATTGGAAATTCAAGATGCAAACTGTGCTAGAAGCGCAGAGTGCTTGGACGATTGCAAATGGGGATGAGCCAAAGCCAGTAGCTGGAGCAGCATCGATCCCAGATTGGGAGAAGAGAGAAGGTAAAGCAAGGACGTTGCTGAAGATGTCAGTGAAAGATTGCATCATACCGCATATCAGAGAATGTAAATCAACAAGCGAAATCTGGGGAGTATTGAAGGATTTGTATGAGATCAGGAATACAAATCATCTTCTGTTCTTGAAGAGCAAGATTCTATCCATGAAGATAGAGGAGAATGAAACAGTTGCTTCCTTCATATCAAGGATCAAAGATCTGAAAATCAAATTGGCAGATATTAGTGAGGTAGTTGCAGATGTAGATTTAGTCACAATTACCATGAATGGTATGATCGATGATTACCAAATGTTTATCATTGGGATAAGTGCGAGAGAGACAATCCCAAAGCTTGAAGAACTGACAGGAATATTATTGCAAGAAGAAGAAAGAAGATTGACTCTGAAGCCCTAGAGTGCAGATCTTGCATTAATGGCAAAGAAGAACTTCTTCAAAGGAAAAAGAAATCCACCACAGCAAAATGGAGGAAACCCATAGAAAAGACCGAATCAAACTCAAGGTATGCATCCGAATAGAAACAACTTTGAAATTAAATGTTTTTATTGCAGAAAAATTGGTCATATGGCTAAGGAGTGCAGGAAGAAGAAATATCATGAACAACAACAGAGGTAGAAAAGACATGCAAGTCATCTTGCAAATGATAATCATGTGTAGGACTTCAGATTGTTCATGGCAGACTTTGATGAGAATGTTGATGCAGACACCTTGTTTGTAGATTCGGGAGCATCCACACATATGACGGGGAACAAACAATTTTAAAGAAATCAACAATGGAGCACAAATCTACTTTGGTGATGATAGAAGTCATTAGATCAAAGGGTGTGGGAAAATTTATGTTATTTTACGTAATGGTACTGTAAGATATATTCATAATGTCATGTATGTGCCCGATGTGACAAAGAATTTGATTTATGTATCCATGATTACAGATCAAGATCTCAAAGTTGAATTTTTAAAATATAACTATTATATTAAAGACCTGTTGGATGGCATGAAGACTATTGCTTCAGGAATTCGAACAGGAGGTCTGTACAAATTGGATGTGAGACCAACACCAGTTCGAGCTTTGACAATAGCGAGTTTGACCACAGAAGAGTTGTGGCATCAAAGATTTGGTTATATAAACTACAACGATTTGTTGTTACTTCAGAAAAAGGAAATGGTAAGAGATCTTCCTATATTAAAACAAGTGCATAACCATTGTGATGCTTATACATTAGGAAAGGTGCATAGAGAAGAATTCCCCATTCGAGTAGAAAGGGAACAGAGAGACATGCTTGAATTAGTGCACACAGACCTTTGTGGACCCATGCAAACAAAGTCATTAGGAGGTGCACTGTATTTTTTACTGTTTGTTGATGATTGCACAAAGTTTTCTTGGGTATATTTCATGAGTAAGAAAAGTCACACATTTGAATACTTTAAGCAGTTCAGATATATCATTGAAAAGCAAACATAGAAGCACATAAAAATTCTCTCCTCCGATCAAGGGGGAGAATGCAAGAAGGAGGAACTTACCAAGTATTTTAAAGACCATGGGATATTATAGAAATTCACAGTACCCCATACTCCTCAGCAGAACTAAGTAGTGGAAAGAAAGAACAGAACATTGGTGGAATGTGCTAGGAGAATGTTGAAAGGTAAGGATATTTTGAATGGTTTTTGTGCTGAAGCATTGAATACTGCAATTTCTTTAAAAAATAGAGTCCTACAAAGAGTCTCGAGTTTAAAACTCATTATGAAGCATTATATGGATTTAAGCCTGCAGTAAAACATTTAAGAGTATTTGGGTCTAAAGCATTTGCCCACATTCCAAAGGAAGACAGAAGACAACTAGATTCAAAAGCCATCAGATGTACCTTTGTAAGGTATTGTTCACAATTTAAAGCTTATAGATTATTTAATCCCTCTACTCACAAGATTTTTGCTAGTAGAGATGTCATATTCCATGAGCAGGTTTATGATGAATCTAATAAGCGCAATGAGGAATGGGATATTCCGTTCTTGGTGGAAGGAAGTGAAGAAACAGGAAACAACCACGATCAGCAGAAAAGGGCAGAAGAAGAGAATTCAGATGCAACAATCAAGCCGAGTTCATCAAAGGAAACTCAGAATGGGTTAGAAGCTACACCAACGCTCAGAAGATCAGGTAGGCAGATTCAATTTCCTGCTAGATACAGGGAAAATGATTTTATAACTAGTATGATGAATGTTGTTGAACCTTCTAGTTATAAGGAAGAAAATGAATGTAGTGAATGGAAAACAGATATGGAACATGAATTTGAATCTATAATTAGAAACAACACTTGGGAGCTGGTTGAACTTCCTGAAGGGAAACAAACCATAGGTTGTAAATGGTTGTATAAACCCAAGATTAATGCAGATGGAACCATAGATAAATTAAAAGCTAGATTGGTAGCAAAGGGGTATTCACAAAAAGAAGGCATTGACTATGAAGAAACCTTTTCCCCCGTAGCTAAACTAAATAGTATCAGAATGTTGATTGCTTTAGCTACTAAGAAACATTGGATGATTCACCAACTAGATGTAAAATCTGCATTTTTAAATGGGGAATTGAAAGAGGAGGTTTATTTAGAGCAATTTGAGGGGTTTGTCCAGAAAGGGAAAGAACATTTAGTCTATAGATTAAAGAAATCTCTATATGGACTAAAACAAGCACCCAGGTCCTGGTATGAAAAGATTGATTCATTTTTTCTGCAACTTAGTTACAACAGAAGTAAAAACGAACCTAATCTGTATACCATGAAAGATGAAAAGGGCGCATAGTGTTGATTTCTTTGTATGTAGATGATTTAATTATTACAGGTGATGCTATTGCTCTAATCAAAGAAATCAAGCAACAAATGTCACAGGTGTTTGAAATGAAAGACCTTGGTGAATTAAGATACTGTTTGGGTCTTGAGATCTGGAGAGATTCAGGACAAACTTTTTTGTCTTGGGGTAAGTGTGTCAGAGGTCTACTAGAAAGATTCAGGATGGATCAGTGTAAGGCTGTATCAGTACCACTATAACAGAACATTAAACTTCAGAGTGAGGATGGCTCTAAAGAGGCAGATGCGACACTTTATAGACCGTTGGTTGGGAGCTTAATCTACCTGACCACTACTAGACCAAATTTGGCTTATGCACTCAGTGTGCTAAGGCAATACATGTCCAAACCACTTGAGAGTCATTGGAATGTAGCAAAAGGTGTTTTAAGGTATCTACAAGGAACTGTAGACTATGGTATTATTTATACTGATTCTTCTGATGTTATATTGACAGGATTTACAGATTTCGACTGGGCCGGAAATGTAGACAACTGCAGATCCATAACAGGCTATGCATTCAACATTGGATCCAAGGTGATTACATGGAGCAGTAAGAAACATAACACAGTTTCCTTGTCTTCAACGGAAGCAGAGTATCAAGCTATGCGTGCAGCGGCATGTGAGGTAGTTTGGTTGCGGAGACTTCTCCAGGATGTCAGGGAAGAACAGAAAGATGCAACAACAATCAGATGCAACAACCAGAGTTCAATCAAACTTGCTAATAATCCAGTGTTTCACAAGAACACTAAACACATTGATACACAATTCCACTTTGTCAGGGAGAAAGTTCAATCAAAAGAAATCCATCTTGTATATTGTAAAATGTGTGATAATGTTGCAGACATTTTCACTAAGCCTCTTGGAAAAATTAAGTTTGAAATGTTTAGGGAGATGTTAGGCATATTTGTGAACCCCTTCTCCATTAAGGGGGAGTGTTGAAGATAATGGAGAATCCTATAATAGTGTGAGTTGGTTCATGAGACCTTAGGATAGGAATTAGTTTCTATTTCTTAGGGCATGGTTCTAACTTCCCTAAAACCATGTACGCTATATAACGTTTGAAGTATATTGAGAATGTAGAGCATTCTGCAGAGCCAGACTCTTCTGGTTCAGACTCTCCTTCATAGAGCTAACTAGTGAGTTTTTTATTTATTAATTCAAGTATCTCATTTTAACAACATGTTTATGTTTTTAGATGAGATCTACCCCATACTAGATTGTTTACGCTGAATTATTTAACATCTCTCAACATAATAATTCACTTAAATTTTATAACATAAAATTATTTTACTTTAAAAATTGCTATGCTAAAATCTTCCACAACTTTTCATTCTTTCTTAATAAAAAACATTTTAATATTTTTAAAAATATTTAAATACATTAACAATATTGGAGAGGAATTTGGTACTACTTACTCAAGAATGAAGTGAAGCTCAACTAACTTATAATATATATTAATATAATTTTGTTTAGAATTAAATGAGAAATATTTGGTGAAAATTATATATTATAATTAAAAATAACTATTATTTTAATTTATAATATATATTTTCTAAATTTTGATGGTGCAATGTAAACATATATAATATGTATTATGAGGCGGTTATATTTTTTTAGATTATAAAAATATATATAACTTATAATAGAAAAAAATGAAAAGTAAGTATTTATAAAATAAACCTCAATTTCTAGAAATGAAATGACGGTCAAAGGATCTATTAGAATTAATAGTAATATAGGTATGGTGTTCATTTAAAATAAAGTTGATTTGATCGATTAGAATTAATGGTAATATAGGTAGGGTTGTCATTTAAAATAAAGTTGATTTGATTCGAATTAATAGTAATATAGGTAGGGTTGTCCTTTAAAGTAAAGTTGATTTGATTCACCGTGTTTATTATTATTAAATAAATTTTATTATTTAATTAATATTAAATAATTGTAATTTAATTTTAATAAAGAAAGTTTATTAAATAATTAGTATTAAAATTTTATATTAATAATAAATAAAAATGAAGAATAGTTTAAGGGGTTACAATTTTGTTTGGAAAATAGTAGAAATTTTGGTAAGATTTTGCTGATGATGATGATAATGGTTAATGTCTGTTGAGACCAAACATTGGTAATTTTGAGTGGGCAAAAGTTTTTGATGGTGTTGAATCAATTTCCACCATCAAAAGAACTATTTAAACGTTCCTATAGTTAGATTTTGGAAATAAAAAATTGTTGGATTCCAACTAAAAATAACTTTAATTGTGGCTTTGGTAGACAAGGTCATTGTTAGATTTTTGGAAATAAAAAATGGCCAGATTCCAACAAAAAATAACTTTAATTGTGGCTTTGGAAGACAAGGTCATTAAATAGGCGTAGTCTAACTTATTGACAAAATGACCTTTTCTGGTTAATTTTAATAATCAGACAAAGATTTTTAAAGAATTTGAGTTTAAATTGTTTAATCTGCATAATTTGAGTGCTTCACTGGTTTTCAAGGATGTTGAATCCATTTACGCATTCAAAAACATATTTTAAAAAACAAAAAAATATTGAAATTATATTACGAGATGGTAAATCAATGTGAAAAAAACTATTTCATCTATAAATTAGACTACACCATTAAAATATATTATATTAATTTTTATTTTATTAAAAAAAAATTCTTTATATAATGATCGTCCAATAATATTATCTTATTAAAAAATTAGGAAAAAAATAAACAAAATTAATTCTATTAATTGCATTTTTCCGTAAAATCACATAAGAGAAATTCTCATGGATGTGTTTCGAACCAGCCAGTGTGGTTCATCTTCAGGATAAGGTGAAGAACCAGATCTGGCCAATGAAATAAATAGATGTAGAGAGCTCTTAACTAGCGGTTAGCGAGTAACAACTAGTTTGACTAAGGGCAAACAAAAAATTTGAAAAAAAAGTTAAATAAAATAAATAAATTATTATTATTATTTTTTAATTTTATTTTTAAAACAAGAAAATATTATAAAACAAAAAGTATAATAAAATTATTATTATTATGATGTTATAATATTACAATCTTATTTCAATCCCCAAACTCATAAACTTAAATTAAAAGAGTCAATTAAAAATAAAAAAATGTGGATTAATAATATTATAAAAATATATAAATAATATTAAAAAGAAATAAACGATTATTAAATTGGGTAGTATATGTATATCTATATATATATATATATATATGAGATATTATGGAGAGAAAAATGAAAAGTAGCAAAAAGATAGTTAAAAAAAATGATAAATAAATAAATTGACAATTTAGGAAGAAAGCACAGGAATCTAGCATATGATGATACTTTAACAAGACGTTTTTCAATTTCTAAGGCCTCTCTAAAATACGATGATGAAAATGGTCGATCCTCCAATGAACAGGAAATTTTTCAATTTCTAAGGCCTCTCTAAATTACGATGATGAAAATGGTCCATCCTCGCAATGACCCTAGAATATCAAAAGTTTCTCTCTATTTTAACTAGCTCAAAGAAGAAAATTAATATAGCCAAGATTAGAACGAACTCTCATGAGCTCCATAGTGAAATGGGTGGTTGGGCAGTTCCTAAAACGCAATGGATGGAAAGGTTCTACCATCTTTGTGAGAATACGAACATCTAGGATGAAAATCACTTCCTCTTAGAGTGCCCCATGTATAACCACATTAGATTTCAGTTTCAAAATCTTGGTTGCAATACTGACCTTCCTA
This sequence comes from Pinus tabuliformis, assembly GCA_031772625.1. Lineage (NCBI taxonomy): Eukaryota > Viridiplantae > Streptophyta > Pinopsida > Pinales > Pinaceae > Pinus > Pinus tabuliformis. The sequence continues at coordinate 2,031,781,158 of CM062817.1, read as the reverse complement.
ACCTTTTAAGTTGTCAAAATTACAGTGAGCTCGGGAGGCTTCTCTCCAAGCTTTTTGAGCATAGGAATAAAATCTTAAATCCAACTAAATAATTTGTTTCTTTAGGTCCGATAGACCAAAGTTTGGTCTCAGTGAACATTAACCATCATCATCATCACAAACACACACACACATATTATGGAGAGCAAAATGAAAAGTAGTAAAAAGATAGTTAAAAAAATGATAAATAATAAATTGACAATTTAGGAAGAAAGCACAGGAATCCAGTAAACAAGATGTTTTTCAATTTCTAAGGTCTCTCTAAATTACGATAATGAAAATGAATGAAAATGATCCTCGAAATGACCCTAACGTCTATAATATTATCTTACTTTAAAAATAATATTATCTTATTCTAAAAATTTTAGTAATAAATAAAATATTGTAAATTTGTATAGCTAAAAAAAATATTGTAAATTTTTATGGCTAAAAAAAATATTGTACAATTTTAATATATTATTTTCATTTAATTTAATTAAAAAAATCATATACTATTAATTAAAATTTACAATACTTTCCTACCAAATTGCAGTTTTTTTTAATGAAATTAAATTACTTTAATCAACAATTTTAATTTATACATTACACTTTACTAATACTTTATAAATATGTATGTGCAACTTGCTTCCATTGGTTAGAGAGAGATGGATCGATAGATTTGTAATGCTGTTCAATGTAACTAAAATTGTAAAATAATTTTCCATACCTTTGGAAAAAGAAAGCGTATTTTTCCATGTTTGGGCACAAAGAAAGTGATGCACATTTAATAAAAATTAGGTACAATGTGGGGAATCTGGGGGCATGGCATGAACACTGTGAATCATTAGATTCATGAACATGCACAATGACAGTATGTCACACGTGTGGCATGTAAAGTAGTGTCCTCCTCAGTAGTTAGGTTTCTCTATTTCCACAACTAAATAAATTATATATATATTGCTCATATTTTTTAATCTTTAGTACTTTTCATAGAAGTGATGAATGGTGTGCCATGGCATATATTCAACATGCAACTTATGGAATCAGTCTAAGATTTCACTGCCTCCAAAGTTGGCTAGTTGATTAAAAGAGCCTTTATAATAATAATTATATCAAAGTCTCTTTACATTAATTGTTAGTGAAGATACATATTTGTTAATATAAGGAATATATACCTTTTAAGAATTCAAAATGTTAGATGTGTGAATAGAAGTTAGGTAGGTAGCATAACATTTATCTTCTCAATCACTCAAGCCAGACTTAATTGAAATGTAATTTATTTAATATGGAATGCTTAATTGATATGTAATTTATTTAATATGGAATGCAAAGAAATGTTAAGATTTTAAAAATAAATTTATAGGTTTTTGTGTTTGTTATTACTGTTGAGCCTCAAACCTGCACTTTCTTATACACCTTCTCAGCCTTCCTTTTCCACTTATTGCATCCACCCAGCTGTTAAATCATTGCATTGTAGTTTAAAAGGAGCTCTTTACATGGTTTTCTGACTATACTTATGACTGTTGTTTGGTTTAGTTTTTTTGTTCATGCAGCTGCGGAAACTTGTCAATTTCCGCAGCCACCACATGTTTCCGCAGCCAGCACAGGATTCCGCGGCTATTTTGTTAAAAACTGTGCTACAGGTGTCCTATGAAGAAACGAGCCACATGGGCAAGCTCCAGGTGACGGATACATGGAACGTGTCCCTTCGAAGCAGCCAAATCATCTATGGAAGGTCATGGTCAACGAAGGTCAAAGGTAGAGCCAACCAAAGAGTTCAGCGGTGGCACGTCTCTGTTTTGAGCACGTGAACGTTACGTGGCACAGTCCTCAGCTCACGAAGACACCAGCACACCTGGAGATCACTTCTGTAACCGGAATCTAACAGCAACCACTCCAGAGATTTAATAAACATGATGACAGTTACGCTAGATTTCGGCTGAAGGGATCTACGTGTCCTTGGCAATACAGTCAATAGCGTAGGAGTTAGTTAGATAGTTTCAGCATTTTGTCATTATAAATAACGCGTCGATGAACGCTGTAAAGAAGTTTTTTCCCTTATGTAAATTCTGAACTGTTGTATTGTCACCCCACTGTTTATACATGTTGCTGTTTTAATATATGAGAAGAATTTTCTGAGCTTATTCGTGTGACTACTTGTTGACCGGCTGAAGTGGCAGAGGACCCCTACGCGCTTAAGCCTTGTAAAGTTTTCATTTGGTTTTTATTATGTTCTTGTATCATTAGCTTGTACATAACACACTGTTTGATGTTTCTTAACTTACTGCTGTTTAGATTTTCACCTTTGTTTTCTTATAACTGTCAACTGATCAGTGCTTTTCTGCAGGTTTTCTTAGGCAGCCCGGGCAAATTTTCATCTTTTTGATAACTATTGGCATATGAGATCATCTTGTCCTTCCTGCTAACTTTCATTTTCTGAAGTTTAATTTCAGCACTGTCTTTTCCAAGTTGTGATTTGCTTACTTATTTTTTTTTGTTATTTGGATATCATACTGCTCATCAATTTATGGTTTCTTTCTATAGTGAAGTGACTCTATTAGCAAGAAATCAGAATATCACTAACTGTAGTGTGATTTAGTTATCATATTGCTTAAACTTATTCATGATTGCTTCCCACAAGGTAGATTGAGCTGAAGGGTAAAGGATCAGAAGAGTTGAAGTAGTGTGATTAGTTTCCTTTCTGCAATTTAATTTCTTGCAACTTAGTTATCATATTGCTTAAACCTATTCATGGTTGCTTCCCACAAGGTAGATTGAGCTGAAGGGTAAAGGACCAGAAGAGTTAAAGTAGTGTGACTAGTTTCTTTTATGCAATTTAACTTCTTGCCATTTAGATAGCATATTGCTTGACTTATTCATGATTACTTCCCACAAGGTAGATTGAGCTGAAGGGTAAAGGATCTGAAGAGTTTAAGTAGTGTGAATTAGTTGCTTTGTTTTTGGTTTGAGTTGCTTTAAGTTCAGTTTTTACTTTCTTTTCATTCAGCAGCAAGGATACTGGGCCATTGTCATCAGTTCACTTTTTGATGCATTTACTTTCTCTTAAGAATTGATTTCAGTTTAGTTGTTTTAAAGCTTTCTTCTTGAGCACTTTCAAGTTTGAGAAAATCACCGTAGAAACCACCATCACCATCCATACTTCATACTTCACTTTCACTCTCACCATCACACATTAGGGAAAGATAAATCCAAAAATAAACTAAAAACTCAAAAACGACAAAAGATTAAGGAAATGGTTATCTAGTACATATAGTACACTTCACTTCGTCAGTTTACGAACCCCGGATTGACATTATAAATAGCAATTTAGATCACACTAAATTGACCAAACATTTTGGCGCCGTTGCCGGGGAAGTGAAACTAGGTAGCCAATTTCTTAAAAAAAAAAAAACAAGAAAATTTCAAGGAAGGGAAATTGATAACCTCTCAAAGTATGCTCTCCTCTTGCACTTAGTGTGATCTGGAGGATCAGAAAAGGGAAATTTATTGGTTTAATAGTTTCTTGAGTATGCTCTCTTCTTGCACCTAGAGTGACCTGGAAGATCAGAAAAAGAATTATTAGCCCGACTTGAAGAAAAATAAAAAATGACATGCATAGAGCAAGAGATTCTAGGGGAAGATTTTTAGCTAGAGCCAAGAGTTCGATTTTTACAACTCCATCTACTTCAAGGAATAGACAAGAGACACCTCCATCATCTCCAACTTATACTCCTAGCCCTAGGATTCTTGGAATTCAAGAGGCAGTAGTTGACTCTCCCACACCTTCCATCGAATCTGAACTAGAAAGAGATCCTTTCCTTCCTTCTACAGAGAGACAAATTATAATTGAAGAAGTAGAATCATCTGAAGAAGAAGAGGGAGAAATTCCTTCTCGTTCACCCTTATTAGAGGAACCAGGGGACTCTGAAGTCTCCAGGGAAACTACCATGACAGAGGAAGGAGCAAGTGGATTTGGTAGAGGAGGAGGAGGAAATAATGGAGGAGGTAGAGGTAACATTGGGGGAAATAGGGATGGAGATAACTCATTCGGATTTCCTATAGTCGATGAGGACTCCTGAGCCACAATGAAAAACATCTCACCATCTGTCCTCCCAAACTTTCATGGGTTAAGAAATGAGGACCCTGAAACATTTCTATTTGAGTTTGAGGTCGTGTGTCGAACTTATGATTATCTGGAAGACTCTCAAAAACTCAAACTGTTTCCTTCAACATTGAAAGGAGCAGCCTTGAAATGGTTCATGGGATTACTCACTCAATCCATTAGGACTTGGAATGATATGAAACAAACATTTTTGGATAGGTACCTGGACTATTGTATGCCCACCAATCACAAGGATGAGGTATTCAAAATGGTGCAAAGAGAAGATGAAAACTTGGAGGATTTACTTGAAAGATTCCAATACAATCTGAAAAGAGCAAAGATGAGTAACTTAGATGAGGAGACCTTGAAATCCCTTCTATTAAAAGCCATTAGAGATGAATGGATAGATATTTTGAACATGATGGGGAAAGGAGACATATCTCAACTTCCACTTCATGATATAGCAGAGCTATGTGTCCATCTCTCAAGGGGGAAGTCTAAAACTCAAAAAGGGCCTAGAGATCCTTCTCTCATCAGAGCAAACAAATCTGCAACTGGATCAGTAAGTAGGGCTGAGATTGGCAACATGCTTGATGAATTCAAGACTGACATCTTAGGGAGTCTTAGTGAGCAACTAGACACTCTTAAGATTCACAATAAGCAGAAAGCAGAAGCCGAAGCTTTGGCCATCTTTTGCCCAAAGTGTAGAAAGAAACATGCTCTAAGGGAATGTCCCTTGGATGCAAAAGTTGTAGAAACATGTGTAATTTGTTCAGAGAATCATGAGACCAAGGATTGTCCTTCAATTCCTGGGCTCAAAGCTGTCTTTCAAGAAGATCCAAATACAATCGAGTCTCTTTGTTTTGTTGCAAGGAGACCTTGGCAGGGGCAACAAAATCAAGGGTTTAACAACTCTATGAATTTTCAACCCCCACCAAATTGGAATCCTTGGCAACAACCTTGGTCCCAACCTCAAAATCCTTTTCAATCATGGGTACAAGGTATGCAAAATCCTTATGGGAGATTTGCTCAATTTTATCAATATCCTCCATCTTTTCAAAACCAACAAGCTCCACAACTTCCAAATCAAAACCCACAACTATCATTGCCATTTCCACAACAAAAACAACCTTCTCAACAGAATCCAAATTCTCAACTCTTGCTTCCATTCCAACAAAAGTCAAATCAACTTCCTTCTCAGCCATTGCCAAACCCCAATAACAAAAACCCTCAAAATGCTTACATGATGGAAGGTCAACAATTTCCTGCCTATATGATTGTTCCTTTCAATGATGTACAACTCAGATCAGGTAGAGTCTTAGATAAGCCTTCTATAGATGCTCAAAAGCAAAGCATTTCTGAGGAAGATTCTCTTGAAGCCAATGAGGGTTCTGAAGCATCTCTTCAAAACCCAAGCACTCAAAAAGAAAAAGAAAAAGAGTTAACCCTCACAACTCCTATAGTTGAGCAACCTGCATCTTCATTCACACCTCCTTTTCCTAAAAGATTACAAATTGACAAAGGGGTAGAAAAACAAATCTTGTTGCCTAACTATGATTTTCTAGATGAATTGAAGAATGTCTGTATCAAGATTCCCTTGTTACAAGCCATTAAAGAGATTCCTATTCTAGCGAAAATAATAAAGGAGTTGAGTCTTAAAAGACCAGGAAGGAAACAAAGAGATACAAGAAGAATCCACCTGGTAGGAAAAATTGCAGATATCATGATGGGAAAAATTACTATGCAGAAGTATGTAGATCCCGGTAGTCCAATTGTCAAAACACATATCAATGGGGTAGAAATACCAAATACTTTGATTGATTTAGGGGCTGCTATCAACATCATGAGTAGACAAACTATGGAACAGCTAAAACTTCCTAATCTTCTTTTTACACCTAATTTATTGCAACTTGCAGATCGATCAATTATTAAACCAGATGGTGTATTAGAAGACATCTCAGGCTCCTTAGACTCTTGGGAATATCCAGTAGATTTCATGATTTTAACTCCCAAGAGTAATTTAGGAGGACATCCTCTCATCTTAGGAAGGCCTTGGCTAGCCACGGCTGATGCTTTTATCAGTTGTAGGTCTGGGGATATGTATATTTCTGATGGTAATTCGACAAAGAAGTTCAATCTGTATCATCCAGCAAAAGCAATTACAGAAATAGGAGATAATGAGTGGGTTGATGATGAAGATACTATACAACCTGTCTTTACCATTTCTGAGATCAGTGAAGATAGTCAAATTCTGAACACATTAGAAAACTTTGAATCATCTTCAGAATATGACCACACACAATTTCAATTGGATTCTGACATTGAGTGTCTATCATCTAGACAAATGTCTCTTTTCTCTATGGAAGAGTTTGGTAGTTCCACCATTGAGATTTTTCCAGGAAAAACATTGAATATCAACAAAAACTTGGAAAAATCACAACAGGAAGAGCTAACCAAAATCTTGCAAAAACATTCTACTGCATTTGCATGGGAGTATACCAATATGAAAGGTATTGACCCTAAGACTTGCATTCATCACATCTACATTGAGGAAAACAGTAGACCAATCAGACAACCTCAAAGAAGGATGAATCCAAACCTTAGGGAGATAGTGAAAGAAGAGCTCCAAAAGTTACTTAATGTAAACTTCATTTATACAATTTCAGATAGCCGGTGGGTTTCTCCTTTGGTTATAGTACCTAAAAAGAATGGTAAATGGAGGGTTTGCATTGATTACAGAGAATTGAACAAAGCAACTTTGAAGGATCACTTTCCTTTACCCTTTATTGATCAGGTATTAGATACTTTAGCAGGCAAAAAGTATTTCTCATTTTTGGATGGTTTTAGTGGTTACAATCAGATTCAGGTAGCACCTGAAGATCAGGACAAGACCACATTTACTTGTCCATGGGGAAATTTTGCTTACCGAGTACTTCCTTTTGGATTATGTAATGCACCCGCAACATTTCAAAGGGTAGTACTAGGAATCTTTTCTGATCTAATTCATGATTGTGTAGAGATTTATATAGATGATTTCACAGTTTATGGTAATTCATTTGAAGAGGCATTAGAGAATTTGGAAAAAGTCCTTATAAGATGTAAAGAAACAAACCTTTCATTAAGTCATGAGAAATGCTTTATGATGTTTACTGAAGGGATTGTTTTAGGACATCATATTTCAGGAGATGGGATTAAAGTTGATAGATCAAAAGTTGAAGTCATCTCCAAGTTGCCTATTCCAAATTGTCAAAAAGATGTTAGAAGTTTTCTTGGATTTACTGGATATTATAGAAGATTTATTGAAAACTTCACCAAAATAGCATCTCCACTCTTCAAATTACTTACAAAAGACTGTGAATTCAAATGGGATCCTGATTGTCAATCTGCATTTGAAACTTTAAAAACAAGAATATCTGAAGCACCCATTTTGAGAGGGCCAAATTGGAAATTTCCTTTCCATATTTCTACAGATGCCTCAGATACAGCTCTAGGAGCTGTGTTGGGTCAAAAGGATTTAGTTCCTTATGCCATTTACTACACCAGTAAAAATTTGACTCCCACTGAGTTAAATTATACTGTGACTGAGAAAGAGTTCTTAGCTGTTGTTCATGCAATCAACAAGTTTAGACATTATATAACAGGCTATGAAACTTTTGTCCATACTGATCATTTTGCAATTAGATATCTCATGAAGAAACCTGTTACTAATGGCAGAGTTACAAGATGGATTTTACTTTTACAAGAATTCAATATTACTGTGTTAGATAGACCAGGGAAACAAAATACAGTAGCTGATTTCTTGTCTAGAATCCAAAATACTAACGAAGATTCTCCTGTAGAGGATAAGTTTGCAGATGAATATTTGTTTGCAGTAACTACTAAGACTCCTTGGTATGTAGATATTGCTAACTATTTGATTACAGGGAAGCTACCTCCACACTTATTTCCTAATGAGAAAAGGAAAATTATTCAGGAGAGTTCAAATTATTCATGGATTTCTAATGAATTGTTTAAGACAGGGCTAGATTGTGTGATCAGAAGATGTGTTCGGGAAGATGAAATACCTGACATCCTCAAGGCATGTCATGATGAACCATGTGGTGGACACTTTGCTGACAAGAGGACGGCCTATAAAATCCTTTCTTTAGGATATTATTGGCCTTATCTCTTCAAAGATGCAAAACAATATGTCAGAAGGTGTGACAGCTGCCAGAGAGTTGGGAGACCGACTCTTTCAAATGAAATGCCATTACAGCCACAGGTACTCATCGAACCCTTTGAAAAATGGGCTTTAGATTTCATTGGACCCATTAATCCACCATCTAGACAAAAGAAATATATATTGGTTTGCACTGATTATGTCACTAAATGGGTAGAAGCCAAGGCATTGCCTTCTGCCACTGAAAATTCAGTTGTTCAATTTCTTTTTGAGGATATTTTTACTCGTTTTGGTGTCCCAAGAGAAATTGTGACAGATCAGGGAAGCCAATTCACATCTAACTTGATGGAGAAGCTGATGAAAGAATACAAAATCAAGCACAGAAAATCTACTCCTTACCATCCTCAAGCAAATGGTCAAGTGGAATCTACAAACAAAGTTCTTGAGAGCATCATCACCAAAAATGCTCATCTCCACAGAAGAGATTGGGCAGAAAGGCTCCCTGAAGCCTTATGGGCCTACAGAACTACATGGAGGAACACAACAGGACATTCTCCCTATGAACTTGTTTATGGGAAAGAAGTCCTGCTCCCCATTGAGTTTCAAGTCAAGACTTTCAAGATGGCAGTTCAGTTGGGGATGAATCTATCAGAAGCCCAAAAGCACAGAATGGAGCAGCTGAATGAGCTAGATGAGATCAGACAAGATGCAATTTTAAGGACTGATCTAGTTCAACATCAAAGAGATAAGTGGCATGACAGATATATTAAAGAGAGAAAGTTTCAAGAGGGAGATTGGACTTTACTATTTGATTCCAAGTTCAAAGACTTCAAATGGAAGTTTCAGACTCATTGGCTTGGGCCATATGAGATTGATAAAGTCTTTAACAATGGAGCAGTAAGAATCAAGACCATTGATGAATTTCAGACTCCTCTTATTGTGAATGGCCACCGATTGAAAATTTATCATAAGCCACTTTCAAAAGAGGAGTTTGTCAAAATGTTCCAATAGAATTCTGCAATAAGGCTGGTGGAGAAGAATCCTTCTCTCCCACCAGCCTAATCTTGTTTCTTTCAGTTTTTGAAAAAAAAAAAAAAAAAAAAAAAGAAAAAAATGTGTATAAGCCTGAAAACCAATCCCAGATTGGTGGTCTTATGCAGAAAATATAGAGTGAAAATCAGGGACACTTGACACTCTATATTTTCCAAAAAAAATCTCCTCTCCTTCTCTTTCCATCTTCACTTCATCTCACTTGTCATTTCACTTCACCTCCATCTCATTTTCATCTCCATTTCACCTCATTCCACTTCATTTTCACTTCATTCCATTCATTCCATCTCATTTCATTAATAAAAACCCCTTTCAGGACTATTTTCATTCAGTTAGTCCTTCTCTAACTATCTTTGTGCAGTTAAAGGGGTGCTGTCTCAGTTTCCGCAGCTCGGAACCGTTTCTGCAGCCAGAAGCAGTTTCCGTAGCCAGAAACGATTTCCGCAGCCAGCATCACTCTGTTTTCAAAAATACAATCAACTGTTAGTGCCATAATCATGAAATGTAGGTGTAATTGAGCTAAAGACATGGGGCATCTCCAAGATATCAAAGAAGAGCAACTGGTTAGAAGCCTTGAGCAAGAATTGACAAAGTTTCCAAAGGTATGATCAAAAATCTTTATCAAATGACAATTCAAGTCATAATTACGTATAGTTATTAAACCATAACAGGCTCTCCTATGTGCAATGATTTGATATATTAGCCCACTATCACTCTTATTCCGCGATGTCACTCCACACACCTCGCATTTATCTCCCTAACGGTCTCATGATTACTCCGAGTTTGAACTCAAATGTGACTGCACTTCTAGTTATTACCCGTACTCTTGAGACGTGACCTATTGTGCTACGGCTCTTCCCAGCTGTAATTTCCGCAGCCGTCTGTTGAGACGTGTAAGATCTCATACGCAGTCATCCAACTCGAAAGAATCCTGCCGTTACTCCACCGCTTATCACTCCACTCATACTCCACTTATATCATACTCCTTGCATGCGTCCACATTTCATTTTATGAACTCGTTTATCGCTGCTCACTCACTGTTCCTCCCGTAATTCAGGTATTTCCACTCACTGTTCTCTATTTCCAACTGTCATCACTACAGTTTGCTCTAAACCCTGACTACCGTCATTACAGTCTATCCAAAACCCTGAACATAGCTATTTTTTTTCCTTAACCCTCACACGCAGAAGAACTCTCAGTGGAATTTAAAACAGAAGATGGGAAAATTACTGAGAGCTGAGCCGGAAGGACCAAAATACTTGGAGGGTTATCCTCAAGTTAAGGAATTGCTGAAGAAAGTCAGATGGCTACAATTTATCCAAAAGTTTAAAGGCTATAACAAGGAGGTGACCAAAGCTTTTGCAAGGTCGTTTAATGGACAAACAGTGGAGGTTGGAGATTTAAAATTCACAGTGACCGAGGCCACAGTAGCAGCTGCCACAGGCCTACCTCAAGAGGGTGAAAGGTGGTTTAAAAATAGAAGTGTGGAAGATCAAATATGGAGAACCATGCTACAAAACCAAGGTATGGATACCACCGTATTCACAAGAGGCATCCCTGTTAATGTATTAAAAGAGGAATGGTCTAGTCTATTGTTAGTCATTCAGAAATTTATCACATGTGAAGGTCGTTTTGGCTCTATGTATATGTATCATGTCAGACTGATGATGAATTTCATAGATGGTCACACTCTTAATTTACCTCATTTTCTGCTATCAAGTTTGAAAAAGATGAGTTTTACAGTTCAAAAACATGTAGGCAATATTGAACCTCATCTTTACCACCATGGGCTCATCAAAATTCTTATTGAGGATCAGTTGAAGAAAACTAAGGATACATGGGAGCAATTCTTAACAAGAAACTACTTCCAAGAGCCGTCTGAGGCCTCTGGAAGCAGTCCACCAAAAATTCCAAGGAAAAGTAGGAGGAAAGAAAAAAGCATTACAATCCAAGACTCCCCTACAATAGAAATTCAAGAAACAGTCCAAAAAGGAAAAGAAGATAGAGCCAGAAGTAAGGAACAGAAAAAGGAAAAAGGCAAAAGGACTATCCAAGAAGTCTATCCATCCCCTGAGCAATCCATAGAAGAGGATTATCAACCTCTGTCAGAAAGATTAATAGATCTTCAAGCTGCTGCCATAGCCAAGAAAAAGCAAAAAGGAAAACAGAGTGCACAAGAGAAAAGTACTAGTTCATATTTAAGAAGGAGCACTAGGTTAAAAGGGAAGGGGAATAAAACCAAAGAAAAACAGTCTCACTTTATTGATTTAGATAAAGAGACACTTGAGAAATCTCCAACTCAGCCAAGCATTGAGTTAAGTCCTCCACGTGAGGAAAGCCCTTTTCGGCCGGAAAGAGAGAGCAGTCCTCCTTCACCAGAATTTGAGTTTAGGCCAAGAAAGACACCTGAGGTAGATTCTAATCAGCAAGAGGCATACAATTACCTGGAAACCTTAGAACAATCAACTGCAGGACCAAGTACCTCTCTGCCACCTGATGCACAAGTTCAGTCTTTGAAACAGGAAATATTTGAGTTAGAAGTCCTAAATAGGCACATCATACAAGAAAAAGAAGCACTCAAAGAGCAGAGTAAAGTAGACAAGATTGTCCATGATAATACTATGCTCCATTTAGGACTGTGGCAAAAGAAAAACAAAAAACTGAAGAAGAAGTGCAAAAAGTTAAGCAGAGCATTGATTAACCTCAAGTTCAAATGCCTAGTCAGGAAGCCAAGGATGATATTAGCATCAAGGAAGAAGAAAAGAGGGCTAGATGTCCTTGCAGAAGCATCAGAACACATGGATTAGAGGGAAATAACTCAATTTTGGTTGCATGAGGACATGCAACACCTTCACAGTGGGGGTATGTTGAGCCTCAAACCTGCACCTTCCTATAGACCCTCTCAGCCTTCCTTTTGCACTTATTGCATCCACCCAGTTGTTAAATCATTGCATTGTAGTTTAAAAGGAGCTCTTTACATGGTTTTCTGACTATACTTATGACTGTTGTTTGGTTTAGTTTTTTTGTTCATGCAGTTGCGGAAACTTGTCAATTTCCGCAGCCAGCACAAGATTCCGCAGCTATTTTGTTAAAAGCTGTGCTACATGTGTCCTATGAAGAAACGAGCCACATGGGCAAGCTCCAGGTGACGGATACATGGAACGTGTCCCTTCGAAGCAGCCAAATCATCCATGGAAGGTCACGGTCAACGAAGGTCAAAGGTAGAGCCAACCAAAGAGTTCAGCGGTGGCACGTCTTTGTTTTGAGCACGTGAACGTTACGTGGCACAGTCCTCAGCTCACGAAGACACCAGCACACCTGGAGATCACTTCTGTAACCGGAATCTAACAGCAACCACTCCAGAGATTTAATAAACATGATGACAATTACGCTAGATTTCGGCTGAAGGGATCTACGTGTCCTTGACAATACAGTCAATAGCGTAGGAGTTAGTTAGATAGTTTCAGCATTTTGTCATTATAAATAACGCGTCGATGAACGCTGTAAAGAAGTTTTTTCCCTTATGTAAATTCTGAACTGTTGTATTGTCACCCCACTGTTTATACATGTTGCTGTTTTAATATATGAGAAGACTTTTCTGAGCTTATTCGTGTGACTACTTGTTGACCGGCTGAAGTGGCAGAGGGCCCCTGCGCGCTGAAGCCTTGTAAAGTTTTCATTTGGTTTTATTATGTTCTTGTATCATTAGCTTGTACATAACACACTGTTTGATGTTTCTTAACTTACTGCTGTTTAGATTTTCACCTTTGTTTTCTTATAACTGTCAACTGATCAGTGCTTTTCTGCAGGTTTTCTTAGGCAGCCCGGGCAAATTTTCATCTTTTTGATAACTATTGGCATATGAGATCATCTTGTCCTTCCTGCTAACTTTCATTTTCTGAAGTTTAATTTCAGCACTGTCTTTTCCAAGTTGTGATTTGCTTACTTATTTTTTTTTGTTATTTGGATATCATACTGCTCATCAATTTATGGTTTCTTTCTATAGTGAAGTGACTCTATTAGCAAGAAATCAGAATATCACTAACTGTAGTGTGATTTAGTTATCATATTGCTTAAACTTATTCATGATTGCTTCCCACAAGGTAGATTGAGCTGAAGGGTAAAGGATCAGAAGAGTTGAAGTAGTGTGATTAGTTTCCTTTCTGCAATTTAATTTCTTGCAACTTAGTTATCATATTGCTTAAACTTATTCATGGTTGCTTCCCACAAGGTAGATTGAGCTGAAGGGTAAAGGACCAGAAGAGTTAAAGTAGTGTGACTAGTTTCTTTTATGCAATTTAACTTCTTTCCATTTAGATAGCATATTGCTTGACTTATTCATGATTACTTCCCACAAGGTAGATTGAGCTGAAGGGTAAAGGATCTGAAGAGTTTAAGTAGTGTGAATTAGTTGCTTTGTTTTTGGTTTGAGTTGCTTTAAGTTCAGTTTTTACTTTCTTTTCATTCAGTAGCAAGGATACTGGGCCATTGTCATCAGTTCACTTTTTGATGCATTTACTTTCTCTTAAGAATTGATTTCAGTTTAGTTGTTTTAAAGCTTTCTTCTTGAGCACTTTCAAGTTTGAGAAAATCACCATAGAAACCACCATCACCATCCATACTTCATACTTCACTTTCACTCTCACCATCACACATTAGGGAAAGATAAATCCAAAAATAAACTAAAAACTCAAAAACGACAAAAGATTAAGGAAATGGTTATCTAGTACATATAGTACACTTCACTTCATCAGTTTACGAACCCCGGGTTGACATTATAAATAGCAATTTAGATCACACTAAATTGACCAAACAATTACTTAAATGGTTTATATATATTTCCCAAATGTGCACGATCATGTAACAAAGGTGTAGATGTACACAATCAAGTTGTTAGGTTAAAAATGATCAAGGTGCATGTTATCTTTTAAACAATCCACTCTAATAAGTGACAATACACCAAAAACACAAATATTTCTGAATGTTTATGAATTGTGTATCTATGCTTCATTGAAAACCCCTTAGAGGAACCTTAATCCTGCACTAGGGTCTCCCTTACACCATGATATGGTCTTTGATTGGACATTGTATTAAGCATATATTATTGTGATTCTTTATTTTTCTCATTCATAGGGAAATATTATAAAAGGTCCCCCTTTGCACATTGATATGATATTTGGTTATACAATTCCACATTGCACAATTCCAGTAGCCAACCAGCCTCCTAGACAACCTAGACTGCCTTTTGCGCAGTTCAGGAATCCAGTCTCCCAGCCTCCCAGAAAAAATTGTGCAATCCCTGTCGTTCCTCAGTTTTCTTTGGTTTTAGCTGACATATTTCTTGCCATGCATAGCGATATGTCTCTAGATCTAGCAGGTGTCCATCCACCTCTTAGTAGTTCAGGATCAATGGCCTCCAAGAGAGCGGGATCAAAGGACACTGACGGAAGTGCAACTGGAGCAGCAGTTGAGCGAGTGTCTACAAGTCTGCCGATCTATGAAGACACCAAGCTAATTGTAGACAAGGACATCAAGATGAAATGGGAAGAGGTCAATGATGCATTTGTAGGCACATTCGGGGAAGAGCTTGAAGACCGCCAAGTCTATGTGAACATCCACAAGTCCGGCTTTTACCGGATTACATGCATGTATCCTGTGCTTCCATGCGTGGACATGATACATTGGATCGTCTCGCACACTGATCTAGAGGCAATGACATTAAACAGTGTTAGCAGAATGGAGATTGCTACCTTTAGGGCACAAGATTATGATGATATGTATCATATGTCGAAACTCGTGATCACCATGGAGACTCCCTTCAGCATACCAATAGCAATGCCAACTCTAGAGATATCTTGAAGAATTGGGTGAAGGAATCGGCCAAATTTAGGATGACACCCAACCAAGTCTACAAGAAGAAGATACTGCGAAAGATGTATCAATACTTGGTCATATTTGCATGTCGTTTGTATGGCCAAGAAAACACGAAAACCTTCCCATGGAGTTGGGTGATCGCGTTGGACGACCTAGCCAAAGAAGGCAAAGCATGCAACTGGTCCGACATGTTGGCTAATCAACTGAAGAAACAAGTAACAAGGGCTTGACAGTTGCCCAAAGGTATGCAAGTAGAAATCTACATGTCCTCCTACATCTTGAATGAAATTTTTTCTCGTCAGGAGTTCCCCGGCTTGAAGTGGGCATGGACATCGGTAGAGACCTCTGTGAACACTTATTGTAAGATGTTGTCTGAATGCAACTTTAGAGGAGTTATCACACAACTGTCTGATCATTTTGTCACCCCGGTTTACAAGATGATATTTGAACGTGATCCACCCTGCATGTCGAAGGCAGAAATGGAGGCACTGATTGATATAGCAGATTGGTATGCCTCACCGTCCAACACCTTCATATAGGTATACAGCGCGGAGAAGCCTCCACATGTTCTCTTGATGTTTTCCTTGGACAAACTCGTCATGCAGGAAGTATCATATCACATCTCAGCAGGGTTATCACCTAGGCTGCATCAGAAGAAGAAGGCACCTTGGCCCGCTCTTTCATTGTGGATCGGGTTTTACGAGATACAGACTTTCAAGCATGCAGATGTCGAAGCAGAGGAGATGAAGAAATATCCATTTGATGCCTGAAGTTACAATTCGTATGACCCGCATTGTCTTGTGAAAGACAACTACACGAGAGTACAATTTAATTGGTTCCATGGGGCATGTCATTGGGTAGAGGAAAACCCAAGGAGATATTGTTACAACTTCTCCAGACCCAATGAACCGATCGACCTTGCTATGGAATGGGTAACAAAGCAGCATCTCGAAGAGCACCAAAAGCTGTAGCAACAGAGGTAAACATACCAGTGCGCGAAGGCAAGAGGAATATTGTCGATAGCATGGAGGAAGAGAAAAGTTGCAAGTTCTTAGCAGACCCACTTGTGTAGAAAGAAGCTTTGGCAATAGAGGCAAAGAGGAAACAACGCGACAAGAGAAATGTGCAAAGGCAGAGAGAGAAATGGAGAATGGAGGAAACAAAGAAGGAGTTGCAAGAGTTGAAGGAGAAACTTTGGAAGGAATAGGAGCTGCGCAGATAAGAGAAGGAAGCGTAGTAGGAATAGGTACAGCAAGGGACACAACTTGTACAGACATATGAAACTACGCCTCTACAGGTAGTAGAATCATCAGAACATCTGGCATCAGGTAGACAGGGTGAACCATCACGAGAGAAGGAATTCGCTTAGGAGGTAGAGCAAGCAGTTCAATAGATGGACACATATATGGAGCAAAAGGAGTTAGAGAAAGATATCAACCTCATGCCTCACCACCAAGAGGTCGACACACCAACTTCACTATATCCAGAAGAGGAGCAAGTCCCAAGTGACCAAGGAGACACTGACATCCTTGGAGATCAACCAGAAGGAGAGATGCACAACATATCATTCAACGAGTATCAACATAGAGTTGTGCAATATCGCAGAGTGTCGACTCTGGAGGATCATACATCTCCTACGCAGTTTGAGGAATGAGTGATTGTGTCTGACGTGCACAAACATCCAGCAGCATTGGCCGATGCTACCAGACCATATGCTGAAGCCACTAACTCGAGTGTTCACTTCCTGATAGCTGAGAACAAGCGAATGGCTAAGGAGCTACAGATGACCAAGCAGGGAGGAGAATTGGTTACAACATCCGTCCGAGAAGAATTGAAGAAGGCAATACTGGATGAAGTATTGTCCCTTGACACAATCATGCGGGAATTGTATTCCAAGTTTGGTACCATGCATAAGGCAGTCATCCATCTCAACGGTTGGAAACCATGATGTGCTAGAAGAGCACAGATCCTGTCGAACGTGCATGCTATTGTTGATTACATGCAAACTTGGATGATGAGATACAAGGGAGCCCCGCTCCACTTGCCTAACATGATGAATCCTAGAGCGGGCAAGCTGAAGGCACGCATCTGGAGTTAGATCTAGAACTATGAAGATCTCCCATAGCTCATTACTAGTCTACGGGCTTCCCATGCATGTGTATTCAAGAGTATGGATGTTATTGTGTGCGCACATGTGATCCCATCTATTGGGACACTCACCCAGGTGAAGACAAAGGCACGAGTCCAACTAGAGATTGACTCATACTTTGACGAGTTGATGTGCATAGCCACCAACCCAGACTTGTCAATTAGTGTAGACACCATGCAAAAGTATGTTTCTGGTTCGAATGCACTCAAGACAATGATGCACATGCTATCAGATGAGTTGGATAGAGGAGCCTGAGCAGTGTACCCTGATGCCATGGAGGCAAGAGTTTGTTTCCAAAAATATGTCACCTTAGAGTACACGGACACCTTCGCGGACTACCAAGCTTGGCATCAATTCGCTACTATCGAACACTATGAGGATGTCGAAGCGCTGGTCTTCCAATAGTTGTTTGAGTCATAGTGATGCCTTGCATGGTTTTCTCAAGCCATTTTGTCTCACATGGGTACATGTGCATTGTAATGTAACATCTTGTCAAGTGTAAGTTCAAGTGTTGATAGTTGGATGTAATAATCATAGTGTAGATGAAGAGTTATGAGGGTAGATGAACAGTCACAAAGGGGAATGTCCAGGGCCACCCCACCCTTTACTATATATAGTCCCTCATAACTCATTATATAGGATTTTGGTGAGCAAAGCTTCCAATAGGAGTATCTTAGAGAAAGCTTGGACAATATTGTAACGAGCCTTGGCTTCTGCACTGCGCAAAGCTAGTATATCTCTTTGGAGGATCAGGCAGTTGTGACTGTAACGTTCTGTTGTCAAAACTAGTGGTTGGACATGGATGTATTGTATGGCTGGAACTTACACTTCTTCATATAACAGATCCAACACGTTTCATGCATATTTCGTATTATATTTAAGCTATCTTGTTTAATCTAAATGATATATGTATATGTTTTCTTACGCATGCATGTGTAGCTATTTTTTGTATATGTACGTATGAATCTTTCTGAAATGTGTTGTTAGTTTAACCATAACTTTGGATTGCTAGCTTACTTTCCTTCCATGTTGTGATGCATCTTTGCTCGTGTGTTCCCTTCTTAATTGCATGCTTTCACGGGTTTCCAAGGGGCACACTTACCCCACCCTCCATGTGTTAGAACCTCTCATGCACCTTCCTTGACTTACTGCATATGTCACACCCTTGCTACCAACAGGGACATCTTACTTGCCTCTGTGCGAAACCGCGGTCAAGGCATTACCATACGACCCACTACTAGGACTCCTACACCAAACGGTCTGAGGTCTAATTGGGACTTCTTACCTGGGATATCCCTGACATGTTGGTGGGTCCAACATGTCAACATTTTTGGTGCTAGAAGGAGGGCCAAATGCCAAGATGTGTCCTCTCATCTTATTTTGAACCTTTGCATATCTATCATGGAGTCTTGTACTCTCAACCCTCCATGATGTTTTTCGCATGTCGAACCTGTCCACATCACGAGGGATTTTTTTGATCTCTTGTCTACATACACGTATGATGGTGAAGGAAAAGTGGTCTGGCCTGTATTCTTACATGACTTCCTTGCCATGTGTGATGAGGAAGATGGATGTTTTGACAAATAGGCTAGTCTGTTGCTTGCATACACACTTCGCAAATCCCCACATCGGTGGCTGTGTAGCCTACCGGATGATAGCGTGCACTCACTTGAGAACTTTCGTGATCTTATTGAAGATACTTTCCATCATTTTCCTCCAGAACATATTGACCACAAACTGTTACAACAACGGAAGGATCTGCATGAATCACCTGATGTTTTTTAGCAAGGCTTCCGTGTTTTACAGTTTCAAGCTTCAAGAAGCGAGATGAAGTTTCAATATCTCATTGATTTATTTGAGTATTTCCTTATCAAATCTGTCAATCCCAAGAAGAAATATGAACCCAAGCCTCACTCAACATACTTCAATGATGGAGTTGCACAATCATAGATGGGTACGATCACTGTCACAAGTGATTGTTCGTCATCCCCTCAAAAAAAATCTCCACCACTACAGAGTGATGCAGGAGATCAAGTACACACATCAGTTCAGCAATCACATCCTCCCAACATCACTTTACTTAATTTTCATGTAGATTTAGTTGTGATTCCATTGAGTTGTCATATGCATTATGTACCAAAACCTCCATCCCTCCGGATGATGCTGTCTTTTGTTCTTCCATTCCGGATTCTACACTTGTTGTGAACGAGGATCAAGCCATTGATGGAGTTGGTGTTGCACAACCAACATGCGCTGTCATTCATGAAGAGTATGAATGGGAGCTTGAGCATCAACACTCGGCGAAGGATGACTCCCTTCTGCCCGAGCCTCCTTCGTTAGACTTGCTTTTCATGAATAAGGTCCATTCAGAGAGCTGGAGTTCTACTAGTGTGTTGCCAAGTGTTGTAGCGACTACAACCACCTTGCAAAATTTTTCCTTAGCTTCATTTTGGAGCCTCCCTACCAACCTTCCACAACAACATGTCTTGCCTTGTCAAGTGCACAAGCTTCAGTGATTTTCTAGCAGATTCCCAGCGTGTGCATGATGGCTTGTTGTACCCCCCTCATAGGTTGCTTCTCCGGAATTTGTCCAACTGTAGGTTGAACAACTCCCTCAAGAAATTGTGAAATTCTGGAGGGGAACCATCCTTACCTCTAGAAATTGCACAATTCTGTTTGGCAGCCTGCTGGGCTCCAGAATTGCGCAAATTTGCCTGTCACCCTTCACTGAAAAAATTGCGCAATTCCTCCCAGCAGTGTTGCTCAGCCCAGAAATTACGCAATCCTTCTGGGCAATCAACCCAGCTCCCTCCCACAAATGCACAAATTTTCCCCTCAACTGAGCAGCCTGTTGCATTTGCCATTAAGTTTACCGGTTCCATATGGGACCGTGAAAACTTGACTTGCATGCATGGGCTGCTTTTTCTCGGAATAGAAAAAAGAAACATAAAAAAAACATCCCTAGATTTTAGGGAGATATTTTTAGCAGCTGGAGGTTACATGTAAAGATTGTTTTAGAATCTTTCCTCAAAGTCTCACTTTTTCCTAAATTTGTGGCATGCGTGTCATGAGCCTCAAACTTGTTTATTTGATTCTTCAGAGCTCACTTATTCACATCAATCTTGGAGCTCTGACATCCCACAACACATCCAAGAGTCTTCAACACATCTAGCTCAGCTATTCATGGGTAAGTTAGCTTAGCTTGTCTTTTGCAACATTTCTGTCACTTTTTGTGTTTTGGCTCGTGTGAGTGTTGTTTGCTTGATTTTTGTGAACACTTGTTTTCATTTACATTCATACTAGATTGTACTAGCACTGGTTCAGTTTTCGTTAGCATCTCATCGTTATCACATGCATGAAACTGTTTTGCATGAATGGTTGCCGATTAAGTGACTCGCTTTACCCACATGCATGTTGTTCTATTTTCTGAATCTTTCATTCACTGTTTGCATGCGTAATCATTCACTCCTTCTTTTACTGAGAATTGTCATGCATTGACATTCACATTTTCTTTCAGTTGCCCATCGCCGAGTCTGGGCAGCCTTGGTTTGGACTCTAGCTCACCAAGACAACATTGCACAATCTTGAGAGGGAAGGCTTTGTCTTCCTCTTAGGAAATGCACATTTCTGCCCAGTGACTTTCCTCCAGTCTTGCATTGCGTAATTCCGAAGGACAGTGACTGCTGACCCAGAAAATTGCGCAACGCAATCACTGCGCCTGCAACCATTACCAGCTGAGATTGTGCATTGCACAGTTCCAGTAGCTAGCAGGTTAGCCTGGATTGTGCATTGCACAATTTCAGCAACCAACTAGCCTCCCAGACAGCCTAGACTAACTTTTGCACAGTTCTGGCAGCGAGTCTCCCAACCTCCCAGAAAGAATTGTTGAATCCCTGCTAGTAAATCCCAGGTATGTTGCGTGTCATTCCTTAGTTTGCTTTGGTTTTAGCTAAAGATTTCTTGCCATGCATATCGCTATGTCTCTTGATCTAGTAGGTGTTCATCTGCCTTTTAACAGTTCAGGATCAATGGCTTCCAAGAGAGTGGGATCAAAGGACACTTACGGAAGTGCAACTGGAGCAACAGTTGAGCAGTTAATAATTTACCTAGTTTAAAATAGTTCACACTAACATGGAAAATATATATACATAATTGGATTCAAAGTTGTTTGGTGTTAATGCTAGTTTAATCTTATATTTTCACAAAACAAATATTACAATTAAGAGAGATGTCTAAATTCAATTTATATGAAAGCTTTTCCCTCTCTTAATTTGAAGGTAATCTTGATTTTTTGATCTTGTATTTTCCTCTAAATTAATGGAGATTTCAACCTTTACTAAATTTTTAGAAGATTGACCACTATCTCTTTACAAGAAGAAAACCACTTGTAAAATGGAAATTTCAATCTTTACTAAATTTTTAGAAGATTGACCACTATCTCTTTACAAGAAAAGAACCACTTGTAAAATGTAAATTTCCTATGCTTTTACACTAGTAAATTCAATGAAATTTATGCCATGAGGCAAGAGATTTAATTTGATTCTTTATTTGGGCGAAGGATTAAGTTGGAAATATTATCAAAATAAGAATGGAAATTCGAGAGCATTGTGTTCTCATCAGAGAGGAATTTAAAAAATTTACCCCTATAAAAATTGGCATAAAATTTACACATGGGTGAGAACCTTATGTGCGAAAGGAGTAATGTTTATTTGAGTCCATGGAAAGAGATGAATGACTATATATATGACTATGAATGGCGAAGTGGCCCTTGTACTAGCAAGAAACCATCCTTGGGGAGACACATGGACTTCATGCACCACATCGTCTATGCATTTTAACATGGCGTATATGGTGGAATCTTCAAAGGGCTCTAATTAGCAACTTGAACTTTAGAATTTGAAGAAATTTATATCATCAAAGCTTTTAATGAGGACAGTGTTTTGGTAACCTGTGAAATGGGGTTTAAAATAGAAAAAAGAAGTATAATTTTATGGCCCTTTTCTCCTCAACATGACTTAGGAAGTTAGATGTGTTACATGTTGGGTTCCTTCCAATTTAAACATTATCCGGTTTTGAATTCTTTACTAAAATATACCTTAGCACATATTTATTTTGAGGAGAAACATTCAAAAGAAATCCGTGTTTTTGTACTACATAGAACGATTCAACATATGTATAAAGACATGTTTATGAAGATAAAAAAAATTCATAATAAGATAATGGGGGATGAAGTGACATCCCTCTATCCCTCTATCCCTCCTTTTCTCTTCCTCTCTCGCAAGTCCTCTCTCTCATCCTTCCTCTCTATCCCTTTCTCTCCCACCTTCCTTTCTCTTCCCCATCTCTCTCTCTTTGCCCTCTAATCCTCTCACTATCTCCCTCCCTTTCTCCTTCTCTCTCTCCCCTCCATCTTTTTGTCTCCCTCTCCCTCTCTTACCCTTCTCTACCTCTATCACTCCTCTCTCTCTCTCTCTCTCTCTCTCTCATTCCTCCTCTCCTCTCTCCTTCAATTTATCTCCATCTCTCACTTATTAGTGCCCCTATCTCTCCACCTCTATCACTCTATGCCTTTGTTCTTCCCTCCAATATATATCTAGAGTTAATATATATCATGATATATTAATATATATTAAAATAAATAAAGTAATGTTAATTTATGTTTACATTTACATGTGTTGAAGATAATGGAGAATCCTACAATAGTGTGAGTTGGTTCACGAGACCTTAGGATAGGAATTGGTTTCTATTTCTTAGGGTATGGTTCTAACTTCCCTAAAACCATGTATGCTATATAACATTTGAAGTATATTGAGAATGTAGAGTGTTCTGCATAGCCAGACTCTCCTGGTTTAGACTCTCCTTCGTAGAGCTGACCAATGGGTTTTTTATCTATTAATTCAAGCATCTAATTTTAACATGGTATCAGAGCTATAGGGATGATTTTTTTTCCTGACAATTGCCCCACCTACAGCTTGAGAGGGCACTGACCTCTTGTTGGTGCCGTGGAGAAGCTGGAGAATCTATGAGGAGGTCGTGGTGAAAAACAGGAATTACTGCCTGTTGCGGGAAAACGCTGAATTGGCTAACTGGAAACATGGATGCATGGAGGTCGTGTTGGATACTGGAAGCTACATCCTTTGTTCATGTTGAATCTGTTGGATTGATCGTAGATCAGGTAGATCAGTATCGCAAACACTATCTTTGATAACGATCTAGGGTAGATCTACCTTCTTCTTCTTCTTCTTCTTTTTTTTGAATTGTCAAGATGAATAATCAAATAATCGAAGCATACTTGAATGAGCTTAACAAAATCGATGGCTCCAATTATTCGAATTGGAAATTCAAGATGCAAACTGTGCTAGAAGCGCAGAGTGCTTGGATGATTGCAAATGGGGATGAGCCAAAGCCAGTAGCTAGAGCAGCATCGATCCCAGATTGGGAGAAGAAAGAAGGTAAAGAAAGGACGTTGTTGAAGATGTTAGTGAAAGACTGCATCATACCGCATATCAGAGAATGTAAATCAATAAGTGAAATCTGGGGAGTATTGAAGGATTTGTATGAGATCAGGAATAAAAATCGTCTTCTGTTCTTGAAGAGCAAAATTATATCCATGAAGATGGAGGAGAATGAAATAGTTGCTTCCTTCATAGTGAGGATCAAATATTTGAAGAAAAAATTGGAAGATACTAGTGAGGTAATTGCAGATGCAGATTTAGTCACAATTACCATGAATGGTATGACCGATGATTGCCAAATGTTTATCACTGTGAAAAGTGCGAGAGAGACAATCCCAAAGTTTGAAGAACTGATAGGAATATTAATGGAAGAAGAAGAAAAAAGATTGACTCTGAAGCCCTAGAGTGCAGATCTTGCGTTAATGGAAAAGAAGAACTTTCTTCAAAGGAAAAGGAAATCCACCATAGCAAAACGGAGGAAACCCATAGAAAATACCGAATCAAACTCAAGGTATGCATCCGAATAGAAACAACTCTGAATTAAATGTTTTTATTGCAAAAAAATTGGTCATATGGCTAAGGAGTGCAGGAAGAAGAAATATCATGAACAACAACAGAGACAGAAAAGAAATGCAGGTCATCTCGCAAATGATAATCATGTGCAAATCTTCAGATTGTCCATGGTAGACTTTGATGAGAATGTTGATGCAGACATATGGTATGTAGATTCGAGAGCATCCACACATATGACGGGGAATAGACAATGGTTCAAAGATTTTAAAGAAATAAAAAACGAGGCACAAATCTACCTTGGTAATGATAGAAGTCATCAGATCAAAGGGTGTGGGAAAATTTCTGTTATTTTACCTAATGGTAGTGTAAGATATACTCATAATGTCATGTATGTGCCCGATGTGACAAAGAATTTGATTTTTGTATCCATGATTACAGATCAAGATCTCAAAGTTGAATTTTTAAAATCTAACTGTTATATTAAAGATCTGTTGGATGGCATGAAGACTATTGCTTTAGGAATTCAGATAGGAGGTCTGTAAAAATTGGATGTGAGACCAGCACCAGTTCGAGCTTTGACAAAAATGAGTTTGACACAGAAGAGCTGTGGCATCAAAGATTTGGTCATATCAACTACAAAGATTTGTTGTTACTTGAGTAAAAGGAAATGGTAAGAGATCTTCCTATATTAAAACAAGTGCATAATGATTGTGATGCTTGTACATTAGGAAAGATGCATAGAGAATAATTATGTGTTCGACTGTTCGAGTAGAAAGGGAACAGAGATACATACTTGAGTTAGTGCACACAGACCTTTGTGGACCCATGCAAACAAAGTCATTAAGAGGTGCACTATATTTTTTACTGTTTGTTGATGACTGCACAAAGTTTTCTTGGGTATATTTCATGAGTAAGAAAAGTCACACATTTGAATAATTTAAGAAGTTCAGATATATGATTGAAAAGAAAATAGGGAAGCACATAAAATTTCTCCGCTTTGATCAGGGGGAGAATACAGGAAGGAGGAACTTACCAAGTATTGTAAAGACCATGGGATATTATAGAAATTCACAGTACCCCATACTCCTCAGTAGAACAGAGTAGCGGAAATAAAGAACAAAACATTGGTGGAATGTGCTAGGAGCATGTTGAAAGGTAAGGATCTTTTGAATGGTTTTTGGGTTGAAGCATTGAATACTGCAGTTTATTTGAAAAATAGGAGTCCTACAAAGAGTCTCAAGTTTAAAACTCCTTATGAAGCATTATATGGATTTAAACATGTAGTAAAACATTTAAGAGTATTTGGGTCTAAAGAATTTGCCCACATTCCAAAGGAAGACAGAGGAAAACTAGATTCAAAAGCCATCAGATGTACCTTTGTAAGGTATAGTTCACAATTTAAAGCTTATAGATTATTTAATCCCTCTACTCACAAGATTTTTGTTAGTAGAGATGCCATATTCCATGAGCAGGTTTATGATGAATATGATAAGTGCAATGAGGAATGGGATATTTCGTTTTTGGTGGAAGTGAAGAAACAGGAAACAACCATGATCAACAAACAAAGGCAGAAGAAGAGAATTCAGATAAATTAATCAAGATGAATCCATCAAAGGAATCTCAGAATGGGTTAGAAGCTAGATCAATGCTCAGAAGATCAGGTAGGCAGATTCAATTGCCTACTAGATACAGGGAAAATGATTTTATAACTAGTATGATGAATGTTGTTGAACCTTCTAGTTATAAGGAAGCAAATGAATGTAGTGAATGGAAAACAACTATGGAACATGAATATGAATCTATAATTAGAAACAACACTTGGGAGCTGGTTGAACTTCCTGAAGGGAAACAAACCATAGGTTGTAAATGGTTATATAAACCCAAGATTAATGTAGATGGAACCATAGATAAATTAAAAGCTAGATTGGTAGAAAAGGGGTATTAAAAAAAAAAGGCATTGACTATGAAGAAACCTTTGCCCCCGTAGCTAAACTAAATACTATTAGAATGTTGATTGCTTTAGCTACTAAGAAACATTGGATGATTCACCAACTAGATGTAAAATCTACATTTTTAAATGGGGAATTGAAAGAGGAGGTTTATTTAGAGAAACCTGAGGGGTTTGTCCAGAAAGGGAAAGAACATTTAGTCTATAGATTAAAGAAAGCTCTATATGAACTAAAACAAGCACCCAGGTCCTAGTATGAAAAGATTGATTCATTTTTTCTGCAACTTGGTTACAACAAAAGTAAAAATGACCCTAATCTGTATACCATGAAAGATGAAAAGGGGCGCATAATGTTGATTTCTTTGTATGTAGATGATTTAATTATTACATGTGATGTTATTGCTCTAATCAAAGAAATCAAGCAACAAATGTCATAGGTGTTCGAAATGAAAGACCTTGGTGAATTAAGATATTGTTTGGGTCTTAAGATCTAGAGAGATTTAGGACAAACTTTTATGTCCCAGGGTAATTATGTCAGAGGTCTACTGGAAAGATTCAATATGGATCAGTGTAAGGCTGCAACAGTACCACTACAATAGAACATTAAACTTTAAAGTGAGGATGGATCTAAAGAGGCATATGCGACACTTTATAGACAACTAGTTGAGAGCTTAATCTACTTGACCACTACTAGACCAGATTTGACTTATGCAGTTAGTGTGCTAAGTCAATACATGTCCAAACCACTTGAGAGTTATTGGAATGTAGAAAAACATGTTTTAAGGTATCTACAAGGAACTATAGACTATGGTATTATTTATATTGATTCTTTTGATTGACAGGATTTACAGATTCCAACTGGGCTAAAAATGTAGATGATTGCAGATCCATAACAGGCTATTCATTCAGCATTAGATCCGGGGTGATTACATGGAGCAGTAAGAAACAGAACACAATTTCCTTTTCTTTAGCGGAAGTAGAGTATCAAACTATGTGTGTAGCAACATGTGAGGCAATTTGGTTGCGGAGACTTCTCCGGGATGTCGGAGAAGAACAAAAAGATGCAACAACAATCAGATGCGAAAACCAGACTTCAATCAAACTTGTTAATATTCCGGTGTTTCACAAGAACACTAAACACATTGATACACAATTCCACTTTGTCAGGGAGAAAGTTCAATCAAAAGAAATCCATCTTGTATATTGTAAAATGTGTGATAATGTTGCAAACATTTTCACTAAGCCTCTTGGCAAACGTTGAAATGTTTAGGGAGATGTTAGGTATATTTGTGAACCCGTTTGTTGAAATGTGGCAACAAGACTATTCCAATTTTAATTTGTCCTTGAATTAAAATTCGAATTTAGTCTCACTAGCTGCTTGAAAAAATAATTAATTAATTCATCTTAAGTTAATTAGTTGGAGAAATTCAAGCTAGAAGTCTTTGTGAAGTCATGCAACAGTTATCCCTTTGATTGAGGAAGTTATCCCTTAATTAAGGAGATAAGGATGAGTTTTATTTGAGTTGTAATTAGTTAGCTTAGTTAACTGAGTTAAGTCCAGTTAAATTAGTTCCAAACAATTTGAGGAACTAATTGTGAGTTCAGTCAGTTAATGCATGCATGCATGAAACTAGTGTACTCCAGATAACTGAATATTCTCTCATAAATAACTCATGCATGTCAGTTCAGACAAAGATCCAGTTGAGATTAAAGGCAGGGACAGTGTATTATCAGTTACAAGAATTTCCTATAAGAAAATCTCTTACATGCAAAAGGAATTAATTCATTGAGATTTGCGCAGTTTTACAGTGTGTTGGAACAGTGTGTGAGATCAGTGTCACACAAGGATACAGCTGGAGCACCCAGGGAAAGCTGCGCAAGTAAATAAGAGGCTTGGAGGACAGAGGAGAAGGCATATGAGTTGTCTATTCTGTCTATGAGCAGCAGTGATGGATTGTATTGAGAGCTGGATAGCTGTGAGAGCTAAAGCTTTGTGTAATCCTGAGATATTTCCACTTGTATGATAATACAGATAGCGGGGTTTTTAGCTGAGGCTTTCCCCAGAGTATTTTTCTATGTTTCATGTGTATTAATTCTTCTTCTCTGTTATATGTGTTTTGTTTGATCTTGCTCATTTTGATTAAGCTTCCGCAAGTTTGATTGTAGAAGTAGATTAAGTATTTTGCTTTAGTATATTGCATTATTAGGTTAATCTACAGTGAGAATTTCTACATGGTATCAGAGCAAAGGTTATTAGAGTTGTGAACAGTATACTGAGAAGGGAAATTTGAAGTTCTTGGTTGCAGGTACAAAAACGAATTCTTATCACACCTCAAAGTTCACCAATGGCGTTCAATGGCTTGAGACTCGAGTATGCTCTAGATGGCAGCTCAAATTACATAGCATGGAAGGATCGCATGGAAGCGGTATTAGAAGACAATGATTTGAAGGATTTCATTGATCAAGAAATCCCCAAGCCAGCTACAGCTAATGCACAAGAATTGGTTGAATGGAAGAAGTGTGTGGCGAAGGCGAGGAGGATTCTTCTGGAGGGAGTTCGAGACCATATTGTCTTGAGTCTCCATGGCGAGGAGACTCCGTTTTCAATGTGGAAGACATTGAAGGACCTATATCGAAACAATAGCAACCAGAAGAAACTGGCACTCAAGGATAAGCTTTGGAAAATCAAGTGTGAGAAGGGCGACACTATTTCTACATATCTGAACAAACTCACCACCTGCAGAGATGATCTTGGTTGTGTGGGAATAATGACAACTGATGATGATATGGTAAGCCTTTCTCTCGTCGGTCTTCTAAAGAGATGGCATAGCTACCAAGACTCTGTGAATGGAAGAGAGAAATTGCTGGATTAGGAATGACTGTGGTCAGATTTGATGTAGGAGGAGATCAGGAGGAGCACAAGAGATGGTTCTTCATCTAAGCATGATGATGAATAAAATCTAGCCTTAGCAAGTAAGGCAAGGAAAGGGAAAGGGAAGGCCCATTCCAAATCGAATTCTTCCCATGGAGGGAAGAAGATTGACAAATCTAAAGTGAGATGCTTTAATTGTCATGAGGTGGGCCATTATGCAACTAATTGTCCATTGAAGAAATCCAAGAAGGGATCATCGAAAGGATCAAAAGTTAAGGCATTGCTCTCCTAGTTCGAATTGGATTTTACCCTCATCGCATGCATGGTTTCATCGATGGTGGGTTGTGTTTGGTATCTGGACAGTGGAGCATCTAGTGGAGCATCATTCCACATGATAGATGATAAAAGTTTATTTAGTGCCTTGGAGGAGAAAGACCTCAAGATGCGCATAGAGATGGGTGATGATGGAAAGTATTGTGTTTCAGGAGAAGGCACAATTGCTTTTCAGAGGGAGCATGGAGCTCCTCTCACCCTGACTGATGTAAAGTATGTGTTTGGACTGAAGAAGAACTTGGTATCGGTCGCGATGTTGGAGGACAAAGGCTACAATGTTGTCTTCAGTAAAGGAAAGGCATTCCTGAGACACATTGCCACGGGTCAAACCAAGAGGATTGTGATTCGAGTGAAGAATCTCTATAAGCTAGAGGTAGATGATTGTGCTGCATTGAGTTCGAAAGCAGAATTGGTGTAAAGCGAAAACATTGGTGAGTTATGGCATAGGCGGTTGGGCCATGTGCATCATGGGGCCTTGAAGATAATGCAGAAAAACTTCCCAAAGGTAAACTTGAGCAAGTGGACACATGCAAAGGTTGCACCTTGGGAAAGTATGTTAAGTCTTCCTTTCATAATCGAGACAGTCGAGTTGAAGCAATCATGGAGCGAGTTCATACTGATGTGTGTGGACCATTCTCGACAGCATCCACCGTGAAACAAAGGTATTATGTGATTTTCATTGATGATTTTTCTCGTAAATTCTGGATCTATTTCATGCAGAAGAAGGATCAATCTTCTCAAAGTTTGGTGAGTTCAAAGCTTTGGTTGAGAAAGAATCAGGGAAGAAGATCAAGGCCTTGAGAATCGAAAATGGTGGAGAGTATGTCTCTCGAGAGTTTAAGGACTTCTGTGTAGTGGAAGGAATTAAATGAGAGTTGACGACACCTCATAACCCATAGCAGAATGGGGTGGTTGAGAGGAAGAACAGAACGATTGTGGGGGCAGCTCGGGCGATGCTGCATGACCAAGGCCTACCACTTCATTTGTGGGCTGAGACATGCAACACAATGATCTATTTGCAAAATAGAAGCCCGCATCGCATTCTTGGGATGAAGACACCAAAGGAAGATTTCTCCGGGAAGAGACCAGATGCGGGTCACTTCAGGATCTTTGGCTCATCAGTATATTTCCATGTGACCAAGGATGCTAGGAAGAAACTTGAGCCGACAGTTGAGTTGGGAATACTTGTGGGGTACACAGATACACCTCACAACTAGCGGGTGTACTTTCCTACCAGTCGAAGGACAGTGGTTCGCAAAGATCTCAAGTTTGATGAGCAGAAGGCCATGCGAGTTTCCCTTGAGAGGGAGCTCCAACTACAGGCTGTGGAGGAAATTTTGGTTCCTAAGGAGGAGGAGCCTCATACTGATGCAGAGAAGCCACATGCAGAGGTTCCAAGAGTGGAGACATCCACTCAAGCAGAGTCTTCCAGAGAGGGATGGAAGCACACAAGAGAAGCTGACAGATTGTTGTCGGATGCGAGAGAGAATGTGGGAGAACCATCTTCTCAGTACAGATAGAGGAGGTCACTTGATAGGTACACTGGATACATGGCCCTTGTTGGGGAATGTGTTGAGACCGAGTCATCTTCCTTTGAGGAAGCAGTGCAACAACCGATTTGGGCTAATTCTATGGTGGAGGAGTATGAATTCATAGTTCAGAACAATGTTTGGGATGTGGTTCCAAGATCGGAGAACAAGTTAGTTGTGAGTGTTGGCTTGTTGGGCCCTGACCTAGGTTCAGAAGAGTTATTAGCCAAACAAATCCCGCAGCTACTGACCCTTTCGGTAATAGCCCGCGGAGTGCGAACTGAGGTCTCACCCGAGGTAGCAAGGGAGGGTGCTGGAACCAGGTTTCCGCACCCTTGGGATGTCTTTATGTGGTCTGGAGGGTTTGCAAACCATTCTATAGCTTCGCACTACTCTGCTTCCACGTAGATCTGGAACAAGGCAAATCCTTAATATTTATTATTATTGAGTTTGTTACAGATCAGATCTAATTCTTACAGTCTTTAAGCAAACATTTAATAAAGATAACTAGTGCACGCACCTAGAAATGTTATAGATTTGCATAAACTCAGACCTTAAATAGATATATAAACTCGAAATTAACCATATCCACAATATTTCAAAATCAACACATTATTTTAGAACCCACTTATATTTATTCAACTCTTTCTCCAATACAATCGGATCTACCTTCTGCACTTAGCTGCAGGGGTCCATGCACACAGTTGCAGACTCTACCAGGCCTCTACACAGATAGCTGCAGAGCCTCTATCTACCCACCAACACCATTGACTCAAACTTACAGATGCCAAAGATACTGTCTTCACAAATCCATAGCACTTGCATCTATCCAAAACCAAAGCTGCCTTTTACCCTTAGAGCCTCGCTCTATTTATACATTCCCATGGTTCGCGGACCATGGGCAGGCCGACTTACTTCCTATTATTCTATACTAATTCTTGGGTGGACAACCCTTTGACTCGACCTATTACATTTCACGTTTCGCATATTTAGGAGATTTACAATATTATTATCCTAACTTATAGGCTTTAAGCCCTAAAACTGTTACGCGGAACCTCCGCTACCCAACAGGCCCCCAACACAATCATCGTGACTCGACCTGAGTCACTTATCGGTGCAGCGATATGCGCTGCCTAGGCTCCCCGGTTCACCTTCCTGTGAGTGACACACTTCTCCCTCTTTGTCTCTTACAATGCTTCTTCCAGGTCCTGCTCCATTGTCGCTACCAATTCACGCAACTAATACTGCTCATTCTGCTCTGCTCGGTTAACACAGAACACCCCTTATAGGATTTTAGCTCTAGCTAGGGTGCCACATATGGGAACTCCTTGTACCAACGCAGCCATTTTCCAATTTCATATCTTCTGTACACCCTTTCTGCTGCAGCTTGTGTTGCAATTTTACAAATACCATTGCTGCTATTCGCGAGATCCCAATCTTCAAGGTGCATCAGAGACAACTTGTTAACTACAATTCCACCATTTGTCTCCGTATTTATAGCCTTTCCCTTATATTTCATGGTTCGCTGTCCATCCCATGGGTGAGGCAACGACATCCGAACCAATTCTGCTTCGTGTCGACAAATTTCTACCGTCGATGTTGAACTCTGTGTGGTGCTCGTAGCTGTCAACATCGTTCGCTTCAAAAAGCCCTGCATCTCCAATGGCCATATCACAACCCTCAGGCTTACTCCTTGAGCGTAGATAATGAATAGTTCCATAGCGGCGGGAAGGCATAATAGCTTACTGTTCTTAGAAGCGTAGCTCGTTCGATGGATTCCCCCTATGATTTATAAGTGTCTCAAAATTCAAATTCGTTGGCTCCCACCTTTTTTAGTGCCCTCATGCTAAGCCTGCAATAGATCATTCCAGATCTGGCTCGTACCTCGTCTCTTAATTGCCCGCCGCCCGCTCCCTTTTTCCATAACTCAGACATCTTGTCATGAATAGTGACAACAACGGTCACCTCTCTGCTTGTCAACGCAACAGCGCAACCCTTTCTGCGCAACCGTGACCCTTGTGACAGACCAAATCTATGCGCACCCCGGTTGTCGCGCAGCTTCCCCCTAGACTGCTTTATCGTCTCGCACTCTCTTTCAACTGGCTGGAGTGGTGAGACTGTCCTTCGGGCGGTTAGTCGGGCGGTCGGCCCACCCGTGTAGAGCTTCAGGCGACTGCCATTTACTCCACCTGGGAAGGGGCCTCCATTGAGCTTAGCAAGCTATACCGTGCCTCCATCTATAACTTCTTTGACTACATAAGGTCCCAAATATTGCATGTGGAGCTTGCCAAGGAATTTCTAGAACTTGCTGTCATATAGTAACACTAGATCATTCTCTTTGAACGTGCACACCTTGATATGGCGATCATGCCAAGCTTTCTCTCGCTGTTTTTTTACGTGCTGATGAAATCCTGCCAGAAATCGCTCCTCCTCAAGTTCCTCCAGTTGCGCGATCCTTTCTTCCAAAGCTGCGTGGTCTGCCATGCCTGTCGCCGCTACTATTCATAAAATAGGTACAATGTACTCCATTGGCATGATGACTTCCTTCCCGTAGAGTAACTGGAAAGGTGTCTAGCCCATCAACTTCTTGCACGTTGTTTGATATGCCCATAGCACAACATATCTGCGCAAATCCCAATCGTTGCGCTGCGCATTACATACCTTGGTCAATGCTGTGTCCAAGATTTTGTTAAACACTTCAACAGTCCCATTTTCTTGCGAATGGTACGATGTACACTATTGATGGTATATATGAAATTTATCTATGAGCACACTGATAGTCTCATTCAGGAAATGCGTTCCGCGGTCACTCATTAGAATTTTTGGACAACGAAATCGCATTAACACATTTTCAAACAAGAATTTCGTGGCTGTAGCAGCCATGCAGTCTTTAACTGGCTGTGCTTCCACCCATCGAGTCAAGTACTCTGTTTCCGTGATGATATACTGTGCCCCCGTCTTTCCTAGAGGTGTGATAGGCCCCACAAAATCGATCACCCATTTTTCAAATGGTTGCAGTGTCATCTGTGGTTTGAGTAGCATTTCATCCCTCCGCGATGGTTTCCTAGTGCGTTGACATATGTCGCAGGCCCGACAGTACACTTTCGAGTCTTGATGTAGAGTTGGCCACCATAGTCTGGCGCGAAGAATCTTCTGTGCTGTGGCACGGCTCGCATAATGTCCTCCAGCAACCCCCCCATGTGCTTCGGCTAGGATCTGTCCTCGCTCGAATTCAAGTACATATCTGTGTAATATTTCGTCGTTGCCCATTTTGCAGAGGTGTCCCACAATAACAGTAAAATCTGCTATGCGTATCACCAATTCTTTCTTTTTCTGAATGGAATATCCTTGCGGCGCGGTTCCTGTGGTTAAGAAGTGGATTATATCCGCAAAATGGCCATCCGCGATGTGCACTGCATACAACTGTGCATCCGGTAGTCCTTCCTCTAAGTTTTTGGGCTCTTCGCCATTCTCAATTCGGGACAAGTGATTTGGGCCTACGTTTAGATGTCTCGGCTTTATGACAACTTCGAAGTCATATTCTTGAAATAATAGCAACCACCTACAAATGTTCCTCCCCAACACAGGCTTATTCACTAGGTATTTTAGTGCAGAGTGGTTAGTATACATCTTAAAGTGTCCTCCGAGTAGATAGTGGCGATATTTCTGGAGCGCATATACCATCGCCAATCCCTCACGCTTAGTGGTGGAGTTGTTTTTCTCAGCTTTGGGCAATCATCGACTTGCGAACACGATCAGGGGATCAATTCCTTCCACTCCTTCCTGGGTGAGTACTGCTCCTAGTGCGATACATGACGCATCAACATGCACGTGAAATTCGATGTCCCATTTTGGAAAGACCAATATAGGAGCTGATGCCATCTTTTCCTTGAGTGTTTCTAGGCTTTTGTTACATTACTCATTCCAGCAATAAGTAGTGTCCTTCTTCAACAACTATTCCATTGGTTCCGTGATCTGCACGTACCTCTTGATGAACTTTCGATAGTAACCAGTGTGTCCCAACATGGCACGCAATTGCTTGACACTCCGCGGTCCTTGCAGATTGAGTATGACAGCAATCTTTGCCAGATCCACCATCAGACCTTGCTTACAAACCACATGGTCGAGCATGTTCCCAAAGGGGACAAGGAAAGTACACTTCTTTAGGTTAAGCGCACTCTGGTGCTGTCAGCAAGTATCCAACATTAACCGTAAGCTCACGCTATGTTTCTTAACCAACCCGAACACAATCCAATCATCAAGATATACCTCTAAGAACTTGTGTATAAACTCCTTGAATGCATCTACCACAACGCATGAGAATATTGCTGGTGCATTCTTTAGTCCAAAGGGCTGTTGCCGAAAGTCCCAGCAATGGAACCATTTGTTGGCTTATTGGGCCCTGACCCAGGTTCAAAAGAGTTATTAACCAAACAAATCCTATAGCTACTAGCCCTTTTGGCAACAGCCCGCGGAGCGCAGACTGAGGTATCACTCGAGGTAGCAAGGGAGGGTGCTGGAACTAGGTTTCCGCACCCTTGGGATGTCTTGATGTGGTTTGGAGGGTTTGTGAACCGTTCTGTAGCTTCGCGTTACTCTGCTTCCGCATAGATCCAGAACAAGGCAAATCCTTAATATTTATTATTACTGAGTTTGTTACAGATCAGATCTACTTCTTACAGTCTTTAAGCAAACATTTAATAAAGATAACCAATGCGCACACCTAGAAATGTTATAGATTTTCATAAACTCAGACCATAAACAGATATATAAACTCGAAATTAACCAGATCCACAATATTTCAAAATCAACACAATATTTCAGAACCCACTTATCTTTATTCAATTCTTTCGCCAATACAACTAGATCTACCCTATGCACTTAGCTGTAGGGGTCCACGCACACAGCTGCGGACTCTACGAGGCCTCTGCACACACAGCTGCAGAGCCTCTATCTACCCACCAACACCCTTGACTCGAACTTACAGATGCTGAAGATACTGTCTTCACAAACCCGTAGCACTTAGATCTGTCTAAAACTAGAACTGCCTTTTACCCTTAGAGCCTCACTCTATTTATACATTCCCATGGTCCACGGACCATGGGCAGGCTGACTTACTTCCTTTTATTCTATATTATTTCTTGCGCGAACAACCCTTTGACTCAAACTATTACATTTTGTGCTCCGCATATGTCGGAGATTTATAGTATTATTATCCTAACTTATAGGCTTTAAGCCCTAAAACTGTTACGCGGGACCTCTACTACCCAACTGTGAGTTCTCGTTGGCTTTCCAAGGTAAAGCAAGCTGCTCATGGTAGTGTGGAGAAACATAAGGTAAGATTTGTTGCCCGTGGTTTCTCACAGGTCGAGGGGATCGACTATGATGAGACTTT
Source organism: Pinus tabuliformis (assembly GCA_031772625.1). Classification (NCBI taxonomy): domain Eukaryota; kingdom Viridiplantae; phylum Streptophyta; class Pinopsida; order Pinales; family Pinaceae; genus Pinus; species Pinus tabuliformis. The sequence continues at coordinate 2,031,744,761 of CM062817.1, read as the reverse complement.
TACTCCTGCAGTAAGGTACTCCTCTATCAGATCGATGTTGGCACTATCAGCATAGATGGGTTGGGAGATCCATCAGATGGATGTGAAGACCGCATTCCTCAATGGCAAGATTAAGGAAGAGGTGTACATAGAGAAGCCGAAAGGTTTTGAGACCTTCGATCGTGAGTCGCATGTGTGCCAACTCAAGAGAGATTTGTACGGGTTGAAGCATGCACCTCATGCATGGTACACTAGGATCGACAACTACTTCACCGGGTTGGGCTTCATAAAGAGTGAAGAAGATGCAAACTTGTACCACATCATGGTAAAAGGTAAGAAGTTGATCATTGTTCTTTATGTTGATGATCTCATATTGACAGGTGATGATCAGTTGATCATGTTGTGCAAGGAGGATCTTGTAAGAGAATTCAAGATGAAATACATGGGTCTCATGCACTACTTCCTTGGCATGGAAGTGTGGCAGAAGGATGGGGAGTTGTTTGTGTCTCAAGGCAAGTATGCCAATGAGATACTTAGGAGATTCCACATGGAGAAGTGCAAGCTCATGCAGACTCCTCTAGCAGGTAACTGGAGGAAGGAGGATGCTACTTCAGGAGAAGTAGTAGAAGCTACTGTGCATTTGCAGCTTGTGGTGCGGGTTCACTGATGTACTTAGTGAACACACGACCAAATTTGTGCTATGTGGTGAACCAGCTAAGTCAAGCCATGGTTCAGCCTACCAAGATGTTTTGGAAGGCAGCTAAGCATGTTTTGGGATACCTCAAAAGCACATCTCAATATGGATTATGGTACAGACGGATAGAGGGAGTGAAGCTATAGGGCTTCACAGATGCAGATTGGGCAGGGAGTCCATCAGATTGGAAGAGCACTTCAGGAGGAATTTTCAACCTTGGGTCAACTGCAGTTTCTTGGTACAACAGGAAACAAAGGTTGGTTGCACTCAGCTCAGCAGAGGCTGAATACATGGCTGCAACTCAGGCAGCATGTGAGGCCATTTGGATGTGGAAAATTCTGGTTGGTTTTTTTGATTAGAGGATGGATCCAATTGTGATCTATTGCGATAATTAGAGTTGTATCAAACTCTCTGAGAATCTAGTATTTCATGACAGGTCCAAGCACATCGATATTTGGTATCATCATCTCAGAGATTGTGCGGCGAGGAGGATCATGTTGTTGCAGTATATTTCGACCGAGGAGCAAGATGCTGACATTTTGACTAAGGCATTGTCAAAGTGTAAATTTGAGTTCCATAGAGACAAGATCGGGGTGGCAGAAAATCCATTTCTTGTTGAGAGGGAGTGTTGAAATGTGGCAACAAGAATATTCCAATTTTAATTTGTCCTTGAATTAAAATTGAGAATTAAAATTCAAATTTTGTCTCACCAGCTGCTTGAAAAAATAATTAATTAATCCATCTTGAGTTAATTAGTTGGAGAAATTCAAGCTAGAAGTCTTTTTGAAGTCATGCAATAGTTATCCCTTTGATTGAGGAAGTTATCCCTTAATTAAGGAGATAAGGATGAGTTGTATTTGATTTGTTATTAGTTAGCTCAGTTAATTGATTTAAGTCCAGTTAAATTAGTTCCAAACAGTTTGAGGAGCTAATTGTGAGTTCAGTCAGTTAATGCATGCATGCATGAAACTAGTGTACTCCAGATAACTGAATATTCTCTCATAAATAACTCATTCATGTCAGTTCAGACAAACACCCAGTTGAGATTAAAGGCAGGGACAATGTACTATCAGTTACAAGAATTTTCCTATAAGAAAATCTCTTGCATGTAGAAGGAATTAATTCCTTGAGATTTGCGCAGTTTTACAGTGTGTTGGAGCAGTGTGTGAGATTAGTGTCACACAAGGTTACAGCTGGAGCACCCAGGGAAAATTGCACAAGGAAATAGGAGGCTTGGAGGACAGAGGAGAAGGCATATGAGTTGTTTATTCTGTCTATGAGCAACAGTGAGGGATTATACTAAGAGATAGATAGCAGTGAGAGCTAAAGCTTTGTGTAATCCTGAGATATTTCCATTTGTATGATAATACAGATAGCAGGGTTTTTATCTGAGGCTTTCCCCAGAGTATTCTTCTGTGTTTCATGTGTATTTAGTCTTCTCCTCTATTATATGTGTTCTATTTGATCTTTCTCAAATCGATTAAGCTTCCACAAGTTTGATTGTAGAAGTAGATTAAGTATTTTGTTTTAGTCTATTTCATAATCAGGTTAATCTACAGTGAGAATTTCTACACCCTTCTCTATTAAGGGGGATATTGAAGATAATAGAGAATCCTATAATAGTGTGAGTTGGTTCACGATACCTTAGGATAGGAATTGGTTTCTATTTCTTAGGGTATGGTTCTAACTTCCCTAAAACCCTGTATGCTATATAATGTTTGAATTATATTGAGAATGTAGAGCGTTCTGTAGAGCTAGACTGATGCAGGAAAACCCGCATATACCCATAGTTTTCCTATAGAATGCAAAATCCTATTTGTCCCAGGAATTTCAAACTCCTTGCCGAGTCTGAATCTTCATTAATTAGCGGTTAAGGCCCCTTTAATAAATATCTGTAGAACGATTTATTAACTAAACACATTCTGCCCTTCATTCATCCTTTCATCGAGACTCATTCACATCATTTTCATTAACTTTTCGTTATTATCTAATGCACCCTAATGAACTCCCATCCATCCTTATGTTGGACATATATCCAATCCCCACTCTTACTTTAGTTATAATTGAACTTACCACATGAAACCATCTATTGGCGCTTCATTTTATTATGAATCTCTTATAATAGAAATCACAACAAACATACATAAACCATACCTTTTCGATTATTTCCACAACCTTTGCACATTTATCAATGCATGACTTATCGCAATTGCACTCTCGGGGTTTCACGGGACTCTTAAGACTTCTCCTTTCGCATCCAGGATGCGATAACACACCTAGACTTCAATAAACATAAACCGCAGTCATTACTTTCTCGGGTCCGCTCTTCCATCACACTTCGCAATGCTCCTTGGTCCGCTTACATCGCATATCGCAATATTTATCGGCTCGCTCCATCGCACCTTCGCATATCACATGTTGCATTGGTTAAGGGCTAAGGTCTATCTCCCATAGATATTTGTGATGCGATCAAATCTCCGATCACATCAGACATCGCAATCACATATCAAAATCACTTGTGGCCGAGGTTAAATCACTCACCATTGGACTATTACGATGCGAGACTTATTAAAGCTCCTCCACCATTGATCAGGCATATGATCCAACGGTTCACAATGATGTCGCATGTCGCAAATCCTTGTGGGCCAAGATTAATTCCTTACCATTTAAATGTTGCGATGCAGGATTTTAACAATGATCCTTCCATGCGATTTGATCCCATCTGTTGATCTGGTAGATCCAACGGTGCCTGTGCATTAACACTTCATTCTTTCATTCTTCTTTCCAATTGGGTTTTACACCATTTCTCCAACGTTTCTCTATGGTTTCGGTTATTTCAATGGTTCTTCGTCCTTCCACTGTTCCGCTGCGCGACTCCCTTCTGAGCTTAATTCCGCATGCTCCTTTGATCACTGTCATTCCAGAGTATTACATTGATCCTTCGAATGGTTTCAAAGATCCATTATAATTCTTCGAATCATTCTTCTCTCTGTGTATTCTGCTGAACTCTGTCTACATACATATATTGTACAGAATTCCGATCCATTCATAATTCATCATGCCATACTCGAATCACACATCTATACATTTTGAATTAATCCTCTGTATATATATAAACACATAGTTATACAATTTCTCTATCTTTGGCCTGATCTTCTAATGTCAATGGCCTCTGTTTTACAATATGCCCATAGGCTCACAGTCACACTCTAACCAGCTAACCTATCCAACCTATCTCTCCTGATTATGCCTTTTAGGCTTACATTTATACAAAGGGATTCTAAAACCAATTCTTGTTTTAGATCCATAAACTCCTCAACAAAATCCTAGAATCTCTTCCTTATCTCTAAGGATCTTCTTCAATCCCCAAAATCATGAACTAACTCCTAATCTGAGTTTTACAATTAATTCTCAAATCCCTCAATCTCTCAACTATCCTAAATCTCTCATATTCTCCTACATTCGAGAATATTTACAAATATGTCTCACAATATTCAATTAATTCCTATTCTCACTAAAATCACTCAAAAGCCTAAATAATTACATTAATTCACACTTAGGAAACCAATTTCTTTGGAAACACAAGACCCCCTATGTCTACTAAAATTCAATGATATTGTTGCGCTGATTGCTCCTGCATCACAGACTCTCCTTCGTAGAGCTGACTAATAGGTTATTTGTTTATTAATTCAAGCATCTCATTTTAACAACATGTTTACGTTTTTAGGTGAGATCTACCCCATACTAAATTGCTTACATTACATTTACATGTTTACATTTTTAGATAAAATCTACCCCATATTGAATTATTTAACACCTCTCAACATAATAATTCACTTAAATTTTATAACATAAAATTATTTTATTTTAAAAATCACTCATACTAAAATCTTTCACATCTTTCAATTTTTTTTAATCACAAAATTTTAATATTTTTAAAAATATTTAAATACAATATTAGAGAGGAATTTGGTACTACTTACTCAAGAAATGAAGTGAAGATCAATTAACTTATAATATATATTCATATAATTTTGTTTAGAATTAAATGAGAAAAAGATTTCATGAAAATTATATATTATAATTTAAAAATAATCATTATTTTAATTTATAATATATATTTTCTGAGTGTTGATGGTGCAATGCAAACATATTATATATTATCATGGGTTATATTTTTTTTTAATTTTTTTTTATTTTGTTTTTTTCAATCATTTTAAATTATAAAAATATATATTACTTATAATAGGAAAAAATGAAAAGTAAGTATTTATAAAATAAACCTCAATTTTTAGAAATGAAAGGACGGTCAAAGGATCTATTAGAATTAATAGTGATATAGGTATGGCGTTCATTTAAAATAAAGTTGATTTGATCGATTAGAATTAATAGCAATATGGGTAGGATTGTCATTTAAAATAAAGTTGATTTGATAATAGAGTTCAGGCTTCTGTGATCCATATCAATTTAGAGAGATTTTTCGGCGAAAATCACATGGAATACCATTTGTCGACGCGTTTCGAACCAACAAGTGTGGTTCATCGTGAGGACAATTGTTGGTTCGAAACGCGTTGACAAATGGTATTCCATGTGATTTTCTCTGAAAAATCTCTCTAAAATAAAGTTGATTTGATTCACCGTGTTTGTTATTACTGAATAAATTTTATTATTTAATTAATATTAAATAATTGTAATCTAATTTTAATAAAGAAAGTTTATTAAATAATTAGTATTAAAATTTTATATTAATAATAAATAAAAATGAAGAATAGTTTAAAAAAGTTACAATTTTGTTTGGAAAATAATAGAAATTTTAGTAAGATTTTGATAAAATTTGGTAAATTTGAGGGGTCAGAGGTTTTTGAAAATCAATTTCCACCATTAAAAGAACTATTTAAACATTCTTATAGTTAGATTTTTGAAAATAAAAAATGGTCGGATTCTAACTAAAAATAACTTTAATTGTGGCTTTGGTAGACAAGGTCATTGTTAGATTTTTGGGAATAAAAAATCGGTGGATTCCAACAAAAAATACTTTAGTTGTGGCTTTGGTAGACAAGGTCATTAAATAGGTGTAGTGTAACTTATTGATAAAATGACTTTTTCTTGTTAATTTTAATAATTAGACATAGATTTTTTAAAGCTTGAGTTTAAATTGTTTAATCGGCATAATTTGAGTGCTTCACTGGTTTTCAAGGGTGTTGAATCATTTATGCATTCAAAAACATATTTTAAAAAACAAAAAAATATTGAAATTATATTACTAAATTTTGGTAAATCAATGTGAAAAAACCTATTTCATCAATAAATTAGAGTACAACATTAAAATATATTATATTAAATTCTATTTTATTAAAAAATAAAATAATTCTTTATATAATGATCATCCAATAATATTATCTTATTAAAAAATTAAGGAAAAAAATGAGCAAAATTAATTCTATTAATTGCGTTCATCTTCAGGATAAGATGAGGAACCAGATCTGGCCAATGAAATAAATAGATGTAGAGAGCTGCTAACTAGTCGTTAGCGAGTAACAATTAACTAAGGGTAGAGAAAAAATTTGAAAAAAAAAGTTAAATGAAATATATATATATATATATATATATATACATATACACTATACAACAAGTATAATAAAATGATAATTATAATTATAATTATAATTATTTTTTTATAATATTACCATCTTATTTCAATCCCCAAATATTAACTCATAAATTTAAATTGAGTGTCCATTAAAAATAATAAAATGTGGATTAATGATATTATAAAAATATATAAATAATATTAAAAAGAAATAATAAAATTGTCTAAAATAATAAGGATTATTAAATTAGTTTATATATATATATATAAAATGAGATATTATGGAGAGCAAAATGAAAAGTAGTAAAAAAAATAAAAAATGATAAATAAATAAATAAATTGACAATTTAGGAAGAAAGTGTAGGAATCTAGTATCTGCTGATACTCTAATAGAACGTTTTTCAATTTTTAAGGCTTCTCTAAATTTACAATGATGAAAATGATAATTGTAAATTTTTATTGCTAAAAATTATTGTACATTTTTAATATATTATTTTCATTTAATTTAAAATCATATACTATTAATTAAAATTTACAATACTTTCCTACCAAATTGCAGTTTTTTTTTAATGAAATTAAATTACTTTAATCAACAATTTTAATTTATACATTACACTTTACTAATACTTTATAAATATGTATTTGCAACTTGCTTCCATTGGTTAGAGAGATGGATCGATAGATTTGTAATGCTGTTCAATGTAAATAAAATTGTAAAATAATTTTCCATATCTTAGGCACAAAGAAAGTGGTGCACCTTTAATAAAAATTAAGTACAATGTGGGGAATCGGGGGCATGGCATGAACACTATGAATCATTACATTAGATTCATGAACATGCACAATGACAGTATGTCACACGTGTGGCATGTAAAGTAGTGTCCTCCCCAGTGGTTAGGTTTCTCTCTTTCCACGACTAAATAAAGTATATATATATATTTCTCATATTTTTTAATCTTTAGAACTATTCAACATAAAGCTTATGGAATCAGTCTCAGATTTCATTGCCTCCAAAGTTGGCTGGTTGATTAAAAGAGCCTTTATAATAATTATTATATCAAAGTCTCTTTACAAAGCCTTTATAATAATTATTATATCAAAGTCTCTTTACATTAATGTTAGTGAAGATACATATTTGTTAATATAAGGAATATATACATTTTAAGAATTCAAAATGTTAGATATGTGAATAGAAGTTAGGTAGTAGTATAACATTCATCTTCTCAACCACTCTAGCAAGACTTAATTGACATGTAATTTACTTAATATGGAATGCAAAGAAATGTTAAGTTTTTTAAAAATAATTTTATAGGTTTTTTTTTGTTTGTTATTACTTAAATGGTTTACATATATTTTCCAAATGTGCATGACCATGTAACAAAGGTGTAGATGTACACAATCAAGCTCTTAGGTTAAAAATGATCAAAGTGCATGTTATCTTTTAAACAGTCTACTCTAATAAGTGACAATACACCAAAAACACAAATATTTCTGAATGTTTATGAATTGTGTATCTATGCTTCATTGAAAACCCCTTAGAGGAACCTTAATCCTGCACTAGGGTCTCCCTTACACAATGATATGGTCTTTGATTGGACATTGTATTAAGCATATATTATTGTGATTCTTTATTTTTCTCATTCATAGGGAAATATTATAAAAGGTCCCCCTTTGCACATTGATATGATATTTGGTTATACATTGTCTCAACTTATGCTACAACACTTTTTTATTCTTCTCATTCGAAGGGTTGTACCACTTGCACCTTTTCTTATTCTAGCTCCCATTTGTTTGAAGAAATTGAGAGGAAGATATTGAAGATCATGGAAAGAGGATTGGTCTAAACATAGCCTTAAAAATACCAAACTCCAAAGAGAAAGGATTTGGAGCCATCTTATTATGCAATGTATAGATCTATTTATGTAATGTTTTCCATCATGTAATAGAATCCCCTTTATTTCCCTTCCTATACATACTTGTATTATTTTAATGTCAGTTTAATACATTGTCTTCTATTGAACCATCAAGTAGATTAAGAGGTTTGTATAGTAGTTAGTGAGCTATATTTAGGTTCTTATTATTGTGGAGTAGGGAATTGGCTTTTTCATTTCTTAGACGCAAGTTGTTTGGAGCTTGTTGTTCTCACTCCCCTTACTCCTCTGGCTTAATAATCAAGCTTGGAAAAATATTCTAAAGGAGAATATTATAAGTTCTTTTTTTCCATCAAAACCATAATTTAATTTTTTCTTGCTCACTTGATAGTGTAAAAATCATTTTTTTTTTAATTTTTATTTTATTTTTATTATTTTTATTTTGAATAGTTCACTTAGCACTCATTGCATCGGGTGAGCATCACCCGATGCAATGAGTGCTAAGTGAACTATTCAAAAATCATGAGAAATTAGTCACTTTACGACTACCTCTCATGGAAATGGTCATACTTTGAATGACTTACTTAACGCAGTTGAATCCCAAAAGTGATAGCTAATATAATGCACTGCGTAAATCCCCCATACTTAAATTATTTTTTATTTTTATGTAGTTTTCCACTAATATGCCAATCCAATCATAAAGAGTGAATAGTACTCGCTATACACAAATTCTCAACAACATAATGATGACTCCAATAAGGAGGATCATCTTTTCACTTTGATTTCTTTCCTAGATTGGGCTTAAGGATTTCTTCATTTGATTTGTTTTTTTATTTTATATTAGTACTGTAGTAAACCTTAGTAGATAAAAGATAAACCCTTAAAATTTAGAATAACAAACACATCCTCACAAGAGCAAACACCAGGATTGTATAGAAGACCCTTAAGTTAGGGTCACACCACCAATTACTCCTCATAGTGGGAATCACTCCACAAAATATGCTCGTTACAATATAATAACTCAATATGTTCAATACAAACAACATGTATGTGTACATATACTCTCTCATGAGTATTCCTAGAAACCTAGGCCAACTACCCCTCGTTATTACATTTATTACCCAACAATTAACTAACGAGTATTATTCCATGAATATGACCAAATTACAATAATTATCCCCTTTACTTACCTCCCTAGATACTTGATATTACATTAATAATACTCCTTGACTAGATTATATTCCATCCCAAATTGCTTTCATCATTAAAACATGAATGCAAGCCATATAGTATGATATATTAAGTAATGTAGTCAATAGATACCAAACACATGCATCAATCTATCTTAGTTTGGACTTAGCATCCACCTTTTGTCTTACCACCTTGCTATTTTAGTATAACTTTTGTTCCTTTGATATTTGTACTCATGGATATTAGTCCTCCACATACATCTAGAGTGGGTGCTTTTCTAGTGTAATGCGTATCCATGCTAACAAACTTACCTTGATGATTATTGTCTCTCATAGAGGTGTAGGCGGTGATATGTAGAAACCTTAGTTTATTCCTTTTATGTTCAATATTTACAACTTAAGACTATATGTGTGTTTAATTTTTTTTTTCTTGTTCATGCTTTTGTTTTCACTATTTATGTGTGGTTGCACAACTTCTTTGAGAAAAATCACTTTTTCACTCCTGAAAACTAAGGAAATACATGTCATTCTTTTTCTGTGATTCATGCATGAAAGTTCATTATTAGGTTATGGAATGATGCTTTTGTTTGTCCATTTTCATGAAAACAATGCTTTTATGTTCTTTTTTGTGTGTTGAGTTTTGTTATGATGTGAAGACATTTTTTAGAATTAGGCAATTTATAGATTTTCTAGAGTGGAATTTTTAGCTTGTTGCTCACATCGTTTTGTTTTTGTTTTTCTAAGATGTTCATTTTTTGTGATTAGTGGAATCGACAATTGGGGCAATCTCATATTGGGGTGACAGGGAGAATTTCATCTAATACCATTATAACCACTAGGTGCACCATGAATGCCCCTAACATAGACACAGGTTAATCAGGGGATCAAATGAAGGACCTCATAATATTTTAAATAACACATTTACATGCTTTGCTAAGTGAGCTACCCCTAGGGGATTATTTACAAGGAATTTTCTTTAAAATTTTTCATCTCAACCATTTATTTTGTAGAAATACACACAACAAAAACACACATTACACACCATACTAAGAAACACACCCTTAAACTAAACCATATTATTAACTAAAATTAAATTAGATTTATATTCTTTTAGTTTGGCATACCAACATATATTAGGTTAAGGCGTTAGGTTTAGGTACTTCAGGTGGTGGTTTAAAATCCCCTAAGTTGGTTAATAATAGAAACCTATAGTTGATTAATTAAATAAATTCCATATACACTAACATCTATGTGTAACCAGGAAGTTGCCTTCCTTTTTCTTAAAAAATTATGTACAAAATTAGGGAAATCATGTTGAGTGGGAACCTTAACATTGCCCTCCCACTTTTATGTGGGAATATTTAAAGAATACCAACCCATTGGTGATGACTTAATAGACACCCAACTTTTTGAGACAATGAAAACAATGTAGCCTACAAGGGCTTTGGTAACTCCAAATTTCTTGGCAACACAATGTGAATTAACATTCTTAGCGACCCTTCTTTAGCATTTTCCACTTAGGGTGCTTATTTGTGGGCTTGTAGTGAAGTATCATTTAGCAAACAATGATCACCATTGATGGCCCATTCGATTTGATCATCTTTAGGCATAAGTGGATTTGGTTAATTTATTTTCTTACCTTCACGTATGCAACCTTATTCCATTGGATTTCATCACCTTTGGTGCATGCACATTTAGTAGTCCCTTAAACAATATTCACCATTGATGACCTATTGGATTTATCACCTTTAGGCATAATTGGGGTTGGTTAAATTGTTTTATTACATTCACTTACGTAACCTTCCTCCATTGGATTTCATCACCTTTGGTGCATATACATTTGGAAGCCATTTTGAGCTATTTTCTTGAGGATTATTAGTGTCTCATAGGCATAGGCATGTGATTATTATTATTATTTTTTATTGATTAAAGTTCATATATTGAGACTTTAGGTAAATTTGTGAGAAATTATGACATCGTTACTTCAATCAATCTTATATCATCTCTTAGGTTTATTGGTGAATCCCCACCCCCATTTAGCGGGTTTACCCACTCATAGATATGAACTTCAAGACCCCACTCCTTTCCTTGCCACAACAATACCTTTATCGCTTTAGCTCCAAACATTTTGAAACACTTTTAATTACTTGTTGGATATGAGATTGGGATGGGACTCCTTAGTACTTGTATAAAATTAATTATATTCACTTCATTGACCACATTCATTAGTGGAGACAAAGGAGAAATTTGTGTAAGATCCCTTGGACAATAAAATATTGTTAGTTTAGTTTTTGAAGCCCTTTCTTCCTCACATCTCTAAGGATGTTTTTGTGCAACAACACTAAAATAAGGAGGATCCAATCCTTAGAGCCTAAGAACTTGATTTGGTTTTTTCTTAATTAGGATACTCATATATTGTCATACCTAATTCTTTTAGATCATCACATGTTGATCCACCTCCAACATTGGGTACATCTCACGCAATTGATGGCCTTATAGGAAAAACTCAAATGATACCTTATGCTCCAAACCAATTAATCCAAGTGTCTTTTTTTAGACTTCCTAATCCATATGTAGGTCCTATTGTAGTGGCTACAACCACCCTCCAAAATTTTTCCTTAGCTTTTTTTGGAGCCTCCCTACCAACCTTCCACAGCAGCATGTCTTGCCTTGTCAAGTACACAAGCTTCAGTGATTTTCTAGCAGATTCCCAACCTGTGCATGATGGCTTGTTGGACCCCCCTCATAGGCTATTTCTTCGCACTTGGTCTAGCTGTAGGCTGAACAAATCCCTCAAGAAATTGCACAATTCTGGAGGTGAACCAGCCTTCCCTCCAGAAATTGCCCAATTCTGTCTGGCAGCCTACCGGGCTCCAGAATTGCGCAAATCTGCTTGTCACCCTTCACTGAAAAATTGCGCAGTTCCTCCCAGGAGGGCTGCTTAGCCCATAAATTGCACAATTCTGGGCAGCAGTCAGTTGGTCATCCTAGAAATTACGCAATCCTTCTGGGAAGTCAACACAGCTCCCTCCCAGAAATGTGCAAATTTTCCCCTCAGCTGAGCAGGCTGTTGCCTGTGCCATTGAGTTGACCGGTTCCATCCGGGACTGAGAAAACTTGACTTTCATGCATGGGCTACTTTTTCCCGGAATAACAAAAAGCAACATGCAAAAAAGCATCCCTATATTTTAGGGAGCTATTTTTAGCAGCTGCAGGTTACATGTAAGATCATTTTAGAATCTTTCCTCCAAGTGTCGCTTTTTCCTAGATTTGTGGCATGTGCATCATGAGCCTTAAAATTATTTATTCGATGCTTCAAAGCTCACCTATTCACATCGATCTTGGAGCTTCGACATCCCACATCACATCCAGGAGTCTTCGACACATCCAACTCAGCTATTCATAGGTAAGTCGACTTAACTTTTCTTTTGTAGCATTTCTGTCGATTTTTGTGTTTTGGATTGTGTGAGTGTTGTTTGCTTGATTTATGTGAACGCTTGTTGTCGTTTACATGCATACTATCTTGTACTAGCACCGTTTCAGTTTTCGTTAGTATCTCACTATTGTCGCACGCATGAAACTGTTTTTCACGAATGGTCGCTGATTCGGTGACTTGCTTCACCCACATGCATGTTGTTTTGTTTTCTGAATATTTTATTCATTAATTGCATGCACGATCATTCACTCCTACTTTCACTCAGAATTTCCATGCATTCACATTCACATTTGCTTTTAGTTGCCCGTTGGGGGGTTTGTGTAGCCTTGGCCTGGAGTCTGCCTCACCAAGACAACATTATGCAATCCTGAGAGGGAAGGCTTTGTCTTCCTCTCAAGAAATTCTTATTTCTGCCCAGTGACTATCCTTAAGTCTTGCATTGCACAATTCTAAGGGATAATGACTGTTGACCCAAAAATTTTCACAATGTAGTCACTGGGCCTGCAACCATTGCCAGTTGAGATTGGCATTGCACAGTTCTAGCAGCCAGCAGGCAGCCAAACTCCTAGACAACACAAACTTCTTTTTGTGCAGTTCTAGCAGTGAGTCTCCCAGTCTCCTAGAAAAAAATACGCAATCCCTATCATTCCTTAGTTTGCTTTAGTTTTATCTAACATATTTCTTGCCATGCATATCACTATGTCTTCAGATCTAGTAGGTGTTCGTCCGCCTCTTATCAGTTCAGGATCAATGGCCTTCAAGAGAGTGGGATCAAAGGACATTGATGGAAGTGCAACTGGAGCAGCAGTTGAGCGAGTGTCTACAAGTCTGCCAATCTATGAAGACACCAAGCTGATTGTAGACAAGGACATCAAGCTGAAATGGCAAGAGGTCAATGATGCATTTGCAGACACATTTTGGGAAGACCTCGAAGACCGCCAAGTCTATGTGAACATCCACAAGTCCAGTTTGTACCGGATTGCATGTAGGTATCCTGTGCTCCCATGCGTGGACATGATACATTGGATCGTCTTGCACAATGATCCAGAAACGATGACATTTAGAAGTGTCAGCAGGATGGAGATTGCTACATTGAGGGTACGAGATTATGATGAGATGTATCATATGTCGAAACCTGTGATCACCATGGAGACTCCCTTCAACATACGTAGCAGCAATGCCAACTCCAGAGATATCTTGAAGAACTGGGTGAAGGATCCAACTAAATTCAGGATGACACCCAACCTGGTCTATAAGACGAAGATACTGTGGAAGATGTATCAATACTTGGTCATCTTTGCATGTTGTTTGTATGGCCAAGAAAGCATGGAAACCTTCCCACAGAGTTGGGTGATCGCGTTGGACCAATTGGTGAGAGAAGGCAAAGCATGAAACTGGTCCAACATGTTGGCTCATCAGTTGAAGGAAAAAGTAACAAGGGCTCGACAATTGCCCAAAGATATGCAAGCAGGAATCTACATGTCCGCGTACATCTTGGATGTAATCTGTTCCCGTCAAGATTTCCTTGGCTTGAAGTGGGCATGGACATCGACGGAGACCTCTGTGAACACTTATTGTAAGTTGTTGTCCAAATGCAGCTTCAGAGGAGTTATCACACAACTATCTGATCATTTTGTCACCCTGGTTTACAAGATGATATTCGAACACGATCCACCCTGCATGTCGAAGGTAGAAATGGAGGCACATATTGATATAACAGATTGGTATGCCTCATTGTCTGGCACCTTCATACAAATGTACAATGCAGAGAAGCCTCTGCATGTTCTATCAAAGTTTTCCTTGGACAAACTAGTCATGCAGGAGGTATCATATCACACCTCGACAGGGTTATTAGCTAGGCTGTACTGGAAGAAGTAGGCACCTTGGCCCGCTCTTCCATCGCGGATCGGGTTTTACGAGATACAGACTTTCAAGCATGCAGATGTCGAAGCAGAGGAGATGAAGAAATATCCTTGTGATTCCCGAAGTTACAATCCATATGACTTGCATTGTCTTGAGAAAGACCACTGCACGAGAGTACATTTTAACTGGATCCACGGGGCATGTCATTGGGTGGAGGAAAACCCATGGAGGTATTGTTACAACTTCTCCAGACCCAATGAACTGGTCGGACTCACTATGGAATGGGTAGTGAAGAAGCCTGAAGCAGCATCCTGGAGAGCACCAGAATTAGCAGCAGTAGAGGTAAACATACCAGTGTGTGAAAAGGGAAAGAGGAAGATTGTCGATAACATGGAGGAAAAGAAAAGCTGCAAGTTCCAAGCAGAACCATTTGTGTAGAATGCAGCTTTGGAAATAGAGGCAAAGAGGAAACAACGAAGCAAGAGAAATGTGCAAAGGAAGAGAGAGAAATGGAGAATGGAGGAAACAAAGAAGGAGTTGTATGAGTTGAAGGAGAAACTTCGAAAGGAACAGGAGCTGTGCAGATAAGAGAAGGAAGCACAACAGGAACATGTACATCAAGGGGCGCAACTTGTACATACGGATGAAACTACGCCAGTATAGGCAGTAGAATCATCATAATAGCTGGCATAAGGTAGAAAGGGTGAACCATTGCAGGAGAAAGACTTCACTCAGGAGATAGAGCAAGCACTTGAATGGATAGATATGGATATGGAGCAATAGGCTTCACTGCATCCAGAAGAGGAGAAAGTACCAAGCAACCAAGGAGACATTGAGATCCTTTGAGATTGGCCGGAAGGAGAGATGCACAACATCTCATTCAATGAGTCTCAACATAGAGTTGTGCAATCTCGTAGAGTGTCGACTCTGGAGGTTCATACATATCTTGCGCAGTTTGAGGAATGGGTGATCATGTTTGATGTGCGCAAACATCTAGCATCATTGGCTGATGCTACCAGATCATATGCTGAAGCCACTAGCATGAGTGTTCACTTCCTGATCGCTGAGAACGACTGAATGACTAAGGAGTTACAGACGACCAAGTAGGGAGGATAATTGGTTACAACATCCGCCCGAGCAGAATTGAAGAAGGCAATACTCGATGAAGTATTGTCCCTTTACACAGTCATGTGGGCATTGTATTCCAAGTTTGGTACCTTGCATAAGGTTGTCATCCATGTCAACGGTTGGAAATATTGATGTGCTAGAAGAGCAAATATCCTGTCGAGCATGCATGTTGCTGTTGATTACATGAAAACATGGACGATGAGATACAAGGGAGCCCTGCTACACTTGCCTAAGATGATGAAGCCCAGAGAGGTCGAGCTGAAGGCACGCATCTGGAGTCAGATTCGGAACTATGAAGATCTTCCACAACTCATCACTATTCTACGAACTTCCCATGCACGTGCATTCAAGAGTATGTATGTTATTGTGCACACACATGTGATCCCATCTATAGGGACACTCACCTAGGCGATAACAAAGGCACAGGTCCGACTAGATATTGAGTCATACTTTGACGAGTTGATGTGCATATCCACCATCCTAGACTTGTCAATTAGCGCAAACACCATGCACAAGTATGTTGTTGGTCCGGCCGCACTCAAGACAATGATGCGCATGCTATCAGACGAGTTGGATAGAGGAGCTTGAGCAGTGTAATCGGATGCTATGGAGGCAAGAGTTCGTTTCCAGAAATATGTCACCTTAGAGTACACAAACACCATCGCATACTACCCAGCTTGGCATTAGTTCGCTACTGTCGACCACTGTGAGGATGTCGAAGATTTGGTCTTCCAATAGTTTTTCAAGTCACAGTGATGCCTTGCATGGCTTTCTCAAGCCATTTTGTCTCACATGGGTACATGTGCATTGTAATGTAACGTCTTGTCAAGTGTAAGTTCAAGTGTCGATAGTTGGATGTAACAATCATAGTGTAGATGAAGAGTCATGAGTGTAGATGAACAGTCACAAAGGGGAATGTCAAGGGCCACCCCACCCTTTGCTATATATAGTCCCTCATAACTAATTGTATAGAATTTTAGTGAGCCAAACTTCTAATAGGAGTATCTCAGAGAAATCTTGGACAATATTGTAACGAGCCTTGGCTTCTCCACTGTGTAGAGCTAGTATATCTCTTTGGAGGAGCAAGCGGCCATGACTGTAACATTCCGCTGTCAGAACTAGTGGTTGGACAAGGATTTATTGTATGATTGGAACTTACACTTATTTATATAACGAATCCAACACATTTCATGCATATGTCATATTGTATTCAAGCTATCTTGTTTACTCTAAATGAGATATGTATCTGTTTGCTTACGCATGCATGTGTAGCTATTTTCTGTATATGTATGTATGAATCTTTCTTAAATGTGTTGTTGGTTTAACCATCACTTTGGATTGCTAGATTACTTTCCTTCCATGTTGTGATGCATCTTTGCTCGTGCGTTCCCTTCTTAATTGCATGCTTTCACAGGTTTCCAAGGGGCGCACTCACCTTCTGTGTGTTAGAACCTCGCATGCACCTTCCTTGACTTACTGCACATGTCACACCCTTGCTACCAATAGGGACATCTTACTTGCTTTTGTGAGAAACTGCAGTCAAGGCATTACGGTAAGACCCACTGTTGGGACTCCTACACCAAGCGGTCTGAGGTCTAATTGGGACTTCTTACTTGGGAGATCCCCTAACATGTTGGCGGGTCCAACACGTCAACATTTTTGGCACTAGAAGGAGGGCTAGATGAAAAGATGTGTCCTCTCATCCTAGTTTGAACCTTTTCATATCTATCATGGAGTCTTTCACTCTCAACCCTCCATAATGCTTTTCGCATGCCGAACCTGTCCGCATCACGAGGGAGTTTTTTTATCTCTTGTCTACATACACGTATGATGGTGAAGGCGAAGTGGCTTGGCCTGTGTTCTTACATGACTTCCTTTCCATGCTTGATGAGGAAGATGGATGCTTTGATAAACAGGCTAGTCTACTACTTTCATATACACTTCGTGAATCCCCACATCGATAGTTGTGCAACCTACTGGCTAACAGCGTGCACTCACTTGAGAACTTCTATGATCTTATTAAAGATACTTTCCATCATTTTCATCGAGAATATCTTGACCAAAAATTGTTACAACAACAGAAGGCTCCGCATGAATTGTGTGATGATTTTTGGTAGGGCTTTCGTGTTTTGTAGTTTCAAGCTTCGAGAAACGAGATGAAGTTTCAATATCTCATTAATAGATTCGAGTATTGCCTTATCAAATTTGTCAATCCCAAGAAGAAATATGAGCCCAAGCCTCGCTCAACATACTTCAGTGGTGGAGCTACGCAATCATAGATGGATATGGTCACTGTTACAAGTGACTTTCCATCATCCCCTCATAAAAAATCTCCACCACTACAGAGTGATGCGGGAGATCAAGCACACACATGAGTTCAGATGTTACATCCTCCAAAAATCACTTCGCTTAATTTTTGTGCAGATTTGGTTGTGATTCCATCGAGTTGTCATATGCATTCTGTACCAAAAACTCTGTCTTCATACTTGGATGATCCTCCGGATAATGTTGTATTTTTTTCTTCCATTCCAGATTCTACACTTGTTATGAATGAGGATCAAGCCATCGACAACGTTGGTGTTGCAAAACCAACATGTGCTATCATTCATGAAGAGTATGACTGGGAGCTTGAGCATCAACACTCGACGAAGGATGACTGCCTTCTGTCTCAGCCTCCCTCGTTCTTTCTTGACATCTTTGGTGGACTTTCCATCGATGAATTCACATGTGTATCTTCATCTATGGATGCACCCATTGTTGATCACTCACAGGACACAATGGATTTCAACCCATCATTTGAAAATGGAGAGGATAAATTATTCATTAAAGATCCACTTGACCTTTCATCTGCCTTTTCTAGAAACACAGAGGATGAATTTGTCCACTTTTCATCTACCCCTCAGTTTGATTTATCAGATCACGAGGATGTCGATGAAATCATTGATTTTTCTGATTTTAGTTGTCGTGATCTATCTCCTCCCATATTCGATCACCATCATGATTCTATCATGGTTGATTTTTCGAAGCCACCCATTTATAATGATCTATCTGACGATGAAATCAAAACACCCCAGACTTTCGAGGCACTTTAGCCCGAGTTGATGGTTATGTCAGGCCCTCATTATCCCGAGGTTGAATTCACTTCTGATTAGGAAATTGTTCAGTCACCCGAGGCTCCTCATCACTCATCTGTATGCATTGAAGATCAATCTCACACACAGATCATGCTTCCTCCACTCGAACTACACAAATCATGCATTGGAGGAATCTTACATTGAAAGCACACGTGCACGATGCAAGTTGTCATTGTTTCTTTCGTTTGCTTGCATGTCGCAGTCAACAGTATGCGTATGATTCATAAATGCATACAGTGTCGCAGAACATCGTGATAATTCCATGGACTACATGTCATGTACTTGCACTCACTTATGTCCTCTGGAAAATTTTATACATGGAGTGTGTTTATCTTCATTGTTATATCTTTCTTGTTTGCTGGTCCACAAAACCGGGTTGCTTGCGGACCAAGGCTTCATCAACATGGGTCAACCAATGTGCCGGTGGATGCATTGGAAGTATAACTTCATGTGATCAGGCCCATGCATCATTAGCTTAGGAGTAGGAGTAATGTTTTCTTTCAGTTTGTTTGCTTGCATGCTTGTTTTCTCACTTGCTTTTTATGTTGTTTGTTTATTGCTTGTTTTTTTACTCGCTTTGCTTTCACATTTGCTTCTGCTTTGCTTTGCTTGTTTTTGTTCGTAGGTTATTTTCTCATGCAACTATGCGCGACTCTTGAAACAAGCTGGGTAAAGTACAAGAGGCCTTGTGCATCTATCACTACTTGGTTATCTGTCATCCTTCCTCTGTGTGAAGAACTTTTTACTTTTGGTCCATGATATGACGATGGAAAATATGCATTATTCGAAGTGAACTTTTGTGTAAACACAACACTTGCATGCTAACTAGTGTCACCTATTCTATTCAGTTGTTTTGGGTTAACCCTTGGCAGCTCAGTCAAGTAGAGTAAGGCAAAGGGGAAAACCTTAACAAGCATGCCAGAGGTATATAATAAACTACTTCTCTGAAGGAACAACCTCTTCTACTCTCAATAAGTTGGGATCCCTCTTCTGCCTCTGAAATGAATAAGTGCTAAGCACAGTTATGAAAATGAAAAATGAAAAGTGAAAATTTTCAAAAATAAAAAATGAATAAGGTGAAAGAAGAGAAAGGCTTCCTGTGCAGAGAGGTGATGCAAGTAACTCCATGGGGGTACTGACTAGGCTCACTGGCAGTAGAGCGATGCTTGTGTTCTTGCGTGACTCCGTTGGGGGACTGTCCAGACCTATTGGCAGTGGAGAAATACCAGAGATGAAACTAAGAATCTGATGACTATATTGTTTGTGCACGAATATAACTCTCAACCCCAATCAAAACAACTGTTTTTCCTTGCTTGGAATGTGTGTCAATCGATCAAGAGTTGGGCAGATGCTACATCCTACAATCAAGCAAGTGTGAAAACTGAGACGAATTGAGAACTGAACAATACTTCCGGAGGTGTTAAACTTGCTTTTCACGAATAAGATCCATTCAGAGAGATGGATTTCTACGAGTGTGTCACCAAGTGTTGTAGCGGCTACAACCACCTTCCAAAATTTGTCCTTATATTTTTTTTGGAGCCTCCCTACCAACCTTCCACAACATGTCTTGCCTTGTCAAGTACACAAACTTCAGTGATTTTCTAGTAGATTGCCATCCTGCGCATGATGTCTTGTTGCACCCCACTCACAGGCCGTTTCTCTAGATTTGGTCTAGCTGCAGGCTGAACAACTCCTTCAAGAAATTTCACAATTCTAGAGGGGAACCAACCTTCCCTCCAGAAATTGCACAATTCTATCTCGAAGCCTACTGGGCTCCAAAATTGCACAAATCTGCTTGTCACCCTTCACTGAAAAAATTGTGCAATTCCTCCCAGCAGGGTTGCTCAGCCTAGAAATTGTGCAATTCTGGGCAGCAGTTAGCTGCTCAGCCTAGAAATTACGCAATCCTTTTGGGCAGTCAACCCAGCTCCCTCCCAGAAATGTGCAAATTTTCCCAACAGATGAGCAAGTTGTTGCATGTGCCATTGAGTTGACCGGTTCCATTCGGGATTGCGAAAACTTGACTTGCATGCATGGGCTGCTTTTTCCCGGAATAGAAAAAAAACAACATGTAAAAAGCATGCCCAGATTTTAGGGATCTATTTTTAGCAGTTGGAGGTTACATGTAAGATTGTTTTAGAATCTTTCCTCCAAGTGTCGTTTTTTCCTAGATTTGTGGCATGTGCGTCATGAGCCTAAAACTTATTTATCTGACGCTTCAGAGCTCACTTATTCACATCCATCTTGGAGCTCTAACATCCCACATCACATCCAGCTTAGTTATTCATGGGTAAGTTGGCTTAGCTTGTCTTTTACAACATTTCTGTCAATTTTTGTGTTTTGGCTTATGTGAGTGCTACTTGCTTGATGTCTGTGAACACTTGATGTCATTTACATCCATACTAGATTTTACTAGCACTAGTTCAATTTTTGTTAGCATCTCAATGTTGTCACATGCATGAAACTAGTTTGCATGAACGACTGCCGATTCAACGACTCGCTTCACCCACATGCATGTTGTTCCATTTTCTGAATCTTTCATTCACTATTTGCATGCACAATCATTCACTCCTGCTTTCACTCAAAATCACCATGCATTCACATTCACATTTTCTTTCAATTGCTCGTCAGCGAGTTTGAGCAACCTTGGCCTGGAATCTGCCTCACTAAGACAACATTGCACAATCCTGAGAGGGAAGGCTCTGTCTTCCTCTTAGGAAATGTGCATTTCTTCTCAGTGACTTTCCTCTTGTCTTGCATTGTGCAATTCTGAGGGACAATGACTGCCGACCTAGAAAATTACGCAATGCAGTCACTGGGCCTGCAACCATTGCTACCTGAAATTGGCATTGTGTAGTTCCAACAATCAACATGTTAGCCTGGATTGTGCGTTATGCAATTCTAGCAGCCAGCCACCCTCCCAGACATCCCAGACTGCCTTTTGTGCAGTTATGGTAGCCAGTCTCCTAGCCTCCCAGAAAAAATTGCTTAATCCCTGCTAGTCAATCCCTAGGTATGTTGCATGTCGTTCCTCAGTTTTCTTTGGTTTTAGTTGAGATATTTCTTTCCATGCATATGACTATGTCTCCTGATCTCGCAGGTGTTCATCCGCCTCTTAACAGTTCAGGATCAATGGCTTCCAAGAGAGCACGATCAAAGGACATTGATGGAAGTGCAACTGGAGCAACAATTGAGTGAGTGTCTACAAGTCTGCCGATCAATGAAGACACCAAGCTGATTGTAGCCAAGGACATCAAGCTGAAATGGAAAGAGGTCAATGATGCATTTGCAAGCACATTTGGGGAAGACCTCAAAGACCGCCAAGTTTATGTGAACATCCAAAAGTCCAGCTTGTACCGAATTTCATGCAGGTATCCCGTGCTCCCATGCGCGGACATGATACATTGGATCATCTCACACACTAATCTAGAGACGATGACATTAATCAGTGTCAACGAGATGGAGATTGGTGCCTTGAGGGCACAAGATTTTGATGAGATGTATCATATGTATAACCCGTGATCACCATTGAGACTCCCTTCAGCATACCCAACAACAATGCCAAATCCAGAGATATCTTGAAGAATTGGGTGAAGGAGTTAGCTAAATTTAGGATGACACCCAACGAGGTCTACAAGATTGTAGGTTTTAACCTTGTACAGAAATTACTTGCATACGAATTCTAAGAACATAAAATAAACAATGCGAGAGCATAACACATAAAACACATATAAATAGAGATTTCCCCTGGATCCCAAAATTGGGACTACCATCTTGATTTTCATTATGTTCCTTTCAATGTTACAATACATATTTATACATGCCGAAGCATCCAATACCATGGACCGAAAATCATTGCGTCCAAAACCATGGACCGAAAACCATCACGTCTAAAACCATGTGCGAAAATCATGCACAAAACCATAGGTAGGTTTGCACAACCTAATATAGGGTCCAAATTTTTTTCCCCAAGGCACTGCCCTAGACCCTGTAGAGGGGGCCTACCCGCCTGTTATCGGGAAAACTAGTGTCTATTCAGAGCTGTTAGTCCCACTAAGACAGGTAGCTATCTTAGAAACAAACAAACTAAAGTCACTTGTGTTTTCCTTTACGAGAGATAGATGAGAAAGAAGCAAAGAGTACCAACCTCAGCCTTTTGCTTGGATCCTTGCTTGTTTCCTTTCCCCTTTGACAGAATCTCGCCACTCCTTCCTTACTTGTCCTGCTTCAAAGAGCACCTGTAGAGTCAAAGTAGCATAATACCATCAAATCATAGAGATCTATCACTGTAAACAATATAGGATCAGATATATATTGACCATACAAATGCATATATCAACACAATATTCAGAGATACACAAGAATATGGAGGAAAACTCAAATAGCTTTATTGATAGAAGTAGTAGAAGAGAAAATTACAACCACTTGGTCTGACCCAACGCCATCCTCCCAGAATGAAAGCCCTCTTCACCTCATACAAAGCAAGATCACCCAACAATGTCTTCAAAGAGAAACCAACAACACTTCCTTGCAAATTACAAAATTCCAGCCCTCAGCCTCCCGATTTCTAAGATGAGGGATCCATATATAGATATTTGTAGAGGTGTGAGTCAGCTCTGGGTTTTTGATTAGTGTCATTCCACTAATAGTTCTTGGTTCCACTTGGAGATTTCATTGAACTCTTACTCATCCCTGGGCGAATTTTGAGAGGCAAGTGTCATATGAGAAGTTTCTAGAAGATTCCTTGATCATCCACTTAGCAAACTATCTCTGCCATTTGTCTATTCTCACTCATTGCAACCTACAGAAGGCCTTTTCAGTATGCATCACACCTCCCATGTGTACAAGGTGAGATGCATTGCACCCTGGCCATGGAGTAGGTGAGATGATCCAGTTTTGACCAGTTCTGAGCAGTTTTTCAGGGAGAACTTCTGGGAGATGATGTAATCAACTGACCTTGCTTCTTTAGGGTATGAAACAAAACTTTTAGGGGTTTATAAGCCCTTGGTTTATGGACATATGTGATTGGGGTTGCAGTGCCCAAATATGTCTATAACAGTTTCCCCCTAAAGCATGAGGTTGTAAATCTTTTGATGCCGGGTGAAATGCTTTATCATTAGGATCCGAGGTTTTTCGAACTGGAAGGTGACCTGTAATAAGATACAATAAAATACATTATCTTCATAATATTTTTCATGATCTAGTTGAGGTGGGCATTCCCATGCTCAACTTTATAAATTCATTTTCATGTACATAGGACAGACAACCGTCTGTGTGACAGACTGATGATTCAGGTAGAGCCATCATCCTTTGTTTTGGATGATTATCTGTGCAGCAATGATGTACATTTGATGTCTTTATTTTCTTGAATATATCGCAACCCGGATGGATGAAACTAGATTCGGGGTCTTCAAAACTCATTCAATCTTCGCCCGGAGTACAAGTCGGTCCATGTGAAAAGATGTTCTGATGTCGAACATGGAAAGACATCACCTGGTTACCAGCCAATGATGTAAGCTGTTAACAGGCGCGAGAGGAATCACCGATGATGATGATGACCCTCAAGGTACTGTAGTACAATTCACGTGGTGTGAATACATGAATCGATGTCGAACACCACGCAAAATCTTTTGGTCGAAGGCCATTAATGTAAACTTGTCGCCGGAAGTGAGAAACTTGCCATTGAGGCATGCAAGCTTCAAAGTACTAAAAGGCTTGTTCCTAGGCCGACTTCTTGGATAATGAGCTGATGTCGACAAGAAGTGACCCATCATAGGAGGGCATTAATGAATCCCACATATACGACACGGAACGGAGAAAATGATGTTGTGGAGGTGAAAACGATCTGATGATACAAGGTTCAGGGTGGTAGTCATGAAAGAGTGAAGCGTGAAGGTATTGCAGCGGATGAGATACAAGATGGGTTGGTGAATTCTCTGAGCGACTTCTCTTGAACATATCGGCGACACTGAAATGGATTGGTAGTGTTAACCCCAAAAGTGGATGGTACGGTGGACCAATGGTGATATGACCAGTGAACGGAATAACCCAACCTGACCCAATCATGGTGATAGAGTGAAAGTGTCATGTTCAAGAGCGACCTACTACCAATAAAGTTTCTTCAAGTTTTCTTCCCAATTTTCCCGAGTCATTTCTGACTAGTACCTCTTTATTTTTGTCAAGATTGAGGAGGATAACATATGCTTGTTCTATAATTTTCCCTTCGGGAAAACCCGTTGCTACGTTTTAACGAGCCTATCGATAGTGAGACTCACTCTTGTCTGCATGGACAAGTTTGTTGCTATTGTTTTAATGAGTTTAACGACAAGGATAACTCAGTTCTTTTCAATTTTAGAGAGTCTGAAAAGAGATGAAAAGGAAACTCCAATATTCCTTTTTCGTAATATAATCCCTTAAGTCTAAAAAAGTATAAGACAATGTGAAAGGGATGACTTTTCGATAGTTTTAATGAGCCGAACAAGACAAACGCTTGATCTTTTTGTGTAATAATCCCTCAGGTCCAAAAAGATTAAAATCTAGAGGAGGGATAGCACTTCCGATCGCTTTAACGAGATGGAGAGGCCAATTGCTCAACAATCTTTTCATATTTTACGAGTTAGATGAAAAGAGCTTAAAGGAGACTCATTTTTCAAGGAACGAGTGATTTTTTCGGATAGCAACTGGTTCCAGGTAATGTTTGGAACTTTTTCAATCATGACGGTGTAAAGAAGGTGGCTAATAGGATCACTCATTGCAACTGTTCCTCAAAAAGGGGTAAACAATCAAATGGAGGCATATGATTGGCTAAAAAAGAGTGGAGGTGATGGTAAGAACACGACCAAGGCTCGAAAGCTGATAATAATGCAATCGAAATGGTTATTTACTAAAGGTAGGTTCATTTTTTAATGAGCTTAAACTCTAGTGGAACATATGCTCATTGCTAGGTTTATTTTTTAACGAGCTTGAACTTGGTGTAAAACTGCTCATTGCTAGGTTTATTTTTTAACGATATTGAACTTCACGTAAAACTGCTCGTGGCCTGGTTCATTTTTTAATGTGCTTGAACCATGCGACAACATATGATCAGATTCAGTTTCATGTTTACACAAGCTTGAAACGAGAAACTATGCTTGTTATAAGTTCGCGTGCCCCCAGCATAGTAACGCAAATTGAGATGCATGACCCCCAAGCTTCATTGCATTCAACGAGGTGGTTGGAATGAAGGTTTACCTTCGAGATCTTTGAAAGACTCGACTTGGATTTTACGAGATCTTAATCAAAGACTCGATTTGGAAAGGGAGTTGTTTCAATTTTTAATGATGTTGACACAGTAAAAGAACTATCCTCATAATCCAACGTATTTACAGTATTTGATAGAAAATCAAAAACTGAAGGATGATTAAGGTTGCTGGAATAATCTTCGTGGTAATCCAAAAGATGGGAACGATGGTGGTAATCTTCCCATGGTGCCTCTCCTATCATCATTGACTGAATGATTCCTTCGTCTGTAGAATGTACATGTGACCAAGGATCTGAAGAGGTGCCATATTCCTTAGATCTATCTATCCAAACACTCGATGAGCGTTGATTTTGGTTTTCCCCCTAGGCCAAGAAAATTGATTGCTACAATATTTGTAAAATGGCGATGATCCCTGCTGACAAAATGTTTGGGAATGTTCTGAATCTTTTAGATATAGAAGATATCATATTGCAGGTTTCCACCGTGGCCACTTCTGCCAGATTACTCTGAGGTGGTAGGACAAAAGTACCCATCAATGTAGGGTCTTTTAGTAGGCCTACTCCGATATTTTGAAGTGAATGAGAGCTTCCATGGATCATCTGGATGCTTCTCGTAACTTGTGAACTGTTGGGGAGAAAGGTTTGTTGGTCGACGATTGTAATTCCTCCTTGAAAAGGAAATGCAATCTTTCTGAAGTACGTTGACACAACAACGACCATTTCATAAATCCAAGGCCTTCCCAATAGGATGTTATAATCGAGGTTTCCATCGATAACTTCAACATCAATTTCTACTGTTTTCCCCCCCAGTTCAACTTGTAAGTTACTCAAAATCCCATATGGAGTGTATGTTCGTCCATCGAATGCTTTTAACGTCGTTGACGATCGCGACAAGGGTGGTGAGCCTAAAGTTTTCCAACAACTCATTGACATAATACATGTAGATGCCCCTCATCAACAATTGTTCTATGAACAATTTTTTTGAGGGCTTTCTCTTGAATGAGGAAAGCGAGTTGAGTTGGTAACTGAGGTTCATATCCTTTATGATTAAAGGCCACAAGATTGGAATCCGCTGGGTCAATCCCACCTATTTCTAATAATAGAGCCTGCTTTTGGGAGGGGAAATTTTGCAGTACTTCAAGTGTCGACATAGCGGACGATGATTGGGCCAGGTCCTCTACTATATTATAATTCTATGCCACTCTGGCACGAGGATTAAATGTCGATTTGTGTACTACTCCCTTTGGCAGCTTTATTGTTAGCTCAAGAATGATGGGTGGCACAACTTCGGTCGAAGTTGTTGTCGAACTACTAGGTTGATCAGTAGCCTTATTGTTTGACAGCTGTGGATTCCCGTAATATTTATTCCTTGTCGATATCAAAGCATCATTTTGTTGTTTTGAAACGGATAACATAAGCACTTGGGATGGGGAAACATTGTTGCTAGCAACCAGATTGGTTCCTGGGTTCGGAAATGGGTCAGTCAATACTGTTGAAGTTCTTGAATTCTTAAAGATTTTCTTAACTTCAGCTTTGTATCAATCTCTCATCCAATGATCCTCATCACATATGAGGCATGACTGACTAGGTTTCTTTTTCCCAGAAGGGTTTGCAGAAGATTTTTCAGGAGACGAATCGTCCTGTTTCTTCTTTTTGCTCTTCCATTTCTTCTTGTCCGCTAGTTGCTTCGGTTCTTTGCCTTTGTCGGTCGACACGACATTAACCTCCGAGGCCAGAAGTTCTTCATTTTCATTTTGACAAGAAACCTTAAGGGCTTTCTTAGATGTAGCCTTTGTCGATTTCGTGCTTGTTGTACCTATCATGCCATCGCCGGCTTGAGAGTCCTTGTTTGATTTAGGAGGAGGAGGAACGGAAAATTATGGTCTGGGAGCATTAGGGATTTTGTCATAGAGCTTGACAGACTAAGTATAGATCAAGTCTAGATATTGCGCACGAGCAATGACTTGCTCTTCGGTGACGACTACTCCCTTTGCCACATCTTCTGTAATAAAAGGTAACAATGACTTAATAAACCATTCAGCTAGTAGCTGATCACGAACATATGTTTTTACCATTCTACGACGACGTCGCTACTTATGAATATGATCAGATATGTGAGTGGCCGTCATCTGCATGAAATTGGTAAGAAGCTCTGTTCCTGTTTGTACCTTATTGGTAACTGAAAATGGGTTAAAAAGGTGGTAGCAAGGGCGCCAAAGTTATCAAACGAAGCTCTAGGCAATTCGATGTACAATTTTGTTGCCAGACCAGTTAATGTTCACTGAAAAAAGTGAAGCCTAATCGAATCATCATTTAGAGTGTTGGAGGAACACCATAAATGAAAGGTCATCACATGATTCGATAGATCTTCACCCGGATTTCCATTAAATTTAGGAATATCTGACGAAAGTTTATGAGGAATCGCTGGCCACCAAGGGGCATAAGCAATTGGATCATTTGTTAGCCAATTTAGATCTGGTAACTCTAAAGTCGCCACGAAGGGCAACTGTTGATTCAGGTTCGGTGAAGCATACCCAGGATAAGATGGGATTGCCTGATAGTGGGTATTTGCATACAAGCATAATGCATTTGATGCTGATAACTTTGATAAGGTTGCTGGGCATAACCAATTTGGGATAATTGATGATAACTTTTTTGAATATATGGCTGCCCATTACTTGCAAAGTTTTGTTGCTTATGTCCTTGGTATACTTGCTGGAATTGCGATTGTTGATGTTGCACCAGCCATGGTTGTGAAACCATTTGCTGTTGCCCAATACTGGATGTTTGACCAATATGAGGGGTAACCGTGCCTGTTTGAGCCTGAGTCGCTCCAGTTAAGGAACCACCAACTGGCGATTGCGGTTGCGTCGTGAAGACAAGAGGCTGTTGTACGATGACCTGAGAAACTTGAGGTTGGCATACAACAGACAATGCTTGTACTTGCGACACCGTCACAATAGCCGATGTAGTGGGGATATTCAACATAGGTAGACTTGGTTGCATTGAATATACAACTCTTGGTTGTTGAGGCAGTATTGGAACCCAAACACTCGATTTGATTCCAACTTGACGCAAATTCTGTTGTGAACTCTCATATGGTTGTTCTCCCGGAGGGAACAATGAAAGGGCATACTGCCCCCCATACGGTGGCAATCTAGTGCTCAAAGGAAAGATTGGCTTTTGGAGACCGGACTGCCCAAATTGATACTGTTGCGAAGGATCAATTTGTCGAGATTCAACATAAGAAATTCCAAATACTATTCCAGATGAACAAACAGGAACAGACCATACTGTCGAAACAGTCCCTGGGTGGACTTCCTCTAGCGGTTGAGAGCTAGTTGGGACATATGGTATGCCAGCGAACATCGTCGGGGTGGCAGCAGGAGATTTTGCTACCACTGTATCGGATGACACAGTCTTAGATGTCAATGGTTGTCCAGACATATCGAGTCTATCCAAAAGGCTTCCTAGCGATTCTACAGGAACTTGCGATGAAGGGGGACTAACTTATGAAGTATAAGGATATAGGTGGATCCCAGTTCCAAAATGCGATGGAGTACTTGATGGAAGATCCTCCATAATCTCTTCTACAACAATCAATCTAGGTGGAAGAGGTAGACCATCAGGTCCGTAAAATAATTCTGGTGCCGAAGAAGGTATAGATTCTGCAGCGACAGATGCTGGAGGGGTAACACCTTCTGAATCAACCCTAGATGGAGCTAGTTCAGGAATAGAAGTGTTTACTGTTACACTAGGATCAGTTCTAATGTCCTCTTGTAACTGCAGAACTTCTTCTGTAGAGGCAGGGATACCAGAAATAGTTGGAGTAACTGGAGTCTCTGAGGAGGTTGAAACACAAGTTTCAAACCAGGAGACTTTGACCCAGTTAAACGAGTCCACTTAGCGCAGAATGGTTTCGTTTCCAGAGTCAAAGACGGCTAACTCATCAATCTCAGTGAATGACGGGGTTTTGATTGACTTTCTTCCACGATTGCCGATTATTTGATCAACTCAAAATAAGAGGGGAAAATGTTATTATGATTTAAATGAATTTTAGACGCTTTGACACAACCTACTTTTTCAATTTTTAAGAGTTGAGAAAAAGATAAAGATGACTCTAGTCGCCTTCGATTTTTAATGGGCCTGAAGTGACAAGTGCTCAGACGGACCTTTTCCTTTAAGGAGTCTGAAAAGGAATAAAAGGGACTACTCTGGAAATCTAGACAGAGGGATTACCAAACCAATCGCAAAACTGCAGAATACTTTTTATGGTACGGCAGTCAATCTTCCCGAATGCTATGTTCAGTGCATTGCGATCGATAGGGCGGTAGACACGGCTTGCTAAGGATAAAGGATATAGCCTATTGTGTTCTCCCAATATATACTCGACGGTACGTGGGAGCACAAGTCCATACTGGCACTTGTCGCCTCAAAGAGGAGGAATCACCCAACCTTCGATGAAAGCGATAGTTACCAGGATTTACGATGCCAGAATATGTCTCTAGCCTAGACTTCTAGATGTTGTGCGTTAGGTTCCAAAGTGTTTTTATGTTCATTGAATTTATTTTACAGTTGATCTTTCTTAAGAAGTTTTCCTTTAAGGTTCACCACGTGATGTAGATATACAGCTCCTAAATATGCAATCTAAAATGATAAACAGTCATTTGCTCTTCTTTTTGCAATGAAAATCCTAGCTACTAAAGAAAGAGAAGCGAAATCCTTTCAACATAGAGCAGGGAGCACACACTAGATGCACTGTCCTAAATCAAAATCAACAAGCAGTCTAAATGAAAATGCACATGCATGTATTTGTTTTCCACTTTCTTAATGTGTGAATAACAAAAAGAATGCTCAATACAAATCTGAATTATTTCTTCTTCCAAAGCAACAATACTAACGATTTTCTTTTCAAAAAAAACAAAAGGGAGACAAGATCACACTTTACAATTTTGAATTGAAAACTGCTTTCAACACTTGAAATACTACAAATTCAGATCAAATAAAAGAGTAACAGTGTAATCAACTATAAAAAAGAGGAGGATTCTTTTCTTTGAGTGAAAATGACACTTGCGACACTTTCAAATCAAAAGACGACAGTTCGATTAAGTTACTATTTTGTAAAGTTGAACTGTAAATGGCGAAAAATACATAAAAACATTCACAATTATTTGTGCAATGGAGGCTGAATAATGCAAAGGAAGGGGGTTTCCACAGTGGTCTACTGATCATAGACAACAAAACTCCTGAATAAAGTTGAAGACAGTGAAGAAAAAACCAAAATCTGGAGGCAAAAAAAGTCTTACGTGATCATCGCATCTGTAACATAGGGAAACAGGGATGCATCCCACCTACTACACATGGGAGGTGTGATGCATCCAGTCTACCAAAAAGAGACAATGTGATGGTCCAGGAACGAGACTTTAACTTGGTTTTTGGTCACAGTTTGCAGCTTAGTTCAGGGATTTAGGCCGAGCTATTGATAGTCAGTAAATACAAATTTCAGGGGCTGATCTAATGAGGTTACTTGAGCTACCTCTAGGGCACTTAGGATGTTTGCAAGTCAGTTGTTCAGTTCATAAACAAACCTGGAGATTGACTGAAGCAACGTTGATCTACTTTGCACTTGCATAGCAAATGCAGTTTGAAGGCTAGCTAGCTTAACTTCAGGCTCCGTCTATATTTTATGAAGCAAACAAATAGAGACAAGCAATCAAACTATTCGTTCCCCAGCAGAGTTGCCATTTTGTTATCGCGAAAACTAATGTCTATTCAGAGCTGCTAGTCCCACTAAGACGGGTAGCTATCTTAAAAACAAAAAAACTAAAGTCACTTGTGTTTTCTTTTACGAGAGATAGATGAGAAAGAAGCAGAGAGTACCAACCTCAGTCTTTCTCTTGGCTCCTTGCTTGTTTCCTTTCCCCTTTGACAAAATCTCGCCACTCCTTCCTTACTTGTCCCGCTTCAAAGAGCACCTGTAGAGTCAAAGCAGCATAATACCATCAAAGCATAGAGATCTGTCTTTGTAAACAATATAGGATCAGATATATATTGACCATACAAATTCATATATCAACACAATATTCAGAGATACACAAGAATATGGAGGAAAAATCAAATAGCTTTATTGATAGAAGTAGTAGAAGAGAGAATTACAACCACTTGGTCTGACCCAACACCATCCTCCCAGCATGAAATCCCTCTTCACCTCATACAAAGCAAGATCACCCAACAATGTCTTCAAAGAGAAACCAACAACACTTCCTTGCAACTTACAAAATTCCAACCCTCAGCCTCCCGATCTCTAAGATTAGGGATCCATATATAGATATTTGTAGAGGTGTGAGTCAGCTCTGGGTTTTTGATTAGTGTCATTCCACTGATAGTTCTTGGTTCCACTTGGAGATTTCATTGATCTCTTACTCATCCCTGGGCGAATTCTGAGAGGCAAGTGTCATATGAGAAGTTTCTAGAAGATTCCTTGATCATCCACTTAGCAAAATGTCTCTGCCATTTGTCTATTCTCACTCATCTCACCCTACAGAAGGCCTTTTCAGTATGCATCACACCTCCCGTGTGTACAAGGTGAGATGCATCGCACCCTGGCCATGGAGCAGGTGAGATGATCCAATTTGACCAGTTATGAGCAGTTTTTTAGGGAGAGTTTCTGGGAGATGATGTAATCAGCTGACCTTGCTCCTTTAGGGTATGAAACAATACTTTCAGGGGCTTAGAATCCCTTGGTTTATGGATATATGTGATTGGGGTTGCAGTGCCCAAATATGTCTATAACACCACCCCCCTCAAACCCCCCAGACAGGGGGGGCTTCCGCCCCCCCTGTGATCCCCCCGCTATGCAATCGTCGCAATGAACGGGGAGCTCCGCCCCCCCTCTAACCCCCCGGTTCACTACGTGGCATAGTTGTGGAAAGAATATAACACAAACCAACATTCTCTGACTTGTTTTTTTCTTTCCATAGGAGACCACAAAAGAGCTTAGTCATTTATTGAGCTATACAACGCCAATTGTTTCTCTACACCAAGAGAACTTCTCAGAGCTCATAGATTTTGTCAATGCATCTGCAGTATTCTTCAAAGTGTCCACCTTTACCAGCAACACCTTTTTGTCTTCTATCATATCCCTCACAAAGTGATACTGAACATTAATGTGCTTTGTCTTTGAATGGTAAGTAGGGTTCTTTGCCAAGAAAATTGCAATTTGGCTGTCACAGTCTATCCTTATAGCTCCCTATACTAACCCAACACGATCTCTGCAACCAAACTGCTTCCTTGCTTGCATGAGTGGCTGCCATGTATTCTACCTCTGTAGTTGATAATGCCACTACATATTGTTTCTTACTCATCCAACTGACTACACCTCCAAATAGGTTAAACACATACCCACTTGTAGATCCTCTTTGATCCAAATCTCCAGCCTAGTCCACATCAAAAAAGCCATGGATATCCAAAACTTTGTCCAGTCTTGGTCTTCCTTGATAGCACAAAGCATAATCACTAGTGCCACACAAATACCTGAAAACCCGCTTCACTGTTGTCCAATGCTCTTTCCCTAGTTTTGATATAAACCTGCTCAATACTCCAACTGCATGTGCAATGTCTGGTCTAATACAGACCATCGCATACATCAGGCTACCGACTGCACTTGCATATGGAACACGGGACATGTCCTCTTCCTCTTCTTGTGTCTTAGGACACTGTTCAACATATAACTTTACACCTACAGGAATAGGAACCTTCACCAATTTACTATCCTGCATATTAAACCTCTGCAATATTGTCTTGACATACTTCCTTTGGTTTAACCATAGCTTCCTCTTTGCCTGATCTCTTTTAATTTCCATGCCCAAAATATAGTTTGCAGCCCCAAGATCTTTCGTGTCAAATTTGGAGGACAATTGGGTCTTCAAATCCTGGATAATTCTTTGTCATTTCCAACCAGCAACATACAATCCATATACAAGACCAGATAAATAACATGATCACCAATTAATTTAAAATACACACAATGATCTACTTTTCTTCTAGTGAAGCCAAGTCCTTGTATAAATGTATCAAATTTTTGGTACCACATCCTTGGTGACTGTTTTAACTCATACAAAGACTTCTTTAACTTGCATACCAGTTCTTTCGTACCCTTCATCGCAAAGCCTTCAAGTTGCTTCATGTAGATCTGCTCTTCCAGATCCCTGTGAAGAA
Organism: Pinus tabuliformis; assembly: GCA_031772625.1. Lineage (NCBI taxonomy): Eukaryota > Viridiplantae > Streptophyta > Pinopsida > Pinales > Pinaceae > Pinus > Pinus tabuliformis. The sequence continues at coordinate 2,031,710,420 of CM062817.1, read as the reverse complement.
ATGTTGTCTTCACATCCATATGTTCTACCTCAAAATCAAAAGCAGCAACAACAAATAAAAGTAATCTAATAGAAGCTACCTTAGCAACAGGAGAAAAAATATCACCAAAATCAATTCCCGGCACCTAGGAATAACCTTTTGCTACCAATTGAGCTTTGTATTTCTCCACCTTTCCTTCTGTATTTGTCTTCTTCTTGAACACCCATTTGCTGCCAATGGGTTTCCTTCCATTCGGCAACTCCACCAGATCCCAAGCCTCATTTTGGTTCAAAGATGCCATTTCATCAACCATGGCCTCTTTCTAGAGTTTTCCATCCTCTGAATCTACTGCTTCCTTCATAGTTCTGGGATCATCATAAGTAATAGATAAAGAAAATTTTGAACAGAAGGCAGATGGAATATACCTTTCTGGCTGCCTTCTTTCTCGAACTGATCTTCTCATGCCCGGAGTTTGTGGCTCTTCATCTTTTGATTCCTCCTCTGCTATAGAGTCTAATTCTTCCTCCTTTAGCTCAAACTCTATCTTCTCAGGTTCCTTTGGTTGGACTTCATGTTTAATAACATATTTCACCTTTCTGAACACCACATCTCGGTTGTACACAACCTTCCTTGTTACTCGGTTCCAAAGCTTATAACCCTTTAAACCATCCTTATACCCAATAAATATGCACTTTTCAGATTTACTATCCAACTTGGTTCATTTCTCCTTTGGAACATGTACATATGCATCACATCCAAATACCCTCAGATGTGAAAGGAAGGGTTTCTTACTTGTCCATACCTCTTGTGGAGTATTATCCTCCAACACTAATGAAGGTGATCTATTGACCAGGTAACATGTTTTCTCCACCGCCTCTGCCCAGAATTCCTGTCCTAACCCAGCACCACTGAGCATGCTTCTTGCCCTTTCCATCAACGTCTTATTAATTCTTTCTGCAACTCCATTTTGTTGAGGTGTATATGGAGTAGTCTTCTACCGTGCTATACCACACTTCTTATAAAATTCTTCAAATTCCTTATTGCAAAACTCTCCACCATTATCTATCCTCAACACCTTTATCTTCTTCTCTGTCTGGTTTTCCACTAGAGCCTTAAATTCTTTAAACCTGTCAAAGACTTTAGATTTCTTCTTAAGGAAATATATCCATGTATTCCTTGAGAAGTCATCTATAAATGATACATAGTACACAAACTTACCCAGTGATGGAACCTTCACAGGTCCAAACACATCACTCTGCACAAGCTCTACTATTTGTCTCGCCCTCTTAAAACTAGAGGGGAAACTCACTCGATTCTTCTTCCCATATACACAATTTTCACAGAAATTAAAATCCGGAGAGCTATTACTCATACCTTCTACCATACCTTTACCTGAAGTATTCAAAGGCCCTTCTCTCCAATATGTCCAAGCGTTTGATGCCACAACATAGTCTTCTCTACATAAACCACTAGATTTTTCGCTCCACTTTCAGGAACCATAGAACTGTTGCACCCATCAACAACAGTGCTACCTTGCAGCTTGTACAGAGTTCCAGTCTGAACTCCCCGCATCAATACCAGTGCTCCCTGAACCATCTTGTAGGTATCCTTCTCGAACACTGTTTTTACACCTACATCATTCAGCTTTCTTACAGAAATCATATTTCTGGCTAATGTAGGAATATGCAGAACACCCGGAAGTGTTCTAACCCTTCCACCTTGCAACTTCAACTTTACTTTTCCACGATCAAAGATTCTAGCCTTCCTATCATTCCCTAAGAAGACATCACCACCATCATATTTATCATAATCGCAGAACCACTCTCTATGGGGAGTGAAGTGAAAGGATGCACCTGCGTCAATCGACCATGCCTCATGATCTACATGTGTACTTAAAGAAGCCAAGTACACATCCCCACCTTCATCTGAGGTGGTTTTCGCCTCTGCGGAAGAAGCATCATAAGACCCCTTTCCTTTGTCAGGAGTTTTATAGACATATTTGGGCACTGCAACCACAATCACATATGTCCATAAACCAAGGGATTCTAAGCCCCTAAAAGTGTTGTTTCATACCCTAAAGGAACAAGGTCAGCTGATTACATCATCTCCCAGAAGTTCTCCCTGAAAAACTACTCAAAACTGGTCAAAACTGGACCATACAGATTGCTCAGTGCTAAGGGTGTGATGCATCTCACCTACTACACACAAAGGGTGCAATGCACACTGAAAAGCCCTTCTGTAGGGTGCGATGAGTGAGAGCAGACAAATGGCAGAGACAGTTTGCTAGGTGGAAACCCAGAGAATCTTCTAGAAACTACTCATATGACACTTGCCTCTCTGAACTCGCCTAGGGATGAGTAAGAGATCATGAAATCTCCAAGTGGAACCAAGAACTATCAGTGAGATGACACTAATCAAAATCCCAGAAGCTGACTCACCCACATGCAAATATCTATATATGGATCCCTCATCCTAGAGATCCATAGGCTGGAATTTTGTATTTTGTAAGGAAGTGCTGTTGGTTTCTCTGTGAAAAATTGTATTGTTGGGTGATCTAGCTTTTCATGAGGTGAAGAGGGCTTTCATGCTGGGAGGATGGTGCTGGATAAGATAGCTTGGTTGTAATCCTCTCTTCTACTACTTCTATCAATAAAGCTATTTGAGTTTTCCTCCATATTCTTGTATATCTCTGAATCTTGTATTGGTATATGCATTTATAGGGTTAATATACATCTGATCCTATATTTTTTATGGTTATAGATCTCCATGCTTTGATGGTATTATGCTACTTTGACTCTACAGGTGTTCTTTGAAGTGGGACAAGTGAGGAAGGAGTGGCAAAGCTCTGTCAAAGGAGGTAGGAAACAAGCAAGGAGACAAGCGAAAGACTGAGGTTGGTACTCTCTGCTTCTCTCTCATAAAGGAAAACACAAGTAACTTTGGTTTGTTTGTTTCTAAGATAGCTACCCGTCTTAGTGGGATTAGCAGCTCTGAATGGACACTAGTTTTTCCGATAACAAAATGGCAACTCCACTAGGGAGTGAATAGTTTGTTTGTTTGTTTCTATTTGTTTGCTTTATAAACTACAGACGGAGCCTGAAGTTAAGCCAGCTAGCCTTCAAACTACATTTGCTATGCAAGTGCAAAGTAGATCAACGCTGCTTCAGTCAATCTATGGGTTTGTTTTGAACTCAACAACTGACTTGCAAACATCCTAAGTGCCCTGGTGGTAGCTCAAATAACCTCATTAGATCAGCCCCTATACTTTGTGTTTACTGCCTATCATTAGCTCAGCCTAAATCCCTGAACTTAGTTGCAAACTGTGAGCAAAAACCAAGCTCAGTATCATCCCTGGACCATCGCACTATCTCTCATTGGCAACCTAGATGCATCGCACCTCCCGTGTGTTGCAGGTGAGATGCATCCCTGTTTCCCTGTGTTACAGGTGCAATGATTGAGTGAGACTATTTCTGCCTCCAGATTTTGGTTTTTTCTTCATTGTCTTCAGCTTTATTCAGTAGTTTTGCTGTCTATGATCAATATATCGCTGTTGAAACTTTCTTCTTTTGCATTATTCAGCCTCCATTGATAAAGAATTGTGAATGTTTTTATGTATTTTTCATCATTTACAGTTCTCCTTTGCACAAAGTAGCTTAATCGAACTGTCATCTTTTGATTTGAAAGTGTCGCAAGTGTCGTTTTTAGTCAAAGAAAGGAGTGTCGAAAAGTCTTCCTCTTGTAGATAGTTGATTACACTTTTGCTATTGTATTTTATTTGAATCATCAATTCTTTGAAGTGTCGAAAGAAGTCTTCAAGTCGAAATTGAAAGTGTCGTCTTAATCTTCCTTTCGTTTTTGAAAAGAAATTTCTAAAGTGTTTCTTTAAGGAAAGATAGTTCAGATCTGTACTTAGTTTTCTTTTTGTCATTCTCACATTAAGGAAATTGAAAAAAAAATACATGCATGTGCATTTTCATTTAGACTGCATGCGGAAATTGATTTAGGATAGTGCATCTTAATGTGTGCTCTCTGCTCTATGTTGAAAGAATTCTATTCCTCTTTCTTTAGTAGCTAGGATTTTCATTGCAAAAAAGAAAGTAAACAACTGTTTATCATCTTAGATTGCATATTTAGGAGTTGTATATCTACATCATGTGGTGAAACTAAAAGGAAAACTTCTTAAGAAAGATCAACTGTAAAATAAACCTCAATGAACATAAAAACACTTTGGAACCTAACGCACAACATCTAGAAGTCTAGGCTAGAGATGTATTCCGACGTGGTAAAGCCTGGTAACTATCATTTTCATCGTAGGTTGGGTGATTCCTCCTCTTTGATACGACGAGTGCCAGTACAGACTTGTGCTCCCATGTACCGTCGAGTATATATTGGGAGACCACAATAGGCTATATCCTTTATCCTAGGAAGCCGTGTTTGCTGCCCTCTCGATCGCAATGCATTGAACACAACATTTGGGAAGATTGATTGCCATACGTAAAAAGTATTCTGTAGTTTTGTGATTGGTTTGGTAATCCCTCTATCTAGATTTCCAGAGTAGTCACTTTCGTTCCTTTTCAGACTCAAAAGAAAAGGTCCATCTGAGCACTTGTCACTTTAGGCTCATTAAAAATCGAAGGCGACTAGAGTCATCTTTAGCTTTTTCTCGACTCTTAAAAATTGAAAAAGCAAGTTGTGTCAAAGCGTCATAAAATTTATTTTAATTGGAATAACATCACTGTTCCCTCGTTGATATTAGGTTGAGAAAATGGAGTTCACCAATCAAGGATTTCCCCTTGGGGGAAATCCTAGTCCTTTCTCTTCTTGGGGAGATGTTGGTGCTCCACACATGGCTACATTGTCCCTTCTAGGACTTACAATTGCCCTGCTAGTATAGCTTTTCTTGACCTCTGTCGTTCAAAACACCGTAATTCAAGAGCAATCAAATCAGCAACCAGATGATACTAGAGTTACCCCCAACCTTCTACTTCGTTTGTTTCTCCCTCTCCTTCTTCCTCTTCGCTTGGTGAAGCTAGTAACACTAAAAACCAAGTAACTGAGGAGAAGAAGAAAGGGAAGGAGAAGAAGAAGAAGAAGCCAATATTGAAAGGGGGAAACCATGCATCGTTTGGCAAAAATCCACACACTGCACCATCCAAACCTAAATCTCCATGTGTCATTTGCAAGGGAGACCACTATCATCGAGATTGTCCCTGTATCCCGCGGATCTTAAGGGACTGGTCTCCCTGTTTGAACAATTTGGTGTCTTCAACCTCTGACGATCATGTTGAGAGTACACCATCAACTAGTGAAAACGAAGTCAATGGACAGAAAAGAAGATCTAAATTTCCTTGTAGACTGTGTGAAGGCGATCATGCCCTCCACCGTTGTCCTTTCCTAGATGAAGCTGTCCTGCTTCACCACAGTGATTTCCATCTGGTTACAAGGGACTCCCCTTTTCATCATGTTGGGGGCATGCAAACCTGGAACGAGCAGGTTTACGCGAAGTTCAAGCTTGTTAAAAAATAAACATAGCGATGAGCATATGTTCCCCCAGAGTTTAACCTCATTAAAAAATGAACCCATCTTTCGGTAAATAACCTTTGTGATTGCATCGCTATCAAATTTTGAGCCTTGGTTGTGTTCTTACCATCACCTCCACCTTTTAGCCAATCATATGCCTCCAATTGATTGTTTACCCTTCTGAGGAATAGCTGCGACTAGTGAGTCTGTTAGCCACCTTGTTTACACTGCCGTAATGGAAAAGTTCCAAACCTTAGCTGGAACCAGCTGCTACCCGAAAATATCACTCGTTCCTCAAAGACGAGTCTCTTTTAAGCTCTTTTCAGACTCATAAAATATAAACATATTACCGAGCAATTGGCCTCTCCAGGTTGTTAAAGTGATTGGAAGTGCCATCCCTCCTCTATATTTTTATCTTTTTGGACCTGAGGGATCATTACACAAAAATATCGAGTGCTTGTCTTTTTCGGCTCGTTAAAGAGATCATAAAAGTCATCCTTTTAATATTATTTATACTTTTTCGGACTTAAGGGATTATACTACGAAAAATGACTACTGGAGTTTCCTTTCTGCCTCTTTTCAGACTCTCTAAAATTGAAAAGGACTGAGTTATCTTTGTCATTAAACTCGTTAAACAATAGCGACAAACTTGTCCATGTAGACAAGAGCGAGTTTCACTGTCGCTAGGCTTGCTAAAACATAGCGACAGGTTTGCCCGAAGAGAAAATTATAGAACAAGCATATGTTATACTCCTCAAGCTTGAAAAAAATAAAGAGGTATTGGTCAGCAATGACTGGGGAAAAATTGGGAAGAAAACTTGAAGAACTTCATTGGTAGCAGGTCGCTCTTGAACATGACACTTTCACTCCATCACCATGATTGAGTCGGGTTGGGTTATTCCGTTCACCAGTCATATCACCATTGGTCCTCTGTACCATCCATTTTTGGGGTTAACACTACCAATCCATTTTAGTGTCGCCAATATGTTCAAGAGAAGTTGCTCAGAGAATTCACCAACCCAACTAACATCTCATCCGCTGCAATACCTTCACACTTCGTTCTTTCCTGACCACCATCCTGAACCTTGTATCATCAAATTGTTTTCACCTCCACAAAATCATTTGCTTTGTTTCATGTCGTAGATGTAGGATTCATTAAGGCCCTCCTATGATGGGTCACTTCTTGTCGACATCAACTCATTATCCAAGAAGTTGACCTAAGAACAACCCTTTCAGTACTTTGAAGCTTGCATGCCTCAATGGTAAGTTTCTCGCTTCCGACGACAGGTTTACATCAATGGCCTTCGACGGAAAGATTTTGCGTGGTGTTCAACATCGACTCATGTATTCACACCACGTGAATTGCACTGCAGTACCTTGAGGGTCATTATCATTATCGGTGATTCCTCTCACGCCTATTAACATCTTACATCATTGGCTGGTAACCAGGCGATGTCTTTCCATGTTCGACTTCAGAACATATTTTCACATGGATCGACTTGTACTTCGGGTGAAGATTGAACGAGTTTGAAGACCCCAGATCTAGTTTCATCCATCCAGGCTGCGATATATTCAGGAAAATAAAGACATCAAATGTACATCATAGCTGCATAGATAATCATCCAAGCTAAGGGATGATGGCTCTACCAGAATCATCAGTCTGCCACACAGACGGTTGTCTGTCCTATGTACATGAAAATGAATTTATAAAGCTGAGCATGGGAATGCCCGCCTTAGCTAGATCATGAAAATATTATGAAGATAATGTATTGTATTGTATCTTATTACAGGTCACCTTCCAGTTCGAAAAACCTCGGATCCTCATGATAAAGCATTTCACCCGACATCAGAAGATTTACGACCTCATGCTTTAGGGGGCAACTGTTATAGACATATTTGGGCACTGAAACCCCAATCACATATGTCCATAAACCAAGGGCTTCTAAGCCCCTAAAAGTGTTTTTTCACACCCTAAAGGAACAAGGTCAGCTGATTACATCATCTCCCAGAAGTTCTCCCTAAAAGACTACTCAGAACTGGTCAAAACTGGACCATACAGACTGCTCAGTGCTAAGGGTGCGATGCATACTGAAAATCCCTTCTGTAGGGTGTGATGAGTGAGACCAAGCAAATGGCAGAGACAGTTTTCTAGGTGGAAAACCAAAGAATATTCTAGAAACTGCTCATATGACACTTGCCTCTCTGAATTCACCTAGGGATGAGTAAGAGATCATGAAATCTCCAAGTGGAACCAAGAACTATTAGTGAGATGACACTAATCAAAATCCCAGAGTCTGACTCACCCACTTGCAAATATCTATATATGGATCCCTCATCCTAGGAGATCTAGAGGCTGGAATTTTGTATTATGTAAGGAAGTGCTGTTGGTTTCTCTGTGAAACATTGTATTGTTGGGTGATCTAGCTTTTCATGAGGTGAAGAGGGCTTTCATGCTGGGAAGATGGCGTTAGATCAGATAGCTTGGTTGTAATCCTCTCTTCTACTACTTCTATCAATAAAGCTATTTGAGTTTTCCTCCATATTCTTGTATATCTCTAAATCTTGTATTGGTATATGCATTTATATGGTTAATATACATATGATCCTATATTGTTTATAGTTATAGATCTCTATGCTTTGATGGTATTATGCTACTTTGACTCTACAGGTGTTCTTTGAAGCAGGGCAATTGAGGAAGGAGTGGCAAAGCTCTGTCAAAGGAGGGAGGAAACAAGCAAGGAGACAAGCGAAAGATTGAGGTTGGTACTCTCTGCTTCTCTCTCATCTATCTCTCATAAAGGAAAACACAAGTAACTTTGGTTTGTTTGTTTCTAAGATAGCTACCCGTCTTTTTGGGACTAGCAGCTTTGAATGGACACTAGTTTTACCGATAACAAGGAGCTTTAGATTTATAGTCCCTTTTGTAGTGCCCTTCCTTTCCGCATTTCCAGCACACCACCTTTATAGGTTTTCTTGGAGATCTAGATCTCCCTCTAGATTTAGATATCCCACTCGATGACTTATTTTTGTTTCTATTCTGGGACTGTCCTCGTACAGACAAGGCATCACCATTATGGCTCTCCATATTTTTCTGTCTCATCTCCACCGTCAGCAAGGATGAGACTATTTCATCAAACTACAAGGCAGTTGCATTGCTACCTATTGGAATAACCAGACTATCCCACGAATTTGGTAGAGAACACAACAAAATGATGCACTTATCTTCATCTGAAATTTCAATATCAACAGATAATAACTAACTTACCATAGTATTAAATGCATTCAGATGCTTTGTCATTGAGTCTCCATCTTTCATCCTCAGGTTGTAAAACTTTTTCCGTAGGAACAATTTATTCACCAAAGACTTAGATTGGTACAAAGTCTCTAACTTATCTCACAAATCCTTAGTCGTAGCTCCCCCTGATACATTCAACAATACCGAATCTGAGACACACAATCGTATTGTGCTCTTTGCCTTCCAATCCAACTTCTTCCATTCTTCATCGGACACTCCCGTTGGTTTAGTACCCAGATCTACCACAATCCACTAATCTTTATCCACCAACAGATCCTCCATCTTGAGTTTCCACAACTCAAAAATCTGACCATTAAATTTCTCGATCTCTATCTTTCCACTGCTTGGCATCTTCTTTCACCACCAGAATCAATCCCACAGATCTCCCACTGAACAGGGTCTACCACAGGCCCAAGCGAAACCCCTCAGCAACAAAGGCATCCCCTTGAAGCCAAAATAGCTCTGATACCAAATGTAGGTTTTAACCTTGTACATAAATTACATATATACGAATTCTAAGAACAGGAAATAAACAATGTGAGAGCATAACACATAAAACACATATACACAGAGATTTTCCTCTGGATCCTAAAACTTGGTCTACTAGCTTGATTTTTCGTTATGTTCTTTCAATGTTACAATACATATTTATACATGTCAAAGCATCCAATACCATGGACCGAAAACCATCGCGTCCAAAACCATGGACCGAAAACCATCACGTCCAAAACCATGTGCAAAAATCATGCACAAAACCATAGGCAGGTCCACCCAACCTAATATAGGGTCCAACCCTAATGTTGGGCTAGTCGTGAAAAGAATATAACACAACCCAACAAAGATGAAGATACTACGGAAGGTGTATCAATACTTGGTCATCTTTGCATGTCGTTTGTATGGCCAAGGAAGCATGGAAACCTTCCCACAGAGTTGGGTGATCGCGTTGGACCAATTGGCCAGAGAAGGAAAAGCATGCAACTGGTCTGACATGTTGGCTCATCAGCTGAAGGAACAAGTAACAAGGGCTCGACAACCACCCAAAGGTATGCAAGCAGAAATCTACATGTCTGCCTACATCTTGGATGCAATCTATTCCTGTCAGGAGTTCCCAAGCTTGAAGTGGGCATGGATATCGGTGGAGACCTCTGTGAACACTTATTGTAAGATGTTGTCCAAATGAAACTTCAGAGGAGTTATCACACAACTGTTAGATCATTTTTTCACCTCGGTTTACAAGATTATATTCGAACAGGATCCACCTTGCATGTCGAAGGCAACAATGGAGGCACTGATTGATATAGCAGATTGGTATGCCTCACTGTCTGACACCTTCATAGGGATGAATAGTGCGAAGAAGCCTCCACATGTTCTACTGAAGTTTTCCTTGGACAAAATCGTCATGTAGGAAGTATCATATCACATCTCGGCAGGGTTATCAACTAGGCTGCACCAGAAGAAGAAGACACCTTGGCCCGCTCTTTCATTTCCGATCAGGTTTTACAAGATACATAATTTCAAGCATGCGGATGTCAAAGCAGAGGAGATGAAGAAATATCCATTCGACACACGAAGTTACAATCCATATGACCCGCATTGTCTTGTGAAATATCACTGCATGAGAGTACAGTTTAACTGGATCCACGGGGCATGTCATTGGGTGGAGGAAAACCCATGTATATTGTTACAACTTCTCCAGACCTAATGAACTAGTCAACCTCATTGTGGAATGGGTAGTGAAGCAACATGAAGCAACATCTTGGAGAGCACCAAAAGCAACATCAACAGAGGTAAACATATCAGTGCACGACAAGGGAAAGAGGAAGATTGTCGACAACATGGAGGAAGAGAAAAGCTGCAAGTTTTGAGAAGACCCACTTGTGCAGAAAGTAGCTTTGACAAAAGAGGAAAAGAGGCAACAATGTGACAAGAGAAACTCGCAAAGGCAGAGAGAGAAACATAGAATGGAGGAAATAGAGAAGAGTTGCGTGAGTTGAAGGAGCAACTCCAGAAGGAACATGAGAAGCGGAGACGAGAGAAATAACCGTAGTAGGAATAGGTACAACAGGGGGTGAAACTTGTATAGAAAGATGAAACTATTCTTGTACAAGTAGTGGACTCATTAGAACAATTGGCATTAGGCAGACAAGGTGCATCATTGCAGGAGCAAGACTTCGCTTAGGAGATAGAGCAAGCACTTGAATAGATGGATATAGATATGGATAAACATGAGTTAGAGCAAGATATCTACCTCATGCCTCACCACCAAGAGGTCGACCCACCAACTTCACCACATCCAGAAGAGGAGAAAGTCCCAAGCGACCAAGGAGACACTAAGATCCTTGGAGATCAGCTGGAAGGAGAGATGCACAACATCTCATTCAACGAGTCTCAACATAAAGTTGTGCAATCTCGCAGAGTGTCGACTCTGGAGGATCATACATCTCGTGCGCAGTTTGAGGAGCGAGTGAGCATTTCTGACGTGCGCAAACATCCAACAACATTGGATGATTCTACCAGAGCATATGCTGAAGCCACTAGCTCAAGTGTTCACTTCCTGATAGCTGAGAATGAGCGAATGACTAAGGATCTATAGAAGGCCAAGCAGGGAGGAGAATTGGTTACAGCATCCGCCCGAGCAGAATTGAAGAAGGAAATACTGGATTAAGTATTTTCCCTTGACAGAGTCATGCGGGCACTGTATTCAAAGTTTGGTACCATGCATAAGGAAGTCTTCCATCTCAACGGTTGGTAGTAGTGATGTGCTAGAAGAGCATATATCCTGTCGAACGTGCATGCTGCTGTTGATTACATGCAAACATCGAAGATGAGATACAAGTGAGCCCCACTACACTTTCCTATGATGATTAAGTCCAAAGTGGTCAAGCTGAAGGCATGCATCTAGAGTCAAATCCAAAACTATGAAGATCTCTCGCAGCTCAACACTAGTCTACAGGCTTCCCATGCACATGTATTCAAGAGTATGGATGTTATTGTGCATGCACATGCGATCCCATCTATTAGGACACTCACCCAGGTGAAGACAAAGGCATAGGTATGACTAGAGATTGACTCATACTTTGATGAGTTGATGTTCATAGCCACCAACCCAGACTTGTTAATCAGTACAGACGCCATGCACAAATATGTTGCTGGTCTGGCTGCACTCAAGACAATGATGCGCATGCTATCAGATGAGTTGGATAAAGGAGCCCAAGCTGTGTACCCAGATGTTGTGGAGGCAAGAGTTCGTTTCCATAAATATGTCATCTTAGAGTACACGAACACCATCACGGATTACCGAGCTTGGCATCAGTTCGCTACTGTCGACCATCATGAGGATGTCGAAGAGATGGTCTTCCAATAGTTTTCCGAGTCATAGTGATGTCTTGCATGGCTTTCTCAAGCCATTTTGTCTCACATTGGTACATGTGCGTTGTAATGTAATGTCTTGTCAAGTGTAAGTTCAAGTTTCGATAGTTAGATGTAACAGTCATAGTGTAGATGAAGAGTCATGAGGGTAGATGAACAATCACAAAAGGGAATGTTAAGGGCCACCCCACCTTTTGCTATATATGGCCTGTCATAAGTCATTGTATAGGATTTTGGTCAGCCAAGCTTCCAATAGGAGTATCTTAGAGAAAGCTTGGACAAGATTGTAACAAGCCTTGGCTTCTCCATTGCGCAGAGATAATATATCTATTTGGAGGAGCAGGCGGTCATGACTGTAACATTTTGCTGTCGGAACTAGTGGTTGGACATGGATGTATTGTATGACTAGAACTTACACTTGTTTATATAACAGATCCAACACGTTTCATGCATATGTCGTATTGTATTTAAGCTATCTTGTTTACTCTAAATGATATATGTATATGTTTGCTTATGCATGCATGTGTAGCTATTTTCTATATATGTATGTATGAATCTTTTTGAAATGTGCTATTGGTTTAACCATCATTGAAACAGGGATGTAACTTCAATATTATTGTGGGGTTTATGGGGTGGATCATATCACCCATTTTTGTCTTAATATTCCAAGATTGTGAAGTATTTTTCCTCCTCATGGTATTTCACAAAAACCTATGACATTGCAAAACCCATTCCATCCATTTTTTTTTTCTAACCAAAGTATTCTTATGACAATTGATATGGTGAGTATCCAAATGCATCATCCTAACTATGAGTTATATAACCTTGAGAATTCTATTAATAAGAAGGATTTGTCTAAACATCTAAGTGGTCCTTTGTAGATTCATGAATTGCAAGTCAACACTATTGAAATTATGCATAGATATCCTTTCTAAAGATTGACACATAAACCTCATGCTAGGGATTCTCATGACTATTATATTATTAAGGCTAGTAATTATTGCACACAATAAAAAATTACGTAGTTATCACAATAGTTGAGTTAGTACACCACACAACCTCTCTATCTCTCTCGCTCTCTCACAGTGGCTTTCTTTAGGTCGGCAAGGCTTTTAAGTTGGTTCAATTGATTAACCTATTAGAAATGTTGTGCAAAGTTTGAGTACAGGCCTTCGGCACTTCAGGAATACCTAAAAAATGAAGCTTTGGTATGTAAAAGGGTTCTCTGGGGGCAGTGAAGGCTTTCTGAGGCTTCAATGGTCTTTATACTACTTCAAATCAGAGTCGGCAGCGTCTTCTGGTAGTAAAAGTTTGAATTCTGGTTGTAAATGGCTTAAAATAGTTCAGCAGATATTCTGGCGCTTTCAAATAGGTTAACAGAGGTTATTTTCTGTAATCCCTAATAGAATAATAGTGAAAATATTGGAAAGGGCGGCTTCTTTCGTTTTTAACCAACAATGGTTAATCTTTGGGCACGGGGTTAAATTTAAATAGCAGGGCAGTTTCATCTAACGCGAGGAGGTGGTAAGGTGGTTTATCGCACTACTTTAAAGTGGTATGGTGGTATTATTTTGGAGGATGCGATATAACGTGGGGTTGCCACATAGCAAAAAGGCGGGCGGGGAAAACAACTTATCTCACATACTTTTGTGATGTTAAAAGTCGGATGTCGGAGCGTGCGATATGGAATGCGGGTCATTGGATCTAGAGGTGGGTGATCGGAGGGTTATTAGGCGGTGGAGTTGTGAGGGATGAGTCGGGGTGTGGGGTCGGGTTAATTAAAATGTAACGTAGTTAATTAAAAACTAAATATGGGAAATTAATTATGCAATGAAGGTTAATAAAATGTGGGACCTGAGAAGATATATAGCAGGGGTTTAATAAAATAAACTATAGTTTATCAAATGAAAATGGGGGTTAATGAAATGGCATGCGAGGAAAAAACTATACTAGGGATATGAGTTAAAAGGGTATCAGGGAGGGTTTTTCAATGGGGCATAATACATTTTAATTATTTTAAACTTAGGATAAGAGGGTTTTAGTGGGTTTTAATGAAAAAAGGGAAATTGATAAGGGGAGAATGATTTTTAAAATGAAATGTCTAGGGGAGGGTGTAAAATAAAGGGAAAAGGGTTATTTTACAAGGGAAAATGAGATGAAATAAGGGAAAAGGTAAAATGAAGGGGAAGAGATATTTTTACAAGTGAATTTGGAAGGAATTTAGTAATATGAAATAAACTAATTGATGCTTTCCATGCCTTGTGAAAACTGCTTCTGCCTACCCATCATTTATCCTAACATTTTTTCTTCATTTACTGGGTTCATTTGAGCTTGCTGACCCTTTATTTCTTTTTCTTTTGTAAGCAAGCTATATAACTATAACCTTATGACTTTCCAATGGCTTAGATTAAACTGTTGAGCTCATTATTATTCTCCACATAACTACTAATTTGCCAAGATTAAACAGTTTGGATAGATCTTTATTCTCTATTTATCAGCATGAATCTAAAGCATGGATGAATCAAGATTAAACTATTTGACCATCATGGATTGTGGCATTTTTGACAAGCTGCACACAATCTTATTTTTCAAAGTAAAGTAAAAGGTAGTGGCATTTGAATTTGCATCACTTACATAATCTATTTTTTATCTTTTTTTTGGTGGGGTTTATACTTTATACTCTTTTTTTTTATCTTTTTTCTTTTATTAGTCCTTTGATTTTTCTTTTAGGACTTTACCCTCTTTACATTTTTTTATTTTTAATATGGGAAAACATTTTACAAAAAGCAAAAGTATGTACAATATTACAAGGCTAATCATAGTCAATTCAAAATTATGAATCCTATTATTATAGGACCCTAACAGTGGCTCCACATGGGCATGGAATTTGCTATTGAAATGTTAAGAACTTTAAGATCAGTAGCCTTTGAAACTTTGACTATGCTTGCCTTGTAATTGCTTTATTATGATTTGCTTTATTCATACATATGATTCTATACCTTTTAAAGCTTAGGGCCTTCTCTTCGGGCTTCAACCTCAAAAAGTAATAATCCAATCCAATTTAAACTTTGCAATGTTATGTACAGTGAGCAAAGTAAACAAATGAACTAATGGTAATTTGGGGAAAAGTAATGCTTCAACATTCTACCATTGACTGGTCCACCTAGTAGATCTGTTCCATCTAATTGCTTCAAGAAAAATTCATTGTTACCTCTGTAACCATAAATGATGTAAGGGCATTGCCATAAGAAATCAAATTTCCCATGTTTACCTTTTTCTTCTCTTCTGGAATCCCACTTGAGTACTTTGTCACCTATCTAAAAATCATTAGCTTTGGTTTTCTTGTCAAAAATATTTTTGATTTTATCTTGGATCACTTGGGATTTGACATAGACTTATTCCCTGGTTTTCTGCAAATGTATTGTCTGATTTATTCTCCATTGGATATCATTGGATTCTACCTACAGTTCCTGGATCATCTTCACCATTGGTGCTCCTAAAGAGGATGGAAAAACAACATCCATTCCATATGCTAGTTGATAAGGAGATGTACCAATGGAATTTTTTGTAGTTACTCTATCTGCCCATAAGGCATTAACCAACTTTTTGTTCCAGGTATTCTTATTGTCTTCTAACAGTTTCTTGATGATATTAACAAGGATTTTGTTTGAGGATTCTGTAAGTCCATTACCTTGAGGGTAATAGGCTGAGGGTAATGTGGTATCAGTTACAAAAGTCTACCATTTTCTTGGATTTGAAGGCAACAACATTATCAGTGATGAGCTTTTGTGGGCATCCAAATCTAGAAAGGATGTTATTCTCAAGGAATGAAATGATGACAGAATCTTTGGCTTGTCTAGAAGGGATGCATTCTATCCATTTAGTAAAGTAATCAGTGGCTACCAAAATCCATTTATGTTGGGATGAGGAAGGTGGGTGAATTTCCCCAATGAAGTCTAAACCCCAATGCTAAAAAGGCATTTCTGTGGAGATGGGTTTGAGGGGTAATGGTAATAGTTTTTTCTTGCATTAAAATATTTGGCATTTTTGGCAGGAAGTTACATATTTTCTAACATTTGCAAAAAGGGTGGGCCAGTAAAAACCTACCCTTAAAATCTTATTAGCAGTTGTTTCCTAGTATAGGTGTGCCCCACAATCCCCTACATGACTTTGTTAGATTCATATTTTAATATATAATTTAACAAAATTCCACCATTTTCTTTCCAAAATAAAACATTCTCTAAGATACAGTATTTCATTTCTTTCATCTGTAGGAATCTACTTTTAGTTCTAGATAAACCAGGAGGAGCTTGTCAATTGAGTAAAAAGAAAATAATGTCTGCATACCAGGGTGAATCTATGAAAGCTTTACTGATTTTTGGAGTCGCCATCTCTTCCTGATCATATATAGCAGCAATGAAATTTATGTCTAAGGCTCGACAGTTTGATTCAACAATGAGTTTGGCTAAACCTTGGCCATTAATCAATTTTGTAGTCTTGATCTCAATGTCATATTCTAGTATGGTGGCAATCCATTTGCCTCTTTTCCATTAGGCCCATTCTGAGTTAGAATGTCCTTTACAACTGAGTTTGGAACATATGTGATTATGTGAGAGTACAAAATATCTACTCTGAAATCCTTTATGGCTTTCACTAAAGCAAGAGTTTGTTTTTCCATTATATTATGCTTTAGTGTAGCATCTATCAAAGCTTTACTGAATAAGGCGATGGGTTGTTCATAACCCTCTTCATTCTTTTGTAACAAGACTGCTGCAATAGTGTGTGCTAAAGCAAATGAAAAAATTATGAAGTCTTTGTTGAAATTAGGACTTATGAGGACAGGTGTTTTAATAAGGGCTTCTTTGATTTCTTCAAAAGACTGCTTAGCCTCTATTGTCCACTTAAGTGTTGAATCCTTTTTCAACATGTTATTCAAATATCTAATTAGTTCTACTAAGTTAGAAATGAATCTTCTAAGAAAATTTATTTTACCTAAGAATGATTGCAATTCTTTAATGTTCCTAGGATGAATGATGTTTAGGATTGCTTCTATTCTAGCTGGATCAATTCTAATGCCCTCTTTTGAAATTATGTGTCCTAAGAGTTTACCTTCTTCTAGTCCAAAGAGTGTCTTTTTGGGATTCAAAGAAATGCCAAATTTTCTACATTTAATAAAAACTCTTCTCAAATGATCTAGATGTTCATTGTCTGTTTTGGAGAATACTGTTATATCATCTAGATAAATGACTAAAAATTCATGAATCTCCTTGGCAAAAGCTATATCCATAGCTCTTTGAAAGGTAGCTCCTGCATTCATTAGTCCAAAAGGCATTTTCAAATACATGAAAGTACCCCAGGGAGTGGTAAATGCAGTCTTTGCTTGATCCTCTGGTTGAACTAAGATTTGGTTGTATCCAAAAAACCCATCAAGTAATGAGATTCTAGATGATCCTACCACCCTCTATAAAATATGGTCCATTTTGGGGAGAGGATAGTTATCTTTTAGTGAAATTTTTTTAAGTTTCGGAAATCAACACAGAATGTGATTTCCCTTGTATTTTTCCTAGTGGGAACTAAGTTAGAAACCCAATTTGAATTCCTAATTGGTGCTATGATTTGTGCCTTATACATCCTTTTGACTTCATTTTCAATCAATGGCATAAGAATTGGATTAATCTTCCTAAGATTTTGTTTAAAGGGTTTCTGATATTCTTTGATGGGTATTTTATGTTGAATAATGTTGGTGTCATAAGATTTGAGGTCTTCATAACTCCAAGCAAAGATATCTTGAAATTATTTAAACAGACTTATGTATTTCAGCTTTTTAGCTGGAGGTAATGCTTTGGATAATTTAATAATCTTAGGTTTTCCTTTTGTTCCTATATTACATTCTTCTATGTCTGATCTTAAAGGCTCCATTTTTTGTTTTCTAGCTACATCATTTGAATCAAACAAATCTTCTAATGGGGCTAATCCCTTAGGCAAAAATTTATTTTTAAGGCTTAAAATCTCAGAATCATCATTGACTATTTCTTCTATTTCTACTTTTTCCAAGTTATCTATTTCTAGTTTAGTGAATTTAGTGGGTTTATTTACATCTACAACATTTATATCTATCTCACTATCTATGATGTCATCTACTATACAATCAATATCTATGTTACAGTTTTGGGATTCTCTCTTAGCATTCATAAAATTATAGATTTGAGAATGTTGTGAAATATGCCAATATTTCAAATTATCAGGTATAACAGGCATATGTATTACCTTTGCAGTGTACTGGTGATTGGGCTGAAAAGGTAATTTGCAAGTGCTAGCTAAAGTAGCCAAACTGTGAGCTTGCATGTTCTGTTTCCTAGGAATAACGACAAAATCAATTTCAAGAAGTTCTTTAATCAGATCTAGAATAGTTTCTCTGTATCGGCTAAGTATAGGATTATTCACATAATAATCTCCTTTAATTTGTTTTATGATCAATTTTGAGTCTCCCATGATAGAAACTCTCTTGGTTCCAAGGTTTCTTACAATTTTCAATCCTAATATTAAAGCTGCATACACTCCCATGTTGTTAGTGCCTTTGAAGTTTAATCTAAAGGCATGAACTTCAGAATGATTATTTTCCATGTTATGAATCCAAACTCCTGCACCTGCTCCTAATATGTTCATTGAACCATGAAAATCTAGGTGCCACCTAGATTCATGAAATATATTATCATTGTCAGGTTCTTTGTGTTTTTCTTCTAAAGTTGTGATTTCATCTTTGCCATTGTCTAAGTTATACAAGATAAATGAGTCCAGATCAGAATGCATGGAATGAATAGGGTAATTCTGTGGTCTTTCTGAACTACTTACCACGTATTTCATTAAGGTTTCTCTGTAAAGCTTTCTTTGCTGTCCAAATACAGAAATGGTAGCATATGACATGTATAATTGTAGAGATCCTTGTAATTTTGTCCCCATGAGCGAGATAACAACATACCACACTTAGGTGGAATATTAGCAACTACTATGTCCATAACAATACTTTTTGCTGGGCATTGGACTAGAGTTACACACAGATCTTTTATCAAGCCTAGGAATTTGACTTGACTAGAATAAAAGGAAAATAGGTCCTTGTAGGGTCTAGTGATGTCTAAGTTTAATCTTTGCATCACTGCTTTAGGCATTAGGTTATGAGATGCTCCTGAATCTAACATAACATTATGTAGGATTTTATCATGGATGTTTAAGATAAAATAGAATAGAAGAATACCCCCTTACTGATGTTTGCCATTCACTTCCGGACCAAATAATAACTCAAGTTGATCATCATTAAGGTTTACAACATATTTGCCTTCACCTATGTCAAGTGTTTCAGTAATTTGTGCTTTGTATGATTTATTTTTCTTCAACTCTATTAAAGGAACTGGTATTTTCAATTTGGCTATCTCAGTTTTGATATTGAATGGTATTTGAGTTTTGTCTAGTTGAATGATTTCATCTTTAGAAATTTGGCTTTGTGTGTTTTTGTCTTCTTTACCAGCACTTGGTAATTCAGTTTGTGTATCAACAATTTTGCTTTCAATTTTCTTGTTTGGAATAGTTTGAGTAGCAGTTGAAGTTTGAGTTTCAGCTGAAGTTATGTCTACAATTTTTGGGCTGGAAGCCTCCTGAGTTCCTCTAGGTTGAATTTATAGAAGTTTGGTCACAGGAGCTTCTTCTATTTTCTTAGTTTGGGTTTGGATTGATTTCTTAATAGGAACTTCTATGTTCTTTTTTCTTCTAAGGCTATATTGTTTATGAACTTCATAGATAGCAGATTCATAGCCTTGTTTGTAGTCAAAGGACTCTCCAGATTCTAATTGTAATTGTTGTAACATGTACAATTCTTGTTCTTCATGGGTAAGAAAAATGGCATCTTCATTGTTTACTCCCATCAAGTTTATCTAGGTGTCCTGGTCTTCTTCAAGCTGTTGTGAACCTTCAGCATAATTTTCCTGGAAAGGTGGCCTAATTTGTTGATCTCGTGTACCTTCTTTTGATTTTCAAGTATTTTAGGGTTTCTGATTTGAGGTTCTTGTTGATTTTCCCACTGAGGTTTTCTTTCCATATTCTCTAATCTATCCATTAAATTTTCTAAACTTTTAGCCAAACTATCTATCTTAACATCTGAAGTGGATGGTTCTTCCTTAATGGTAACTCTCCTCTCATTCCTCATTCTAGCTCTTTTAGCCAACAAGTTAGCTTCTACACTAACTGCATCACTCTGCATCTGTACTAAAGTTGGAGGGTTTCTTTCTCTTAGTTGGTAAGACATATCAGTGTGAAAACCATCAAGAAATTTGATTAGTGCCAAGTCTGGTGGACGTTTGATATTTGCAGGGATTGCATTATAAATACTGTTAAATGTAGTACAATAGTCTTGAACATATTCATTAGGAACTCTTCTAATGTTTTCATATTCAGGAAATATTTGTAAAGGAATTTTCTTTCTTTCCCATCTATTGATAAACAATCTATGGAAAATAGTTAAATCAGCAATATGACCAGCAGGTAAAGCTTTAAACCATTTCTTGACATCTCCTGCTAGTGTTTGTGCAAATAATCTCATCTGTACATCTTCTTCATCAATTTCATGTAATTCAAAATAATCATTCATTTTATTTACATGTTGTTGTGCAGTATATTGACCAGTACCATCAAACTGAAATATTTTACTCTGGTAGTCTTGGGGCATGGCATGTACTTGAGCTGGTAAGGTCAAAGGAGCATATCTGGCAGCCATGGCTAAGATTCTAGCTTGGCTAGGAGGTAAAGTGGTAGTGCTTGAAGATGAACTTGAAGTGCTTGCAGATGAGCTTGAAGTGCTAGAAAATGTAGCAAAAGTGCTAGAAGATGAACTTGAAGTATTTGGAGATGGAAATAAAAATTTGGGCTGAAGAGGAAGCTTGGGGATGAATGATTTTGTCGAATGAAGTGTAGTGGAAATAATAGATGAGGTGGTACTAAATAAAGATGAATTCACAGACTCTGAAGGAAAGGTAGAAGGCTTAGGATAAGCAACAATTAGGGTAGCTAATTCAATTGACTGTTGAAAATAGGCTTCGTATATGTGCCTTATCAAAGTTGAGGTTAGAGCATCAAGTTTGTCAAAAGTGTCTAGAACATGTTGATCCAAGTCAGGATGTATAGTATTCTTCTTTGATTCAATAAATTGAATAAAAGTAGGGTCTATTACAGTATCATGGACTGAATTTTCAGATTTGGTACGAAACAAAGAATGCTCAAATGATAAATCAAATTGAAAATCCTCTAAGTTTGATAACTCTTTAGGAAGTGAATTTGCTTTGATTAGCTGACTAATGCTTTCTTGACTTTCTACTTTATTGTTTTTTCTTAAGATTCTGTCCGGATTATCAACAATTATAGCAGGGTTTGGATCTGGATGTGCCCTGGTATAGTATGTTCTTTTGGAAGCCAAAATTTTAAATTTTATATTTTTTAATGAAACTTTTTGACAACCCTAAAATGGCCTTAAGGTGAAAAGATGAGATTTAGGATTTCCTTTAAGGTTTATTAAACTGAGGATTGATTTCCCTAGTATGCTTGCCACTATGTTATCACTCCAAAATATCCCTAGGGTTGTTATGTTGTGTTTAAAGAAATAATGCAGGTAACCACAAACCTAATTTTGAGATCATGATCTAGCCTTCCTAATGCTCAGAGAGGTCTCTCTCTTAAGGATTTAACTTTGTTTAGTTAATTTATTTTAAGCTAGTTATGCGAGCTTGATTTGGTTTTGATTTGATTTGTTGGTGGAATTACTGACTTAGATGGATAGAAGAATGTTTGTTTTCCATTGGGCTATGGAGTCAATGTGTCAAGAAAACAAGACTAAATCAAGTTCTAAAGGAAGTGTCCACAGGGAAAGGTAGTTGAGAAAATTCAGATCTTTTAGGCTGAAGGGTGAAGTGGTTTTCACTTGGGATCGAGGAGCAGTTAAGGATTCCTCAAATCGGATAATGAGGGAAATGAAAGAGGTCAATCAAAACTAGGGAGCAATGAATAATTCCCTACTCTAGATATCAGAAGAAAACATCAAAATGAAGAACTGTTCAAGACAAAGTGTACTTAAACAAATTATGTAATAATATTCCAGTTATTTCCAAATTTGGAAAACATGTAAGTATGTGAAATACTTAAGAAAATAACAATTTAAAAAATTAAAGATACTTCATTGAAGTGGCCCAACACATGAATCTTGTAATGCAATGCCTTTATTACTTAGTCCAGTCTACTGACTTGAAAATGTTACAATAAACCTTAGATCAATACAACCATAGAAAGGTTCGGTAATCCACCCTTTAATACTTCAAATTGTGAAGTATTTATACAAAAAATATTCCAAAATATCCTAAAACTGATTTAGGATTATTCAAGGAAGATGAAATATCTTCATGCAAGAAGATAGAGACAACTATCCAACGAATGCAAGTTGTCCCTGTTTATTTGGCTTTGTTGTTTGCTTTCATTGACATTTTGCTACTTTATCTCTTTTTTTGTTTTTCTTTATGTTGGTTGTCCCTTTATTCTTCCTTTGACTTTTAAACTCTGTCTTTCATCTGATACTCTTTAACTTAACTGATCTGTTACTCTTTACTGTTTTACCTTGACTTCTCTGTTTTCACTATTTTACCTTTCATTTTCACTGTAAATCATTCTACTTTTCCCAAGACTCCGCATCTGGTAATTTAATATTTACCATTATTCTGAAGATTTCATCAGCGTCTTTGTATTTTGCAAATGTAGGTTTGTTGATAAAGAGATATTTTACCTCATGCTGGAGGTAAAAGAGATTCTCAAAAGTCTGATAGAGCACTTTTCCTGTTGGAATTCCTTCCAAGGCTGAATTGTTTGCTTGTTCCTTTGTCACTTCTCTAATTTTCTTATCATAGTATTCATGCATCATCAACTTGTCATTAATGACCAATGGATTAGGCAGACCTTTCTACCTCAAAAAATCAAATTTGACCATGAACCTGGCTATTGCTAGCTCCATTGTTTGGCATTTCTCCTTAACTTGTACCATCAAGTTCCTCTTAGAAATCATCTTTTTCACTTCTAGAATTGTTTCAGTCCTGTCACTTATGCCAATCTCTTCCAATTCATTTTGTTTTTGGAATTAAGAAACTTAATGATTTCATTGGCCTCCTCTGGCTTCTTACCAAGTTCTTCCTTAACTTTTTGAAATAACTTCAATTGCTTCCTTGATTAAATCCTTCTGCTCAAAGATGACATGGGTGGATGTCCAAATATCATTAACAGAGTTAATGATATTGGCCCAC
This sequence comes from Pinus tabuliformis, assembly GCA_031772625.1. Classification (NCBI taxonomy): domain Eukaryota; kingdom Viridiplantae; phylum Streptophyta; class Pinopsida; order Pinales; family Pinaceae; genus Pinus; species Pinus tabuliformis. The sequence goes on along the minus strand of CM062817.1, from coordinate 2,031,686,933 downwards.
AGTTTTTGCTTTGCCTGGGCAAGTGGTTCTTTCAATGTCAATCCTTTCTCTAACTTCTGTATTCTTTCACTCAATCTTTTTGACTTTTGTGTTTCATTTTTATGCATGATTTGTGCCAACTTCTTTTCATCTTCTAGAATTTTGATTTCATCTTTAAGTCTATTTATTTCATTTGTTTGGATGGACATATCCTGCATAGCTTTGATTAATTTACCTACTTCATCACTAATATGAGCTGCAGCTGTAGATGATTTTGTAACTGATGTAGTGGGAAGTGTTGTAACTGTAGGAACTGTTGTGGCCGTTGAAGCTGCTAAAGTAGAAGGAACTGCTGTAGTAATTGTAGGAATAGCAGTGACAGGGATTGATTCCATGCAGGCCTTTTTCTCCTGCACTAACTTATCCATTTAATTTTCCATTTCTGTTAATTGAGCAATTAACTGAAGAATGAATTTCATGATCTCATATTTTTGGTTTTTATTCTCAAGAACTTCCTTGGTCTGTGGATGTTCAGTAGGAGGCAATTTTAGCTGCTTCTTTAATGCAACAATGTCTACATTGTTTTTCTTAATGAGTTCTTTTGCACCTTTGACATTCTTTAGATCATATCCCACTTTAATAACCAAATATTCAAGGGATTTAATTCTGTTATCTTTAGCTTGTGAGGATGCATTCTGTAGTTTTAACTATGCTTTGATGTTCTCTAGAGAATTTGGTAGTTTTTGTACACTCATAGCTTTGTCGGTCATAGTTGAGTATAGCATTTCTCCAGCTTGCTTATGAAATTCTATTTGGTCTATAGGATGAACATCTTTGGCAGGAATATCATAATCTACCTTTTTGTAATTTGCTAATAACTTAGGATGCTGTACTGTGGGTTGCAAAAAAGTCATCTGCATTTTTCCTGTCTTATAATCAAATGCAGAAAATAATTTGTTATGGTCACTAGGAGTCTGCTTCAAGTACTGCGAATATATTTCAGTTTTTATTTCTTCTTTTTTTCCCTTAATATCTTTGTATCTTTCTTTGATGTCTATTTCTCTCTGCATTGGTTAACTTGAAGAAGAGACTTCAACACTATGCTGCTTCTTGATGATCTGAGCACTAGAAGTTGAAGGCTGATGAGTTTCCTTTGAAACTGATGGAAGTGCATTTTATTTAATTACAGTGTCTGTATCAATGATCTCAATTGTATCAATTACTTCTTCTTTCTCATTTACTGGATTCAGCTTTGTTCTTTTTCTATACATAATTTCAAATTTGTTATCTGTTGTATCTTTGTTTGAGCAAGAACCTTCTTCTCTAGTCCTTTTTGCATTTCTGTCCTGTAGGGTTGGAGTATGTAGAATGGAACTAGTATCCATCTGCTCCTCCATATCCAGTAAGGTGTTTTCCAACCAGTCAGACTTGTTGGCATACCTTTCAATCTCTAGCTTGGACTCATGTATAAAAGGGCTCAATTTAAACTTGAGTCTCAATTTGTTTATGACACCCAAAGGATCATACTACCATTTGAAACTATCACTAAACTTCATTTCTTGTAAACATCTTTTTGCTTCCTCTCTAACATCCCTATTATTGCAGATAAAAGGACCAAGCTGGTTCTTGATTTTAAACTGTGTTTTCTTCTTGGCTAATAGAAAATTAACATCATCTGAATTTATGATCTGCTTGATATATTCTAGTGCAAATATCCTCATGGGGAGATATTTGGGCAACTTATATGGAGTGAGTTGACATCCATACACCCTAACTTCAATGTAGTTCTGGTATAAATACCAGTCTACTATTCTACTATGTTTGGGAAACTGTAAAACTTTCTTTATTTCATCAATAACCCTGGGTTGATTGCTACTGCTTAGCATGTTAACCACTGGGTGAACAAATGAATCAATGAAATTCTTGTAGATGAAATCAATGGAATATTTTTGGATTAAGGGTGTCCAAAAGATAACATATCTAGGATTGCGCTTAGTGTCCAATTTTTGGATGTTAACTGTAAACCTTTTTGATTGGAAATCTAGAAACATATAGAACAATACTTAAGAGTATTTCAATACTCTTTCATTTGGAAATCTGATCAATTGATCATGGATTCTATCTGCTAAGAATTGGGTAAAATTGAAAACTGTAGCTGGAGGGTTTCCTGGGAAAAAAATAGAAAGGAAACCAAGTATAGGTTCATCTACATGTTCATTAGTAGTATATGCTAGAATACAAGACAACATAGATACAATCCATCTAGTTCTCTCAGTGTTAGGCCCCTATACTACTAGTGTAACCCCTTATTGTTATTAGTACAACCCACTTATTATATTGATGTACCCATGTAGTGCCCATATTGTTACTATTGTGCCACATAGAAGCCCACTATTGTTATTATTGTGCCCTTACATTATTATTGTTATGTCGGCTCTAATTATGTTATGATCCCTTAGACTCCTATATATAGAAAGGAGGTCTTTTCATTTGTATCATCCAAGAATTGTTCATTTATGTAATGTAAAGGAGGTTGCCCCCTCGAAGAGGTTGAATTCTAAGGCGTGGATCTATCTTTTCTATCTTTTTCTTGAGCTGGTTCATAACATTTGGTATCAGAGCTTTGGATTCTAGGGTTTCGCTGCTCTAAACAGGTCATCGTGGCATTTTCACTATAACTTTTTTTCTGCAACGTTTCAGAAGCTAAAAAAAAACCCATTTGAGAAGAAATTGCACTTAATCTCAGGTCCGAATTTTAGATCCTTTTGCACTATATTTGCGGAGATATGATCTGAGGAAGTTGGTCTTTTTGCAGACTCTTGAATTACATTCCAAACAAGTGACCTGGGGAAAATCATCATAACTTTCTCTCTGAGCATCAAATTGAAATTTCGTAAGAAGGTACAAAAAGAGGACAGATTGTAGTTTCTTGTATATTTTTTTTAGAGCCAAAGGTCGAAACAGTGACTCGCGGCACGTCGTACAAGTTTTCTCTACTAAACTAGTCTATAATCAGGTCACTGTGGGAGATTTCACATAACTCGTCCTTGGAGAATCCAATTTGGATCAGACTGGTGGCATTGGAAAGAGGACACAGAGGGCTACTACAGGTCGCAATTTCAGAACTTAAAGATCCAAAAGTACAGAGTTAAGTCGTTTCAAGATCGAGCTCCTAAAATAAAAAAAAAATAAGATGAGGAAGTTTGATGGCAAGGATCCGGTAAATTGGATACTTCAGATGGAGTAATATTTTGATCTACATGGTGTACCATTTTTACAAAAGGTATGTATTGCATCTTCATATTTAGAACCGGATCAATTTTTATGGTATGAAGGGCTTTGTTCTCGTAAACAACTTGTTACGTGGTCAATTTTCACGGAGGAAATGATAGCACATTATGAGGATACAAAGAGAAACACCTTCTTTACAACAACACCACAACAATTGGAAACAGTAAAAGGGCTTCGTGACATAGTGGAAAGCAAAATTATGGAAACCAGGAAGCATACCCCTCACAACTATAAATATGGAAGTGTTTTTTCTCCTAGCCTTCCACAACCTACAAGGGTTACACCACAACAATTGGAAGAAAAAAGAGAAAAAGGGCTTTGTTACAATTGTGATAGCAAATGCACTAAAGGTCATAAGTGTGCTGAGAAGAAATTATTTTGGAGGTGGTAAGGTAGTTTGTCTCACCGCTTTAAAGTGGTATGGTGGTATTATTTTGGAGGACATGATATAACGTGGGGCTGCCATGTAGCAAAAAGGCGATAGGGGAAAAAACTTATCTCGCATACTTTTGTGATGTTAAAAGTCAGACATCAGAGCGTGCGATATGGAATGCGGACCGTTGGATCTGGAGGTGGGTGATTAAAGTGTTATTGGGCGGCGGAGTTATGAGGGATGAGTCGGGGTGTGGGGTCGGGTTAATTAAAATGTAACGTAGTTAATTAAAAAGTAAATACGGGAATTAATTATGCGATGAGGGTTAATAAAATGTGGGACCCAGGAAGATATTACAGTGGGGGTTTAATAAAATAAACTATAGTTTATCAAATGAAAATGGGGGTTAATGAAATGGTATGCGGGGAAAAAATATACTAGGGATATGAGTTAAAAGGGTATCGGGGAGGGTTTTTCAATGGGGCCTGATACATTTTAATTATTTTAAACTTAGGATAAGGGGGTTTTAGTGGGTTTTAATGAAAAAAGGGAAATTGATAAGGGGAGAATGATTTTTAAAAGGAAATGTCTAGGGGAGGGTGTAAAATAAAGGGAAAAAGGGTTATTTTACAAGGGAAAATGAGATGAAATAAGGGAAAAGGTAAAATGAAGGGGAAGGGATATTTTTACAAGGGGTAAATGAATTTGGAAGGAAGTTAGTAATATGAAATAAACCAATTGATGCTTTCCATGCCTTGTGAAAACTGCTTCTGCCTACCCATCATTTATCCTAACATTTTTCTTCATTTACTGGGTGCATTTGAGCTTGCTGACCCTTTATTTCTTTTTCTTTTGTAAGCAAACTATCTAATTCTAACCTTATGAATTTCCAATGGCTCAGATTAAACTGTTGAGCTCATTATTATTCTCTACCTAACTACTGATCTGCCAAGATTAAACAGTTTGGCTAGATCTTTATTCTCTATCTATCAGCATGAAATTTAAAACATGGATGAATCAAGATTAAACTATTTGACCATCATGGATTGTGGCATTGTTGACAAGCTGCACAGAATCTTAGTTTGCAAAGTAAAGTAAAAAGTAGTGGCATTTGAATTTGCATCACTTTTAGAATCTATTTTTTATCTCTTTTTGGTGGGGTTTATACTTTATACTCTTTTTTTATCTTTTTCTTTTATTAGTCCTTTGATTTTTCTTTTAGGACTTTACCCTCTTTACATTTTTTATCTTTAATATGGGAAAACATTTTATTGAAAGAAAAAGTATGTACAATATTACAAGACTAATCATAGTCAATTCAAAATTATGAATCCTATTATTATCGGACGCTAACAGTGGCTCCACATGGGGATGGCATTTCCTGGTGAAATTTCAAGAACTTTAAGATCAATAGCCTTTGAAACTTTGACTGTGCTTTCCTTGTAACTGCTTTTTCTATGATTTGCTTTATTCATACATATGATGCTATACCTTTCAAAGCTTAGGGCCTTTTCTTCGGGCTTCAACCTCAAAAGGTAATCATCCAATCCAATCTAAACTTTGCAATGTTATGTACAGTGAGAAAAGTAAACAAATGAACTAATGTTAATTTGGGGAAAAGTAATGTTTCAACATTCTACCATTGACTGGTCCACCTAGTATATTTGTTCCATCTAACTGCTTCAAGAAAAAGGCATTTTTACCTCTGTAACCATAAATGATGTAAGGGCCTTGCCATAGGAAATCAAATTTCCCATGTTTACCTTTTTCTTCTCTTATGGAATCCCACTTGAGTACTTTTTCATCTATGCAAAAATCATTAGCTTTGGTTTTCTTGTCAAAAATCTTTTTGATTTTATCTTGGATCACTTGAGGTTTGACATAGACTTCTTCCCTGGTTTGCTGCAAATGTATTGTCTGATTTATTCTAATTTGGATATCATTGGAGTCTACCTGCAATTCTTGGATCATGTTCATCACTGGTACTCCTAAATAGGATGGAAAAACAACATCCATTCCATATACTATTTGATAAGGAGATGTACCAATTGAATTTTTTGTAGTTGGTCTATCTGCCCATAAGGCATTAACCAAATTTTTGTTCCAGGTCTTCTTATTGTCTTCTAACAGTTTCTTGATGATATTAACAAGTCTTTTGTTTGAGGATTCTGCAAGTCCGTTACCTTGAGGGTAATAGGTTGTGGAATGGCCAAGGGTACTGTGGTATTGGTTACAAAAGTGTACCATTTCGTTGGATTTGAAGGCAACAACATTATCATGATGAGCTTTTGTGGGCATCCAAATCTAGAAAGGATGTTGTTCTCAAGGAATGAAATGATGACAGAATCTATGGCTTGTCTAGAAGGGATGGATTCTATCCATTTAGTAAAGTAATCAGTGGCTATCAAAATCCATTTATGTTGGGCTGAGGAGGGTGGGTGAATTTCCCCAATGAAGTCTAAACCCCATTGTTGAAAAGGCATTTCTGTGGAGATGGGTTTGAGGGGTAAAGGTAATATCTTTTTCTTGCCTTCAAATATTTGGCATTTGTGACAGGAGGTCACATATTTTCTGACATCTACAAAAAGGGTGGGCCAGTAAAAACCTACCCTTAAAATCTTATTAGCAGTTGTTTTCTAGTATAGGTGTCCCCCACAATCCCCTGCATGAAATTCCTGCATGACTTTGTCAACTTCATCTTTTAATAAACAATTTAACAAAATGCCACCATTATCTTGCCAAAAGAAAACATTGTCTAAGATATAATATTTCATTGCTTTCATCTTTAGGAATCTACTTTTAGTTCTAGATAAACAAGGAGGAGCTTGTAAGTTGAGTAAAACAAAAATAATTTCTGCATACCAAGGTCAATCTATGAAAGCTTCACTGATTTGTGGAGTCGCCATCTCTTCCTGATCATCTATAACAACAATGAAATTTATGTCTAAGGCTCAACAGTTTGATTGAGCCATGAATTTGGCTAAACCTTGGCCTTTAATCAATTTTGTAGGCTTGATCTCAATGTCATATTCTAGTATGGTGGCAATCCATTTGCCTCTTTTTCCATGAGGCACATCCTGAGTTAGAATGTCCGTTAAAACTGAGTTTGGAACATATGCTATTATGTGAGAGTACAAAATATATACTCTGAAATCCTTTATGGCTTTCACTAAAGCAAGAGCTTGTTTTTCCATTATATTATACTTTAGTGTAGCATCTCTCAAATATTTAGTGAAGAAGGTGATGGGTTTTTCATAACCCTCATCATTCTATTACAACAAGACTGCTGCAATAGTGTGTTCTAAAGCAAATGAAAAAATTATGAAGTCTTTGTTGAAAGGTGTTTTAGTAAGGGCTTCTTTGATTGCTTCGAAAGACTGCTTAGCCTCTACTTTCCACTTAAGTGTTGAATCCTTTTTCAACATATTATTCAAATATCTAATTAGTTATGCTAAGTTAGAAATGAATCTTCTAAGAAAATTTATTTTACCTAAGAATGATTGCAATTATTTAATGTTCTTAGGATGACTGATGTTTAGGATTGCTTCTATTCTAGCTGGATCAATTCTAATGCCCTCTTTTGAAATTATGTGTCCTAAGAGTTTACCTTCTTCTAGTCCAAAGAGTGTCTTTTTTGGATTCAAATAAATGCCAAATTTTCTACATTTAATAAAAATTCTTCTCAAATGATCTAGATGTTCATTGTCTGTTTTGGAGAATACTATTATATCATCTATATAAATGACTAAAAATTCATGAATCTCCTTGTTGGGTGCAGGAATTACACTTAAGTAAACTCCTCAACACTTAAATTGTCAGCTCGAGGGATTCGTAAACTTAGAGATGAAGCATAGGCAATGCCAGAGATGGTACGAATGTTTTTAATATCAATTCCTACTTAGGAAAAATGCAGAATCAAACTATAGAGAAAAGGCAACCTGAACCATCAAAATAATCTAAGGCTGGAACAAGAACAAATGTACTTGCAAAAGAGATTTAGAAATAAAAGGAGGTAATTACTCTAACTGACTATTGATTAACTACTGAGAATGTGTTTTCTTTAGCAAAGACACCTTAGCAGTCTTCAACAGATGGACCCTTCAAACCTGTTTATGTAAAGATGTCCTTATCGCAAGAATCGATCTTGCACTAGTGCAGTCTACTTACACTAGTGCAGGAACAACGAGTTATGAAGAAAGTGTAAAATGATGTCTGTACTAAAAGTGCTTTTCTTCGTGCAAGGGCTTGAACTTTCTCAAGTCCAGAGCACTCAGATCTAGTAACAAGAATCTGGTTCTTGTACCCGATCAAAGCTTCTCGCACTTTAACTTTTAATTCTTGAAATCAATGCTTAATTACTGCAAGTGTTATGAAGCCAATTTGCATACCAAAAAGATGAATGTTTCTGAGTTTATCAAAGTGCAGAAATAGAGAAACAATATTTATAATTTATCTAGTCATTAATGAAATCAAGAAAGCTATTAGGAGTAAACTAAAAAGGCTTGCTGCATCACACTATCTAGCATTGGTGCCATAACGGTTCTTCTACTTAGACCAGGTGGGGAGAACCAAAAAAAACATGCAGAAAGTGAATAGCACACCAACATGCACTGGTGCAGGTAATTTCTCCTGCTCGAACCAGGCTGTTAGGTCCGTATACTACTAGTGTAACCCCTTATTGTTATTAGTACAACCCCCTTATTATATTGATGTACCCATGTAGGCCCATATTGTTACTATTGTGCCCCATAGAAACCTACTATTGTTATTATTATGCCCTTAAATTACTATTGTTATGTCAGCTCTGATTATATTATGACCCCTTAGACTCCTATATATAGAAAGGAGGTTCATTTGTATCATCCAAGAATTGTTCATTTGTGTAATGTAAAGGAGGTTTCCCCCTCGAAGAGGTTGATCTCTAAGGTGTTGATCTATCTTTTCTATCTTTTTGTGAGCTGGTTTCATAACATTTGGTATCAGAGCTTTGGATTCTAGGGTTTCGCTGTTCCTAATATATCATCGTGACCTTTTCGCTATAAATTGTTTTCTGCATCATTTCAGAAGAGAAAAAAAAACCCATTTGAGAAAAAATCTCATTAAACCTCAGGTCCAAATTTCAGAGCTTTTTGCGCTATATTTGCGGAGATATGATCTGAGGAAGTTGGTCTTTTTGTGGACTCCTGAATTACATTCCAAACAGGTGACCTAGGGAAAATAGTCATAACATTCTCTCTGAGCATCGGATTGAAATTTCATAAGAATGTGTAGAAAGATGACAGACTGTAGTTTCTTGTATATATTATTTAGATCCAAAGGTCAAAACAGTGACATGTGGCACGTCGTACAAGTTCGCTCTACTGAACTAGTCGATAATCAGGTCACTGTGGGAGATTTGGCATAACTCTTCCTTGGAGAATCCAATTTGGATTAGACTAGTGGCATTGGAAAGAGGACGCAGAGGGAAACTACAGGTCGCAATTTCAGAGCTTAAAGATACAAAAGAACAGAGTTACAACTGTTTCAAGATCGAGCTCCTAAAATCAAGAAAAAGCAAGATGAGGAAGTTTGATGGCAAGGATCCGGTAAATTGGATACTTCAGATGGAGAAATATTTTGATCTACATGGGGTACCACTATTACAAAAGGTATGTATTGCATCTTCATATTTAGAACTGGATCAATTTTTATGGTATAAAGGGCTTTGTTCTCGTAAAAACTTGTTACGTGGTCGATTTTCACGGAGGAAATGATAACACATTATGAGGATACAAAGAGCAACACCTTCTTTAGATCAACACAACAACAATTGGAAAGAGTAAAAGGGCTTTGTTACATAGTGGAAAGTAAAATTATGGCAACAAGGAAGTCTACCCCTCACAACTATAAAGATGGAAGTGTTGTTTCTTCTAGCCTTCCACAACCTACAAGGGTTACACCACAACAATTGGAAGAAAAAAGAGAAAAAGGGATTTGTTACAATTGTGATAGCAAATGAAATAAAGGTCATAAGTGTGCTGAGAAGAAATTATTTTACATAGAGTATGAAGAGGAGGAAGAAAAGGATCAAGAAACATCAAAAAAAGAGGATATATGCTAGGACCCAACCCCAGAGAAAGAAGAAATGAATCAAACCATATCTTGTAAAGCATTGGCAAGAATTACCACTCCTCAAACTCTCAAGATAGAAGCACATATCAAGAAGAAAAAGAGGCAAGAAATGAAAGATAACATCGAGAAAGAAGAAATGAATCCAACCATATCTTGTAATTCATTGGTCGAAATTACCACTCCTCAAACTATCAAGATAGAAGGACATATCAAGAAGAAAAATGTTCAAGAAGTGAAAGATCATATCGAGCATCAAGAAATGAATCTGACCATATCTTATAAAGGATTGGAAGAAATTACCACTCCTCAAACTCTAAAGATAGAAGGACATATCAAGAAGAGAAAGGTTCAAGCAGTGAAAGATTACATCGAGCATTAACAACAAGTTCTCCAACTTTTAAAGGATAACGTCACCTTGTTGCAAAATCGAATGAAACAACAGGTAGATCAACATCGTAGTGAAAAATGTTTTGATGTAGATGATTGGGTATTTTTACTGCTACATCTCAAGCAAGCTATTTATGAGAAGGAAATGTTGGCAATACTACATGCACTTAAGAAATGGTGACCTTACCAAATGGGAAGACACTTCAAGGTAAAAATGGATCATGATAGTCTTAAATACTTTTTAGAGCAACTATTATCTTTAGAAGAACATAAAAAATGTGTCACAAATATGTTGGGTTATGACTTTAACATCATCTATAGAAAATGGAAGCAAAATTTTGTTGCAGATGCACTCTCAAGAAAGGATGAGGATGTGGAAGCATTGTTTTGTGCTATTTCTATTATCCAACCAGATTGGATAAATGAAGCAAGGGATGAATGGAAGAAGGACGAAGAAGTATGGCCACTTACTCAAAATTTGCAAAAGATCCCAATTCAAACAATTTTGCCAGAAATTGAAGAGGAAGGAAAAATCATATTGGAACCTGGAGTAGTCACAGAAATAAGAACCTGACAGCTACACAATTGATCAATTTCAGAGTACCTCATCAAGTGGAAGAACTTACCCACTGAATATTCCACATGGGAGGACAAGAATTTTATACAGAAGCATCAAGAACTACTCAAGCGTTGAGGACAACACTTTTTGAAGGAGAGGGGCATGTTAGGCCCCTATACTACTAGTGTAACCCCTTATTGTTATTACTACAACCCCCTTATTATATTGATGTACCCATGTAGTTCCCATATTGTTACTATTGTGCCCCATAGAAGCCCACTATTTTTATTATTATGCCCTTAAATTATTATTGTTATGTCGGCTCTGATTATATTATGACCCCTTAGACTCCTATATATAGAAAGGAGGTATTTTCATTTGTATCATCCAAGAATTGTTCATTTGTGTAATGTAAAGGAGGTTTCCCCCTTGAAGAGGCTGAATTCTAAGGTGTTGATCTATCTTTTCTATCTTTTTGTGAGCTGGTTTCATAACACAAAAAGATAGAAAAGATAGATCAACACCTTAGAATTCAACACCTGGTAATTTCTCATGCTCGAACTAGGCGGGGAAAACCAAACCAAATGTGTAGAAAGTGAATAGCACACCAACATGCACCGTGCAGTTAATTTCTCCTGCTCGAACTAGGAAGGGAAAACCAATTCAAAATCAGATGCAAAAAAGGAAATTTAACTACTTCATGCTGCAGATCTGCTTTCACTCAGATAGAAATTCAAATGCTGGAAATTAAATCACACTTGACAGTTCAAAAACATAAATTACAAGAACAAAAAAGAGGGAGAATGTGCTGGGTTGGCTGGGCCCTAGCCAACTAGCATGTTTCCCTTTCAAATGGAAACGCTACTCAGTCTTGTATCAATTCAGCAGTTGTTAAACATAAAAAGTAAGATTGATGAAACGTAAGGCAAATCTCCCTTTCTTATTAAATCATCAAGGAAAATACATGCGTGATTAGATATCCAACCCTGATTCGGGCGATAACAAAAGATAGGCCTATTACCTCCTTCCTGGTTCTATCTCTGTTCTATACAACTCTATCAACCATTAAACCTTTCATCCTATTGACATTTCTCCTTATATAGATCCTTGGCCGAAGGCCAAAAGGATCGTTTAACTTGATACATGTCCGATTGCAGAATAAGCTTTAGTTACAAAAAATTACATAAGTGATTGCAAAATAAGCTTTCGTTACAAAACATTACATAACTGATTGCAAAATAAGCTTCCGGCCTTCAAAATTATGCATTTTAATAAAACAGGCCGTGGCTATCTCTAGTAGTTCATTCCTCCTAAGTCCGATCTCAGCTACTCCAGATTGCCTTGCTGTCATAATCGGGACTCGGCTGCCTTCAAATATGTTGTATTGTTCGTGGCTAAGGCAGTGCAAAATTAGGTGACAATCAAAGAAATCTGGATTTGCTGCTAAGATTCGCGGCACTGGCACTGGTGCAAGATCTAATCTGCACTAAGATCAACGGTCAAGGTGAGCATTTAACTATTAAATAACATAGGAGGTATCGATAAGTTACGAAAGTAATTATAAGCAAGGAATCACGTAATAAATAATTAATAAATGCTAAGTTAAGTAAGAAAATGTAAAATATGAAGTTAATGCAAAATGTATCATCGTTCTTGCACTAGTGTAAGATGAGGGCGTATGAGATAGGTAAAACAGGGGTAAATGGTTATGATTTGGGAGGGGAAAAATGGTAAAAAAGGATGCAAATTAGGGGACTAACATCCTCCCATCCCTAAACTGTTGTGTGTCCTCACACAACTCTTTACCTCTACAAAAAACTTCAAAATTTTGAGCACTCCAACTCAATCCTGCTCTAGCACATTGTCCTCAGGCTGCACTGTTTCAGCCTTCTTCTTCTTGATGTGCCTTAACTTCTTTGCTACCTTTTTCAACCACCTGAAACAACGTCCAGCCCGATATTTCCAAACTCTGACCTTGCTTTTATTTTGTTTGAGCTCTGCCATCAATTCTCCTTTGCTTTGTTCTTTCTCCTCCTATGCTTTGGTCACAAGTTGCTCCAAGTTTTGCACTTGGAGCTCTAACTCAGCTATCCGAGCAGTGGGAGTCACCAATTATTTTTCTCCCTCTATCTCAGCAGGGGCTATAACTTTCTCAAGGACTTCAATATCTGCCATGGTTATATCAGGGAATTCTTCTTCCTGTGGTCCCTCTTTTTCCCGGTCTCCTTCCTTTTGCTCTTCTTCCTTGGGTTCCTCTACATTCGGTTCCTCTTCATCTGGTTTTGCCTTTTATTTTTCAGGTTCTTCCTCCTATTCTTATTCTTCCAATTCTTCTTCCTCTAGTTCTTCTTCCTCTGGTTCTTCTTCTTCTGTGGATTCTGTCTCTTCTTTTTTGGGTTTTGCTTTTTCTTATTCCTCTAGTTCTTCTTCTTCCTCCGGTTCTTCTTTCTCTTCAACTCCTCCTTCTGTTTTAGGTTCTTCCTCTCAGGCTGGTGCTTCTTCTTGTACTGGTGCAGGATGGGGTTCCACACCCTTTTGGGGCTGTGGTTCTTCACCAGCATAAGAGATTTTACTCTTCTTATGGGGCCTTTTGATAAAATAAGCTAGAAGAGTATTGTCCCTGACTTTTGTAATCTTCACCGCGTCTGCTAGGACTGACAGATTGTCGTGCTCATAGGCCTGTGCCTGTGTAGAATGGGTTTCTTCAACGGGTGTGCTAGTTGTTTCCTTAGTGGAAGACGAGGCCTTCTCTTTTGTCGATTTCTCTGACCGCTTCCTTTTCGCACTAGTGCGAGAAGGACTTCCCTTTTCGCTTCTGCTTGGGCCCTTGCTTGTGCTAGTAGGGGCCTCTGTCTTCTTTTCCTCGGCTGACTCTTCGTGTAGCTGTTTCAACAGCTCTTCCCATGACATACCTTCCCTCTCCAGCTGTTTTAGGACCAAGATTTTGATCAGGCCATGATGGTATAACCATGTATCGACCTGGTCCTCCCTTCCATCCTGTATGCTTCTAGCCATTTTCTCTAGGCTTTTGAGAAAAAAGTAGGGGAAGTTCATCCTCCAACGAATGTGCCAGCCTGCTTCAAAATGTTGCAGCATTCTGAAATGATACACCAGGGTGCGGGTGTATCTCCCTTCACAGGTCACGAATTTCTACAAAATAAACAGGAGGTCTTGCCACTGACCCGACAAGGCTTTCCATGGGACTCTGCATTTCCAGTTCACCTCTATCTTTTTATCCTCGATGAAATGCTACCATTGTTTTCTTTCCAGCTTCTGGTTCTTGAACCATTGCTCTCCCATATTCTCCAAACCCGTTGTCGTTGCTAGAAATTTCTTCGTGACATTAAATTTGAGCGGCCCAATTCTCACTTGGCCGTTCTTAAAACTTCTTGCAAATCGTAGGGCGACTTCTCTGTCATACCCGTCAAACTTCTGCAGGAATTATAGAAATCCTAACTCTCGCAACAGTGAAATACTGTTGCGATATTCGGTAGTTTTCTCAATTTTGCTGAGAGACAGGGGTTCATTTTGGACAGGCAGCATTGCTGCTAGCAGCTATGAATAGTCGAGCTCTGAGACTTTGCATGCAATACCGGGGAATCGGCCTTCATAAATAAAAATCTAACCGTTCATCCATCATATCTCTGATTCATTTGCCGTAGATACTCATCATTTTTGGTCAGGCCTAATTGGTACGCGTGACGACGGTTTAACAATTAAGTGCAATAATAATTACGGTGAAGGGACGTTTAGGATAAATGGAGGAGTGGGGGAATTATGAGTGAAAGACGTTTCAAATCATGGCGGAGCGGGGTAGATTATATGCAAGCAACGATTAACACAATTTTTTACATTTCTTCATAATTACAAAAAAGAAACTTAGCATTCATTAAAAGATCATGATTTCTACTTAAAAAAAAAATTGTACTTTTACTTAATTTCCTCCTAGGTAGTATAATAGCATAAATATTTGTCGATGACATGAAAAGATTTCATATAACTTTCCATATAACTTGTACTATGCTGCTGACAAGATGCATACTCATACTGATCTTTGCACCGCTTAAATCATATCGTTTTGCTGGTACTTTTTTGCTTATATTATCACATAAGACAACATTCTTGCACTAGTGCAAGCATAATATTAAGACAATAAAAATATATGCTGGATTTCACATGATTTCCTCAACTTTATTCTGATGTTTTCTTTTCCCTTTCTGATGTTTCAGAGCATATCCTTTTGCTCTTTGTATGCAAGATCCTGCAATAAATTCATGAGGGAATAAAGAAGTGGGAAAGGGGAATTTTTAGAATGGCAAGGAATTTTGTTATAGGGATTCCAAGAAAGTACCAAAAAAGGGAATAAATAGAAGTGGGATAGGGGAAAAAATTCAGGGTTAAAGTGGGATTTCTTCGAAGTAGACAGGGTAAATTTAGAAGAATGTGGGAAGGTCAATATTCTGGGATCAAAGAAGAAAATTGAGGGAGTATTACAAAAGTGGAATATGAAGAAAGACAAAAAATTTTCTGGAATGTCTGCCTGCACTGGTGCAAGAAAAATAACTACAGCGAAAATTAAGCGTTACTTGAATAAAAAATATCCATGCTAATTATGCCAATTGTATAAAGGTTGGTTCTGCTGAACCTGCTTCTACTTGGTGGTAGCTTAGTGATGAGCCCCAAATTTGGTAACATTTTGGGCTCATTTGGCCTAACTACCCTTGCTAAATCCTTCATTTTTCATAACTTATGCATCATTTTTTAGTATGTTTATGTCATTTGTACGAATAAGGGTAGTCATTATTCCTAGGTGGCTAACACGTGCTCATTTCAGGTTTTTTGACACATGATGGAGCAAAACCGAGCAGACAAGGGCTAGGAGACAGCCAAGATGGGGTTGAGGTTTCGTAGGGGGGTTGTCCACGGCATTAAATAGCCTTCCTCGGGATCTTCACCCCCAACTCCGAGCTCCAAAAGCCACCAAAACCGGATCTAGAAGGCAGCCAAACAGATTTTGTGGAAGCAACTGTTCACTCCCAGTTTGGTCAGCCAAGTCCCATAGATTTAGGAGGCCATATTGGGGCCTCGTGATGTATAAATGATAAGGCTTCAGCCTTCAAAAAGGACTTTTTGAAAAACTGTTGCACATTCTGCACTATGAGCTGCCAGCTCTGTTTTTGCTCTTTTGTAGCCATCATTGGCATACCCTTTAACTTAGGATTATTATTTTTTAATTAGAAGCAGTCAGATTTAATCTCAGCTCTGAGTTTCTAGAGGAGCCATAGCTCTCGGGGTTGGGCCCAACCTGAGAGCCTAGGGCCTCCTTCTTTGTATTGATATCTTTCCTTTCAGCATTATGATTTTCTTTACATGCATTTGAAACGCAGTTTGTTGAGTTAGATTTCGTTGCGTGGTTAAGTAGGTCGTTGTTGAAAGACAGAGTTGCTTCAGATGTCTAGAATAGAGTAGTGAGATAAGAATTGATAAGAGTTCTAGAAAAGGGTTGCCTGCACTCTCATTTTCACCTCTTTCTAGGGGCTGGAATTGCAGACAGTGCTACCCAACAACAACACTAGTTTGCTTACTCATGCAATCTTTGGTGCAATGTTTTTATTTGTAAGAGTTATTCATGCGTTCAGACCTCTTGGAATGTTTCTTTGCTTCAGTACTGTACATGGTTCTCTTTAGAAATAACGTTGTTGTTCATTGGTTTCATTAACAGTTATGATAGATTGGTTAATATTTTGATTATGTGCAGGACGTGGATGATTTGGTTAAGTTTACACTGTGCGGTGCATCTTCATCACTCTCTCGCCCATCTAAGCTTCATCCAGGCCAACTGCTCATCTCCAAATTAGATCCCTCATCTCACAACTACTCTTTTGGCCACGTCACCCTACCTTCTTGGCCTTCCATTTCCTCTGCCCTCTTTAAGACAAGCTAGCTTTCCACACCCTCTCATCACCTCATCTCTCTGTCACTAAGTCATTACAAACCCCTATCTTACCTCCCTATCCATCCATGCATCCTTTTCCACTCACCCATCATCCAAAATCCAATCGTAGAACATCCTGTAGGAATTGCTGAACATCCTGTAGAAATTCTGAAACATACTGTAGAACCCCTGCAGACTTCCTGTAGAAGCTCACAAATGAGGTTTCTTGATATCCAAACTTTGTGAAACTCTCTGGAAGGGTGTAAGGGACTCTTTAGACCCCCTCTGAACCTTCCCAACCTTTTCCAAGCCTTTTTCCTCCTTGATCCACCTCTGCACAGTCAAAAATAGTTAAAAGCACATGCATGATAATCCCAACAACTTAATCAAAAATACAAAAAGACATTTTCTTCAGATAGAGGTAGCCTAGACACATGTATCTTACCTTCATAGAAGTAATGACATCTCTTTCAGTAGTTTGCATGCTCTCCTTTGCGTCAGTAGGACTAGCTGGTAGAATTAGGGTTTGCTAGGGTTTGCGTTTCCTTTTGACTTTCAGTTTCCTTTTTGCAATTAGATTAGCTTCCTTCGAGTTAGCTTTCATCCATCAATTAAAAAGCTTCTTCTAGAGCTCATAGAAGTTGGCTTAAGCTCCTAGCGGACTTGTGCCAGCTGACCAAGTGACAGCTGCGGCAAGAGCTAGTACTTGTGCATACAGCACCGTCGCTTCCAAGTTTGTTACGAACTACCGGGTTGATAAGATTAAAGAAGGGAGTCCCAGGAGTTGTAGCATTATTGCTACAATACTGGAGCCCACCATCTTTTTGGCGCCGTTGCCGGGGAAGCGTCAGAGTATTGGTGATTGTTGCTTTTCTTCTATTTTCCTACTCTCGCCTTCTGCTAAGTAGTTTATTTCATTTCCATTCTGCAATTTCCTTTCCGCAAAAGTAGCATAGACATTTCCTGCTTTCATAGATTAGCATTTCAATTCCGCAATTTCATTTCTGCAAGCATAGATTAGCATTTCATTCCTGCAATTTCATTTGAGCAAAATAGATTAGTTCTTTCATGCTTTCATTTCAATTCTGCATTTCCATTTCAACAAGATAGTTAGTTGCAGTTCAATCTATTTTAGTTTTGCAGGTACCAGAAAAAAGAACAAAAGCAATCAAAAGTCTTGCCATTTCATACCTCGTAGAAATCGAGATAAAACAGGCAAATTCTTACCCAACACCCCCACCACGTCATTGAGTCACCCTTCTCTCTTCTTTGGTGATAGTGATCCAGAAGAACCTATAGGCGAGCCTCCTGAGATATACGAAGATCCTATAACAGAAGAAGAGTTAGAAAACACTCCATCTGAAGCCATGGCTGACAATAGGAGAGAATATGAGAGAATAGAAGGTGCCTTCCCCATCCGAGAGACCAATGGAGACATGAAAATGAAAAACATAAGCCCCTCCGCTTTACCTCACTTCCATGGACTGACTACTGAAGACCCTGGTAACTTCCTGTTTGAGTTTGCCGTCCTTTGTCGAACCTATGACTACACCGAAGATGAGCAAAAACTGAAACTCTTCCCCTCTACCCTTAAGGATGCAGCATTACGCTGGTTCATGGGCTTACCTGGGAACAGTATCACCACTTGGGCTCAGATGCAGCAAGCTTTCAATACCAAATACCGGGACTACTGTAGGTCCAAGGAAGCCAAGGGAGAAATCTTTCGGATGACCATGGGGAATGATGAGTCTTTAGAAGATTACGAGGAAAGGTTCCAACTTAGCTATAAACGGGCCAGGTGCACACTTGACCCTGAATCTCTCAAGTTGGTCCTGCTCCGAGGAGTCCCTGAAGACCTCTTAGATACCCTTCACATGCTAGCTGGAGGAGATATTTACCAACTACCTTATGAGGATATAAAGACCGTGTTTAGAAACCACTCTAGGGCAGCCCGAAAAAGAGGTAGAGGAAACCTCCTCTCAGCTAGTATTCCTTTCTCCAAACATGAGTTTGCAAATCAATTAGAGGACCTCAAGAGTGAGGTGAGACAGACCATTGCCATGCAACTTTATACGTTCCGAATCCAGCAGAAGAAAGAGGAAGCTGAAAGGGCTTTGGCTATCTTCTTCCCTAGGTGTACAAGGAAGCACCCTAAGAACGAGTGCCCATTAAATTCGGTAGAGGTATGTTTCGTTTGTGAGGAGGACCACCCCACAAACCAATGCCCAACCTTACCTGGGCTTAAAGCCATGTACCAAGGAACAGAGGCACCCACTGAACCACTCTACTTCCTCAACCAAAGGAGGCCACATGGACCTAGACCTTACCAACAGGGGATGCAAGGGACATCCCAAGCCTATTATAGCCCCAACCAATCTGCTCCTATGCCTTCCTGGGGTCCCCCTGCTCATCCTTTCTGTTCTGTGCCTCCCCCATGGTCTTACCCACCTCATTACCATACTCAGCCCACTACTCATTCGTTTCACTCACATGCCCAGCCACAGCCTCAGTGGAATGCACCTCAACCGGGGTGGAGGCCCCAGTACAATACTCCTCCCGCCATTTTGCCTCCACCACCAGCTCAACCACAACCATTACCTCCTGCTCCTCCAAGACAACCCCAAATGCCTGCTCAACCGAACCCGAACCCCAACAACCGAAAGGCCCAACAGGTATATACTGGGGAAACAACATGCCCTACCTATGCTGTGGAGATCCAGGAGATCAACCTGCGATCTGGAAAGACTCTTCCGGATCGTCAACCTCCTCCCCCAGAGGACGAGGAAGATAAATAGGAAAGTGAACCAAAAGCCATTCCACCCTTTCCTGAGAGACTAACAGCAACCACACAACCCAACCCAGAGGAGGATGAGCTTCTGGGAGAACTCAAACAGTTGTGTGTGAGAATACCACTTCTCCAAGCCATCAAAGTTGTACCGATATACAACAAACTGGTTAAGGAAAAGTGTTTCAGACACCCAGGCAGGCGAAAAGGAGACGCCTCAACCATCAATGTCATAGGACAACTGTCTGATCTTATGTTGGGGCAAGTAATCTGCCCAAAGTATTTGGATCCTGGGATTCCTGTAGTTGATGTCCACATCAATGGCACCATCATACCACACACATTGATTGATCTGGGGGTTGCCATTAATGTGATGACCAGAGATACCATGCTCAAACTCAACCTTTAGGGTTCCTTGAGAAAGACCTCGACAGTCCTGCAACTAGCAGATCGCTCCACCGTGACTCCTGAAGGGATTGTAGAGGATGTCTTGGTCTCTGTTGATTCTTGGGAATACCCTGCAGACTTCTTGGTTCTTCAACCAAAGGCAAAGCTTACGGGATACCCCCTTATTTTGGGAAGGCCTTGGTTAGCCACTGCGGATGCTTACATAAGCTGCCGTGCAGGAAACATGACCATCAAAAATGGTCCTATGTCCAAGCAGCTAGTCCTATACCCTCCTGCCCAACCCTTATTAGAGCATGACTTGCCACTTTGGTTGGAGGAAAGAGAAGAGGATGAGGTGTACTCTGCACCCTTGTGCACCCTAGACACCACTAGGGGAGGCCCCCCAACCGAGGATGATTTGATTGAGACCTTGATTCAGAATCCACCTCCCAATGCATTGTCCTTAGAGGAATTGGTGGAGGATGCCCAAGCCAGCACCTTAGTGGACCTTTGTGTGACCAACCCAGTCGCTCCCAGAGTAAAAAATGTGGAGTTCAGCCCCGAGAGAACGTTAAAGATCACCTCCTCCCTATCTCCTTCCCAGGAAAAGGAGCTGTGTAGTCTGTTGGCCAGTCATCTAGATGCTTTTGCTTGGAGCTATAAGGAGATGAAAGGAGTCCATCCTTCGGTCTGTACCCATCAAATCTACATCAAAGAAGATTGCAAACCGGTTAGGCAACCCCAAAGGAGAATGAATCCAGCCCTTAAGGACATCGTCAAGGAAGAATTGCAAAAACTGTTGGATGCCGGATTCATTTACCCCATCTCGGATAGCGAATGGGTGTCCCCTCTGGTGTTGGTTCCCAAGAAAAACGGGAAGTGGAGAATCTGTGTGGACTACCGAGAACTGAACAAAGCCACCAAGAAAGACCACTTTCCTCTACCCTTCATAAATCAAGTGTTGGATGGACTGGCGGGAAAGAAGTTTTTCTCTTTCCTAGATGGGTTTAGCGGGTATAACCAGATCCAAATCAGCCCGGAAGACCAAGATAAGACCACCTTCACTTCTCCTTGGGGTACCTTTGCTTACCGAGTTCTTCCCTTTGGACTATGCAACGCTCTTGCCACCTTCCAGAGAGCTGTCTTGAGCATCTTTTCTGAGCTGCTCCATGATTCGATGGAAATCTATATGGATGACTTCACTCCTTATGGGTCCCACTTCCAGGAAGCATTGTCCAATCTGGGAAAAGTCCTAACCAAGTGCATTGAGATGAACCTGTCCCTTAGTCCTGAAAAGTGTGAATTCTTGATGACTGAAGGGACCGTGCTAGGACATACCATTTCTCGCCAAGGGTTACAGGTGGATCCTAACAAAATTGCTCTCATCAAGAAGGTTCCACCTCCTCAGAAGGTAAGAGATGTTCGAAGTTTCTTAGGTTTAGTAGGGTATTATAGGAGATTCATTAAAGACTTCAGTAAGCTAGCCTCGCCATTGTTTGGCCTCTTGGCAAAAGATGTTGAGTTTAATTGGACTGACAATTGTCAGAAGGCTCTGAATGAATTAAAGGATAAGTTGGTGTCTGCCCCAATATTGAGAGGTCCAAATTGGGCCCTACCTTTCCACATCCACACTGATGCC
This sequence comes from Pinus tabuliformis, assembly GCA_031772625.1. Classification (NCBI taxonomy): domain Eukaryota; kingdom Viridiplantae; phylum Streptophyta; class Pinopsida; order Pinales; family Pinaceae; genus Pinus; species Pinus tabuliformis. The sequence goes on along the minus strand of CM062817.1, from coordinate 2,031,665,487 downwards.
TCGAACAAAGCCATAGGGGCAGCCTTAGGACAAGTTGAACAAAAACTTCCATACGCCATATACTTTGTCAGCAAAAACTTATCCAAGGCAGAACTGAATTATACTGTAACTGAGAAAGAATTCTTAGCCGTGGTCCATGCACTGAACAAGTTCCGACATTATATCACTGGCTATCAAACATTTGTACATACTGATCATGCTGCAATTAAATATTTAATGAATAAACCTGATGTGATTGCTCGTATTATTAGATGGTTACTTTTGTTGCAGCAGTTTGATTTGACTATCGTTGACAAACCAGGTAAAGAGAATGTTGTTGCTGACTTCTTGTCTAGATTGGATTTACCTGCAGGTGAGGATGGGACAGTGGATGACCAGATGCCAGATGAACATCTGTTTGCTATCTCCGTACTCTCTCCATGGTTTGCTGATATAGCAAATTACCTTGTCTCCGCACAGTTCCCTCCGCACCTATCCTCAAGAGAGAAGAGCAGAATCGTAAGGAAGAGTGCCTCATTCACTTGGATCGGGGGAAACCTGTTCAATCTTGGCCCCGATCAGATCTTAAGGCGTTGTGTGAGGGAGGAGGAAGTCTTTGATATCCTCCTAACCTGTCATGATGGGCCTTGTGGAGGAAATTTTGCAGCCAAAAGAACTGCCTTCAAAATCCTACAGGCAGGCTACTATTGGCCCACGCTTCATCAAGATGTCAGAAGGTATATCAGCCAATGTGACCGATGCCAAAGGATGGGGAAACTGACTCCAAGGGATGAAATGCCTCTCCAACCGCAAGTGACTCTTGAGCCATTTGAGAAGTGGGGTATGGATTTTGTGGGTCCAATCAATCCTCCTTCGAGGCAAAGGTCTTACATCATTGTGTGCACAGACTACTTGACCAAGTGGGCAGAAACTAAGGCAATCAAAGCAGTGACAAAAGAAAAGGTGGCCGAGTTCTTAAGAGAAAACATCTTCTACAAATTTGGCTACCCAAGAGAGCTAGTCACCGATCAAGGAAGCCAGTTTACCTCCAACTTAATTGAAGACCTACTCGCTCATCACAAAATCAAGCATAGGACTTCCACCCCCTATCATCCTCAAGAAAATGGGCAGGTGGAAGTCACCAATAGAGCATTGGAAGGGATCTTGACTAAGGTGGTGAGCAGCAGTAGAAAAGATTGGGCAGATTGCCTGGTTGAGGCCACTTGGGCTTACAACACCACTTGGAAGACCATAACCGGCTTCACACCTTATGAGCTGGTCTATGGGAAGAGAGCTTTGCTGTCAATTGAGTTCGAGTACAACACCTTGAGGATGGCAGCTCAGCTGGACCTGGATCTCAGCCATGCCCAACAAGAAAGGTTATTGCAGCTGAATGGGTTGGACGAGCACCGAATGCAGGCCCTTCTCCACTCAGAAGTGGTTCAACTTCAGAGGAAGGTATGGCATGCCCAACACCTCAATGACAAGCAATTCCAGTCGGGATATTGGGTGCTTTTGTACGATTCCAGGCATAAGGATTTCAAGGGGAAGCTGAGAACCAGATGAATGGGACCATATGCAGTGGAAAAGTGTAATGACAATGGGTCTGTTCCTATTCAGACCATTGATGAGGAAGCCATCCCCATGCTCGTCAATGGGCATCGACTAAAGATCTACAGAAAACCTCTTTCAAGGCAAAAATTCATCAAAACTGTGGAAAAATCAGTGCTGGTCATAGAGAAGGGTTCTGCCTCTGTTTTGGGCATACCCTGAACATCAAAAAAAAAAAAAAAAAAATGTATATAATAAAGATCCTTGGGTGAAAACCTTTCTAAGGCTCCCAAGGCAGATGGTAGGGGTGAAAACCTCATTGAGGCGCCCTTGTTGTCTTTCTGAAATTTTTTGAATAAAAAAGACCCTTGGGTGAAAACCTCTCTGAGGCGCTCAAGGCAGATGGTAAGGGTGAAAACCCCACGGAGGTGCCCCTGCTGTCTTTCAAAAAAAAAAAAGAAAGAAAGAAAGAAAAAAAAACGAACAAAGAAACAGGAAAATAGGTTCAAGATTTGACAATTCATGCAGGTTGCAGGTATTCCATGCAGAAAAAGAGGTCCCTCAACTCAAGGACAAGGGTCCCTACTATGCTACCAGGTGACCTCACCAACACTCCCTCCAGAAACACTTATCTCTTCCAAGGTCTCGGCATGATTTGATCACAGTTTAGCCTTCTACAGGAAGCTACAGGACTTTCTACAGGAAGTTCTGTATTTCTACAGGAAACTTCCTGTAGAATCTTTGGACGGCCCAGGACCGACTGTGTGGGAGAATTTGAAGCCCGAAGTCCAATACGGAGGCATGCAAACCAATGTTTTTCTCCATCACCCACTGCTGTCGCCTCCTTCTACCACCCCTGTTGCCATGCAATGGAAATACCTGCACAGTCAAATCAGAACGTTGGATTCTCAGAAGAAACAATTCTCAAATGGAATAAAGTATGCAGAGGCCCCATGTGCTACTTATCAAAGCCATCCGAGGACCCTGCGACTGTGACCGTGATTCCACCGTTTCCACCGTTTCGGCATGCACCCGAGGAGGAGAAACGACTACAGGATATCCTACAGGAATCCTGTAGCAGTTGATCTGGCTAGAGCATACACCATGAAGGCACCTGCAACTCATAGAGCGGGCACATGCACCATCCGCAGCCAGGTAACAGGTCTCATAACCAGCAGCAGTCGGCAAGAAGGAACCCCCGTGCCTGTGCATGAAGCAGCAGCAAGCAAATCCGTCACCCTCGTCCTGAAGCCTGAAAATAACGTCGCGGCCGCATAGGTAAGTGCCTCACCCTTTTTCGTCAAATTACATGAACAATGCTCTAAAATGTGTGCAAGTATGGAAATGAATGGGTTGAGCCAGTCGGGTAGCCATTCAACTGGCCACCACGACCAGTCCGATGGTCTCGTCCGATTCGAAAAATGTTGGTTGTGTCAAACAAGACGGGAAATGGACACGTGGAAAGCATCCAGTCGGGGAGAAGTGGCGATCTAACAGAAATGGCGGCGGTAGATATGCAGGGAATGATGCGACGGTTAGACAGACTTACAGTGGAATGATAATAGGTGACGTCGTCCAACGATCCGGCAGGGACAACTCACCCCCGCGCCACGAGTTTCGCAGGGATTCAAATCCACCGGCTAGATCGTGTATGGCACTCCACTCATTTATCATCAACCGCTTTGCAGTCGAGTAAGCGTCCGAAATTCCCTGAAGACTGTTACTCCGAGTCCTCGGCTTGTTCAAACATCTGGTGGCTGCACAGAAGGCCCAAAACCACTGACGCGCTCTCCAGAACCCGTGCACGACTTCTACAGGAAGCTGCGCTACAGGAAGCTCACCGCTACGGAGGAAATTAATCTATTCACGTCAAAGGTGGCAAATTGGAATGAGGTAAGCCTGAACCTAGTCCTCCCATGCAATTGGTTTGAAGGGTGGCGAAGTCGACGTCCTAAAAAAGTAGAACTACAGTCTGCGCATGAATTTGCAAGCGTCGTCTTCCTTCTGCATGAGAATTGTCGTCGTAGTGTATATGCGGGGTTTTCTACAGGATTTGGTTCATAATTGAGCCACTGTCAAGGCTCACCTGTAGATAGTCGTGAATTCACGAACTGTGTGCTTGACAGAGGCGTAATTCTGCGCTCTGTCTAAGGAAATCCCAAAGGCCCATCTTTTGTTACGCGCCAGCCAGCTCCGGCTAACACAGCAAGCTTTCACCATGCCGTGTGGGTTCATTAGGAAAGAGCCGACAAACTCAAAGAAGCTACGGGAAAACCCTGAGGTGGTAGACCTGTTTTCTCGTGCACGATGGATTTCGTTCTGCGACAAGCTTCAAGGTTACGATGACGAGGTGGTAGAGGAATTCCTGCGAGCCTTGAAGCCAAAATCAAAAACGCTGGCCGTTGTCAATTTTAGAGGTTTGAATCTCAGACTCACCCCACAGTTCATCAGCAGAGTCACTGATCTCCCGATGGGGGTACCGTGGGATAAGGAGGAGAGAAAACTAGGCCAGAAGGCTAAGAAGGAGTTCTTTCTACCGGGGGAGCAATTCTCAGAGGATAAGAATGGAGTTCGCAGAGCTAGCCTACAGCCGCTCTGGAGTGAGGTCAGCCTCCAAATTATGAAATATATCACGTGCGAAGGATGATTCAACATCGTATATGGGTACCATCTCCGGCTGCTCACAGAACTTAGGCACCAAATGGACCTACCTTCAGAAAACAAGTTAAGTATTCCTTAATTCCTCCTGCAGTCCATGACTGAATGTGCCACCAAATTACGAGAGGGAACGCCAGACTAGGTAGCCCATCATGGGCTCATTAAGCTCCTCGTGGAGGATGCACTCCACACATACACCGTCCCTCTCTCGTGGGAAGCCTTTCGAAATTTGACTAAGGATGGCGACATCAAAATGTTGGCTGAGGAGCTCACCTCCTCCAGCAGCGAGGAGAAGGAACCAATACAAACAGAGAAGAAAGGAAAAGGCCAAGAAACCATGGCCAAAGCACCAAAGAAAGAACAAAAGGGGAAACAAGAGAAACACCAGGTTGCCGAAACAGAGGATGACAAACCCACATTAACACCTAGGGAGAAAAGGTTACAGAGCAGGGTGGAAAGGACTGAACAAGTCCACGTCAGTGAAGGCACCTCGAAGGCAGCCTTAGCAAAGTCAAAAGATAAAGCACCCTCAGCCAAACAGGCTAAAACGGTGCCACCTGTTTCTAGAGGAAAATAAAAAACGGCTTCTACAGGAAGCCAGAAATCAGCCACTACAGGGCTTTCTACAGGAAGTCCTGAGAAAGGGAAACAAAAGGGGAAGACAACCGAAATCCTTGCAAGGGAGGCAGCAGCTATGCTGGCCACCCTTAGTACCCCTCCCAAGCCGAAGGAAAAACGAAAGAGGGAGATCCCTCTGTATTTCAAAGCCAGGAGAAGTGTGAGAATCAAAACCGGCAGGCCCCAACCTCCATACAGCAGCCCAATTACCATAGAAGACACCCCTACCTCTCCAAGGGAGAGGTCCCCCTCAAAAATATCAGTCACTTATGAGCGGGGGAGCCCGAAGACAACTGCCTGGAAAGAGAGAATGGACAGGTTGGCTTCAAAAACCCCGCTACAGGATGCTGAGGCTGTTCTACAGGAAACATTGGCCAGGCTCAAGGAGACCGAAAGAATGGAGGGAGAGGCAGCCACATCACCACCAAGGGAAGACGGAGTAGAGCCACCGAGGGAAGAAGAGGTAGAGAATATTCTGGAACCTAGTCCCCAGCCAAGCTTGAGCTCGTATTATAACTTTTTGGAGGCTGGAAAAATTATTCCACAGAAATTCACAGTGCCACTTTTCTTTGCATTGGAGGAAGAAAGAGTGAGAACCCACACGTGGATGAAGACAGCTAAATCTAAAGGGGTGGCAGATATAGGCCCCTTGGAGGAACAACTCAAGGAGGCACGAAGAGAATTAGCTATGGCCAAACACGTGGGAAACTGCCAGCGGATATTCCTACAGGAAGAGAATGAGAAACTCAAACTGCAGCTACAGGAACAAAGGAAAGAAAGGGGCACAGCATTAGGGGACACTACAGCAGAGCCTCAAGGCAAAGAGGGACCGCAAGTTGGTCTTGGGGAGCTAACCCTGCATCTACAGGAAAGGGAACTGCAAGCACAAATCGAGATACAAGCTCTCAAATAGCAGTTGCAACAAAAAGAGGCACAACTGGCCTGCCTGGCCAGTTGGGCCATGGATGCTCTACAATGTAGACAACCGGCCAAATCTTATCGCCTATACCTATGGGACCAGTGGCTGCAATTCCAAATTAATGCATTGGAACAGAGGGGTATCTCCCAAATCCAAGACCCCCAGCAATTCACAGAGTTATGCAATAACAGTTCATAAGAGGACAAGGCCAAGCTATCAGAATTCTATCTCCATAATTTGGCCCTTCCTAATGTGACTTCATGGGATCCCAACACAGTCGTAGGAGATATGCAGTTGATGGCATTTGCCTCATGGTTGAACCATGAAGAAAAGAGAGCAGCAGAGGTCAAAGAGGTCATGAATCGAGAGTTACATGAGCCACTGCTGATTAGAGCAGAGCCAGGGGACCCCACTGCATTGATATCGGCCCACCAACACTTAGCAACCGACTCTCAAGCTTTATTGAAATACATGGATCAGCAGGCTCAAGCTATAGCACATTTCGAGGATATGGAGCGACTATTAGGGGACAATTGTGTTCATTCTTGCACCCACTGATGGAACACATTGTCCCACAACCTCAAAATCAGGGAATATCACACTCCAACTCGAATGAGGGAAGCTCTAGTACGGGTGCCCCTCTACAAGAAGTCCATACAAAACCTCCAAGCCAGCTGGATTGGCCTCAAGCTAAGCCCACCTTTGCTTTTAGGATTGATGGAAGGAAGCACAGAAAAAGAAGAGCATAAGTAGTGGGAAGAGGTGGAAAGGAAGGCTGGGTTCCATGCCAGTGAGGAGGATACTACTTCAGAAGCCTGGGATGTGAGAGTGACGATGAAAGCAATGAAGGATGAGGAGCTGGATTAGTTGCTCAGGGATGAGCAATCATTTTAGCTAGGGGGTGATGATGAGCCCCAAATTTGGTAACATTTTGGGCTCATTAGGCCTAACTACCCTTGCTCAATCCTTCATTTTTCATAACTTATGCATCATTTTTTAGTATGTTTATGTCATTTGTACGAATAAGGGTAGTCATTATTCCTAGGTGGCTAACACGTGCTCATTTCAGGTTTTTTGACACATGATGGAGCAAAACCGAGCAGACAAGGGCTAGGAGACAGCCAAGATGGGGTTGAGGATTCGTAGGGGGGTTGTCCACGGCATTAAATAGCCTTCCTCGGGATCTTCACCCCCAACTCCGAGCTCCAAAAGCCACCAAAACCGGATCTAGAAGGCAGCCAAACAGATTTTGTGGAAGCAGCTGTTCACTCCCAGTTTGGTCAGCCAATTCCCATAGATTTAGGAGGCCAGCTTGGGGCCTCGTGATGTATAAATGATAAGGCCTCAGCCTTCGAAAAGGACTTTTTGAAAAACTGTTGCACATTCTGCACTACGAGCTGCCAGCTCTGTTTTTGCTCTTTTGTAGCCATCATTGGCATACCCTTTGACTTATGATTATTATTTTTTAATGAGAAGCAGTCAGATTTAATCTCAGCTCTAAGTTTCTAGAGGAGCCATAGCTCTCGGTGTTGGGCCCAACCTGAGAGCCTAGGGCCTCCTTCTTTGTATTGATATCTTTCCTTTCAGCATTATGATTTTCTTTACATGCATTTGAAACGCAGTTTGTTGAGTTAGATTTTGTTGTGTGGTTAAGTAGGTCGTTGTTGAAAGACAGAGTTGCTTCAGATGTCTAGAATAGAGTAGTGAGATAAGAATTGATAAGAGTTCCAGAAAAGGGTTGCCTGCACTCTCATTTTCACCTCTTTCTAGGGGCTGGAATTGCAGACAGTGCTACCCAACAACAACACTAGTTTGCTTACTCATGCAATCTTTGGTGCAATGTTTTTATTTGTAAGAGTTATTCATGCGTTCATACCTCTTGGAATGTTTCTTTGCTTCAGTCCTGTACATGGTTCTCTTTAGAAATAACGTTGCTGTTCATTGGTTTCATTAACAGTTAGGATAGATTAGTTAATATTTTGATTATGTGCAGGACGTGGATGATTTGGTTAAGTTTACACTGTGCGGTGCATCTTCATCACTTTCTCACCCATCTAAGCTTCGTCCAGGCCAACTGCTCATCTCCAAATTAGATCCCTCATCTCACAACTACTCTTTTGGCCACGTCACCCTACCTTCTTGGCCTTCCATTTCCTTTGACGTCTTTAAGACAAGCTAGCTTTCCACACCCTCTCATCACCTCATCTCTCTGCCACTAAGTCATTACAAACCCCTATCTTACCTCCATATCCATCCATGCATCCTCTTCCACTCACCCATCATCCAAAATCCAATCGTAGAACATCCTGTAGGAATTGCTGAACATCCTGTAGAAATTCTGAAACATCCTGTAGAACCCCTGCAGACTTCCTGTAGAAGCTCACAAATGAGGTTTCTTGATATCCAAACTTTGTGAAACTCTCTGGAAGGGTGTCAGGGACTCTTTAGACCCCCTCTGAACCTTCCCAACCTTTTCCAAGCCTTTTTCCTCCTTGATCCACCTCTGCACAGTAAAAAATAGTTAAAAGCACATGCATGATAATCCCAACAACTTAATCAAAAATACAAAAAGACATTTTCTTCATATAGAGGTAGCCTAGACACATGTATCTTACCTTCATAGAAGTAATGACATCTCTTTCAGTAGTTTGCATGCTCTCCTTTGCGTCAGTAGGACTAGCTGGTAGAATTAGGGTTTGCTAGGGTTTGCGTTTCCTTTTGACTTTCAGTTTCCTTTTTGCAATTAGATTAGCTTCCTTCGAGTTAGCTTTCATCCATCAATTAAAAAGCTTCTTCTAGAGCTCATAGAAGTTGGCTTAAGCTCCTAGCGGACTTGTGCCAGCTGACCAAGTGACAGCTGCGGCAAGAGCTAGTACTTGTGCATACAGCACCGTCGCTTCCAAGTTTGTTACGAACTACCGGGTTGATAAGATTAAAGAAGGGAGTCCCAGGAGTTGTAGCATTATTGCTACAATACTGGAGCCCACCATCTTTTTGGCGACGTTGCCGGGGAAGCGTCAGAGTATTGGTGATTGTTGCTTTTCTTCTATTTTCTTACTCTCGCCTTTTGCTAAGTAGTTTATTTCATTTCCATTCTGCAATTTCCTTTCCGCAAAAGTAGCATAGACATTTCCTGCTTTCATAGATTAGCATTGCAATTCCGCAATTTCATTTCTGCAAGCGTAGATTAGCATTTCATTCCTGCAATTTCATTTGAGCAAAATAGATTAGTTATTTCATGCTTTCATTTCAATTCCGCATTTCCATTTCAGCAAGATAGTTAGTTGCAGTTCAATCTATTTTAGTTTTGCAGGTACCAGAAAAAAGAACAAAAGCAATCAAAAGTCTTGCCATTTCATGCCTCGTAGAAATCGAGATAAAACAGGCAAATTCTTACCCAACACCCCCACCACGTCACTGAGTCACCCTTCTCTCTTCTTTGGTGACAGTGATCCAGAAGAAAAAATGTTAGGCAAATTAAGCTGGGTAGGTAGACTGGTGTTGCAGAACCATACTTGTGGTTGATTTTGTCTCTCAGAATGTTCATCTTACTGTTATCACAAGTACCATGGCACATGGTTGGATGCAGATCAAGCGAAGCATGACTAACTCCCCTTCTTACTTTCCCTAATCATTTACTAAATTCCCCCAGAGATATTAGGATCTGCTTGATATCCTCTAAACCACTTATCTCATTTCATAAGCATTGCCTAAAGTAAAACCCTGTTTTTACTTAGGAGAAGTCGCCTTATTTCTTCTATAAACCCCTGTTTTTCCCTTTTTGCCTAAGTTTTGTAACATTATAACTTAGCGCTTTTCTATTCTTTGAAACCATATTAACGATTAACTCTATTATATAAATCCCTTGTAATTCTTCCCAATCCCCGTATTATGTATATATATATAAAATTCCCAAATGTTAAATATCCCGCCCCGGTTTTATTATAAACCATATGTTACTGTACAAATGGGAATTATTGGTTTATTTGAAACCTTTAATAGCCTTACCGTGCAAATAAAGGAATAATTAACCTTCCGAGTTAATTATAGCCAAAACCCGACAACCAATACAATCGCTCCCGAAACCATTAAAACCGTGGTTAATTACATCGGTCCCACCGCTTAAAGTACATGCCATCTTAGGAGAGCGCCCATCGTCCGATCTCGGCCCTCGCATCCAATGGCTGTGGATCATTTCGCAACCCGCCTATCCGCTACGCGTTAAGTCCTGGGAAACTGGTGGTTTCGCGCCCATACCTGGGACACGCGTCACTCCGTCGCCGTGTTCGTTGCCCCTCCGCCCAAAACCACCCTAGCCCAAAAGCGGTGCGGGCAAAACAACTTACCGCCCTCCCGCTGACCCTTCACTGACGTCATCCTACCACATCATCCCTCACTGACGTCACTTGCCATGTGACCATCCGTACTGCCACATCATCTATTCCGTACCCCCCTGACGTCATGCCAACGTCATCCGCTCAATAAATGCCAAAAAATACCTGCCAAACCAATTTTCGTTAAATAAATGATAAAATGTCATTTTCACCTTTATTCTCTGCAAACTGTGCTCCATGCAAAATACGTCTAGTGGATTGTCCGAGCAGTTAGCCCGTCACATGGCCAAGAAACTCCAGCGTCGTGCTCTGCAGTCTGCCATTCGACCTACAAATACATATTTTACCTTCGTAAATCCAGGTATTTATCCGTTTTTGCCTTGCAAACTTGCAATTTCGTTTTTCCACTGAAAATTCTACCTGAGAAAGCCAAATTCGAGTTGAGAACAATATGTTTAGTCCATAAAAAGACTCCTAAAACCTGCTGTTTAGTCCAATTTTCCACAGAAATCCTGAATTCCAGTTTGAAAACACAAGAACCAAATATGGAAACCCCTACAGCTCTGAATGTCGCACCCATCAACGCTCCCCACAAAGACTTAAATTATCTACCCTTGGCTGACAAAGATTTCCAAATAAAAGATTTATCTAGTGACAGGAATCATCTTTAGACCTTTTGCCAAATTAGGGATAGTTATCTAAGCAACTGTGATATTTTTGAACTGTGGGAATCAAACCTTCCCATGTACTTCCTTCCCTCAGTCCATGTTTTCCCACACATCATTCACCAATTCTGTGCCAACTATGACCTTGTCCATAGAGCAGTTATGTCTCCTTCCCAAACGGTCCTTTTTTCCATAACTGCTGAATCCATCAATGAGATGATACATTTCCATTCCAATGAACCCCTTGCTCGTATTTCCATGGGATTTTTGTTTGAAAAAGCTTCTCAATTGCCCAACTCAGAGATAACCCGTATTACTCAGATGTTCATGAAACCAAACTGCCAGCCCCAGGGCCCACCTCCCTATTTTCATACCTGATTCACTGAGACTGGAAAACTCATTCCTGACATGATATCATTGATCTTGGAATTTAGGTCCAGTGGATATGTGGATGACATCACCCTGGTTCTATTATCGATCTTTACTCTAGGACAACCCCTTGCTGTCAAGTATGACTATGCCACTTTTATTGCCAACAAAATCCATGATAGATTTATAAATTTGGATAGAGAAGGAGTTTTCAAATACACTTCTTTTATATACCACCTGTTGTTATATTATCAGCCATACAACTTTTCATTCCCCATCAGGAAATTAGACTCAAAAGGAAATCGGAGGTCTGTGATCTTTTGGAGCTCAGTCTTCCATAACTGTGACTCCCATTATACCTATAGTGAATTCATTGACTTATTTGTACACCCATCCTCCACTCTGTTAATAGGAGCTCCTCCTCCTAGGATCACTGGTGACATGAAGAAGATTTTGCAGCTTTCCAAATAGTATAGGATAGGTGACTGGTACCTCTACCAGAATCATACAGAAATCAGAATGTATGGATGTGAACTTTGCCCTTTCAAGTTGCCTAGATGTGTTCCCATGAGGTTATTTACATTAGAATATTTCAAGCAGATCATCAATGCAGACTTAACCCACTTTTGTAATGTAAAGAAGAAGGCTCAGCTGAGAATAAAAAACCAGTTAGGCCCTTATGTCATAAATTCTAGGGATGCATGGAAAGATGCTGAGAAGATATTAGAAGAACACCTTATATTGAAGAAGAGTTTTTTGTGGATGCCATATGACCCATGTAGTTTCATAAGTGACAGAAGGGTAAGAAACATGCTATCAGTGTATGTACATCATAGGGTCCCAGAAATCAAATAGTATGCAAATCAGGAAGAATGGGTAGAAGGCACCTTAATAGAAGAAATTAGTGAACAGGAAAAGATGGAAAAAGCAATGAAAGATCTTGAGAAAACCCTTGACCTGGACTCTTTTGGACAGGTATCATTCAAGCTACCTCAACAATCAGGAATTGGAACATCCTCTGCTGGAACTTCTCAGCAGCCTGCACAAGAAACCAGCACACCAGTCACAGGGACTTCAAAGGGTAAAGAGGTAGATACCACAGAGCATCCTATAATGACAGATCAGCCAGCAATGTCAAAAGAACAGAATCAGGGGCAAATTCCTCCAGCCCAAACTAGAGCACCAGAAATTCCAGCACTGCAAACTCCTCTAAATGAGGAAAGAAGCAAGAAGAGAGACAGAGAAGAGCCCACACCTATCAGTGGACCTGCTGAACAACCAGGAGCAAAGAGACAAAGACTAAATCCTCTGTTAGAAGAGGAAATTATTGAAGAAACCATAGATAGCCAGAGGACAGAAAGGGCAGTCAGCCAGCAGACTTCCCCAGTGGTAGAAACATCAACTCACTCACATAGGCAGGAGCTAGAAAGACAACACAGTGTTGAAGTATCATCTACCAGGCCACAAAGCAAATAGGCCTCTGACATTAAATAGACTTTCATAGAAATTAAGGCTAAAAATGATCCTGTGAGGATTCAAATGTACAATCAATACTTGAAGATGGCCCCCTCAAACCAACAAAGGTTAATGTCTGCCTATGACATTAAAGAAGGAAAAATGTTAATGAGTTATTTTAAGCCAAAGGTACAACAACCCCAGTCGGTAGCAGATTACATCAGAACAAACTTGGAGGTCCTAGCCAAAGACATTCATCCATTGGACCAGATTGAACTTCACAAGTAGACTCAAGAAATGGTTTTTTCTACACTGGCTGACAAAGAAATGTTGGCCCATCAGTTACAGAACTCCTTGGACAATACCTCTACTCAATTACATTTGGAGAAAGCCTCTTCTCTGGCCAAGGACAACAGGATCAAATATTTAGAAGAAATCATCATTGAACTGGGACATGATCCCAAAGATGCTAAAGGCATAAATGCACTTAGGAAGAAGAAAGAAGAAGACATTGCTGCCCAGAGGAAACAGCTGAAACTACCTCCTTCCATGCACCCTCAGACTGCAGAAATTATAGAGCAGAAATCAGAAGAAGACATGATGGACCTGCTCATGAAACTTAATGAAAGACTAACTGATACAGAGCAAGCACTGGAAAAAGCACTAAAAGAGAAGCAGGGAGAGTCGACCTCCCAGCCTCCCGAAGTAACCCCCATAGTATCAATAGCAATCCCTTCAACACTTGGAACAACATTGGCTCCTAATGTCCCAGCAGCCACAGCAGAAGTAATTACAGGTACAAAAACAACAACAACAACACTAGGTAGCAGTACTAATATGAGCATAGAAGAATTGATAAAAGCCATGGAAGAATTGAGACTCCAAGTGTCAGAGCCAAAACAAGTAAAGGAAAAATTGGCAAAAGTAGAAAAGAATTATGACAAATCCAAGATAAATTTTGTAGAGAAAATAAGAGAGGTTAAAGCATTAGAAAATAAAGTGATAACATTAGAGAAGGATCTCACTATGGATAAGCCTCTGGCAGAAATCAAAGGAATCCTTTGGACCAACATCAATCAATCCCTAAATAATGTTTGGCCATCTATCCAAGTTATTTATGAGTAGATTGACTTAGTAAGAGCAGCCCAAGTGGAAATCCAAAGGACAAGAGTTTTGTTGGGACAGATGCCTGAATAAGCCAACCGACTTATACATTTTTTGAACACCAAGACCAGCGAACAACTGGAAGCACTGGAAATCATAGACAAGACAGGCACCATTCTGGAAATCAAGAGAGTTTTAACCAAGAGAACTCTGATACAAAATTTGGAAAGAAGATGCCAGGATATGCAGGTAGAGATAATTCTTTCACAGAGAAGTTCACAGTTTTTCAGAATAAAGGTTTGCCAAGTCCTTTAGCAAATAATGATCGGCTTATGAAACACATAGATTATGTACATAAATTGAAAAAATATGCTGCTGATCAAGTTAGTTCATCAACAAGTGCTTTAGGAGTAAAAGCACTCCCCACAGGCCAAGTTCTCTATGATAACTTAGAGAACTTATTTTATATTGAGCATGAGGTAAAACATCTGTTTCAGCGCTAGCCTAATTTTTTCAGATATACAGAAACTGATGAAACCCTCAGGAAACTTCAGAAGCATAAATTTCTAGAGCAACAATGGTGGGAAGACATGTTGTGGATTTTGTAAATTTCTCTTGGGTAAAACGTAGATTTCGGGCTATTTTTCCATGATAAGATAAACAAAGATAAATGGAGGTCAAGCAGGTCGAAGTATATCTACTCAGAGTCAAACAACATCCGACAAAGATGGACTAGCCATCACAGAGTATCAGTGGAAAACAACTGTAAACCGTCTCGCAGAACCTACCTCCAGCACATCTAACAAAGATGGAGCAGCCAGCACGACATCAATTTATCTTTTCCCTATTTTCGAGACTATTTGTCTCCATCTTTTGTAAAAGAGGGATTAGTCATCACTAGATATTATCTCCATCAGATATTTTCTATAAGTACCCCCCCAAATGAAATATTTGTGGTTGGTGGGCATTCCTAGATTTTGCTGTAATACTGAACCTTTGGAATAAAAAGCTGTTGGAACCATCTGTTGTCTGGCCTACTAGATGAGGAATTGATATAGAAGAATTGTCACAGAATTCTTGAATCAAACTCCGGATCAATAAGTCCCCTATATCTCATTTTTTACAGTTTTCTTATTTTGTATATCATCTGTGTTTCATAATTTGAATGGTAAAGAAAAGGATTAATTCAGAATTTGCTTAAACTGCACTTTGTTTTCAGTCATTATTATTCTCTGTGTTTTCTTCAGAATTTGTATAACAGTGAATTCTTTATTGCTCCTGTTTCCTCATTCTTGCATATTGACTATTTGTAGGAATTTACAGGGTAAGTTCCTCAGATAGAACACCAAAGGACACCGCTCAGAAACAGATCACATGCTCTTTAAATAGAGATCATGGACTAATCGGGTGTTAAGCCACGAATCAAGTGTCGGTAATACCGAGGAGAGAATGAACCATCGGATCACTACATATCGTGACCGTTGGATTGTAAGTTACAAAATGTACATAGTAAAGAAACACACTTTACCTAACTCTATACTAGACCAAGTTGAAATTAACTATTTCCTATGTGTCGGAATATCCTAACACTATTTGCTAAGGAATTCTTAACTGCTCCTTCACAGTAATCATCCATTTTCCCTCTTTCAATATGTTGAAGGATGTTTAATTGCCCTTCACCCATTTGAGTCCATTCCATCTGATTCTAGCCTATATTTGTTCCATGTTTGACTACCTTGCTTTGTGATACCATCCTCTGTTAAGAAACCAAATCCATAAAGCCATCCTCTTTGACTCTATCACGCCCAATGGACTGAAATATTCAGTTTTCCTCACTATTCTATTGAATCTCACCATCCAAACCCAAAACAAAACCCTTGAACTTCATAACTAGCCTAACACTTTTCAAAACAAAGCTAAATCATAAAGAGAGAGCCCTCTCTAGATGTAGATTGGCTAGAATCTGTGTCTAAAAGAATGGTTTGTGGTTACCTCGACCATATTCCCCTTCTTACAACTTTTGGGAACAACCCGAGTGATAACAAATGGTTTGTTCATCAAATATTTAATCGCGGAATGATCAGTATGTACAAATACTTCATATCCTATAATATAGTGTATGAACTTATTAGTTGCAAAAATCACAGCTAAAAACTCTTTCTTTGTAACTGTATAATTTAATTCAGTAGAAGACAAATTTTTACTAATATAATAAATAGCATAGGATTGCTTATTTTCCTCTTGTCCTAGAGCTACACCAATAGCCAAATCTGAAGCATAAGAAGAAATATGAAAAGGTAGAGACCAGTTAGGACCTCTTAGAACTGGTCCCTGTACTAACTTTTCCTTCAATGTCTCAAAAGAATGTTGGCAAGCTGTAGTCCAAGAAAATTCAATATCCTTAGCTAGAAGTCTAAAAAGAGGAGCAGCTATCTTAGAAAAAATTTCAATGAATCTTCTATAGTAACCTGCATGTCCTAAAAAACCTCTTACTTCCTTTTGAGTTTTGGGTGCAGGAAGATGCAGAGTGATTTCGATCTTTGCTGGATCAACCTGGATACCTTTACTAGAAATCAAATGGCCAAGTACCACCGTTGCTTTGCACATCAATCTGCATTTCTTGTCACTCAAAGTGAGATGGGCTTCCTCACAATGAAGAAGTACTTTTTCCAAGTTTTCAAGAGCTTCTTGAAAAGAATCACCAAACACAAAAAATTCATCCATATAAATTTCCACAAATTCCAGATCAGCAAAAATAACCAAGACTGCCCTTTGAAAGGTAGCCGAGGCATTACATAAGCCAAAGGGAAGCACTCTATAAGCAAATGTACCCCATGGACATGTAAAAGTAGTTTTATCCTGATCTTTGGGTGCAATCTGTATCTGGTTATAACCACTGAAGCCATCCAAAAAAGAAAAGTATTTCTTTCCTACAAGGGAATCAAGCACCTGGTCAATGAATGGGAGAGGGAAGTAATCCTTGAGAGTGGCTTTATTTAATTCTCGATAATCAATACAAATACGCCATCTTCCATCTTTCTTAGGAACTAGCACTAATGGAGAGACTCACTGACTATTAGAAATAGGATAGATAAAACCGGCATCCAAGAGTTTATGTACTTCTTCTTTCACAATATCTCTTAGAGCTGGATTCGTTCGCCTTTGGGGTTGTCAGATAGGATGGGCTCCTTCCTGAATATAGATATGGTATGTGTAAGTTTCAAGAGAGATACCCTTCATATCTTTATAAAACCATGCAAAGGCACTATGATGGTTTCACAACAAATTCACAAGCTGCTTTTGCTAAGATGAGTCCAAATATGAACTAATATACAAGGATTTACTAGGGATAATCTCAACAAGAGTAGTATTAGGCTTGGGAGTACTCAAGGGCATGGTCAATTGCAGTGATACAGAAGAATGGGGATCATGATCATCTTGAAAATCTGGGCTGAAAATTTGGCTCAATGGCTCAAAATTAGGTATAGTGTCTAGATTATTCAGGAAGTCTTGAATCTCATCTTCTTGTGAAGACCCAGTATAATGATGGATATGGGAGATGGGCCAAGTCTCATCATCACTACTTTGATCTAACCACAAAGTATCTCAAAGGTCCTGAATGGATCTGGTAGGGGGATATAAGGTAACTTTCTTCCTAGAGTCTCCATGTGAAATATACATATCACCAGAACGACATCCAATATACGCATTGGCGGTAGCAAGCCCTGGTTGACCCAAGATCAAAGGATGTCCTCCTACTGGGTTCTTTGGCTGAAGCGCAATGAAATTAGTAGGATATTCCCAAGAATCTAATGAGATAATCACATCATCCAATACTCCTTCTAGCTTAGTTTTAGATCTATCTGCTATTTCAAGCACAGTGGGAGTAGGGCGAAGATGGGTTAACCGAAGTTGATCCATGGTTTGCTTAGTCATGACATTAATGGCTGCCCCTAGGTCTATAAGAACATTACAGACAACAACATTACCAATCTAAACTAAGACAACAGGGTTTCTAGGATCAATATATTTTTCCATAGATACACATCCTGTCATTAACTTTGCTTCCCTACCAACAAATTGAATGGTTTGGGGTTCTAATTTCTTCCTCCCGAGTTTCTTGAGACAGAGTTCCTTAATAATCTTAGTGCAAATAGGGATCTCTTTGATGGCTTGAAGCAAAGGTATCTTAATGAAAAGATTCTGAAGCACTGATGCCAAGCTAGTCTCAGAAATAGGCTCACTTCTTTCCATCACTAGCCTCTCTGGGAAGGGAAGCAGGTTGGAAGAAGGCAGCATGGATCCAGAGGGTAAGGGCTACTTGGTGACTACGTTTAGAGAATGGTTAGGAGTTTCCTCTTCTCCTTTCTCTTCAAAAATGACTGTGGGTCGGTTCTGATTTTCTGATGTTATAGTCTTTCCTGATCTTAACTGGATATCATGAACCCTAACTGGAATAGACTGGTACTCAAATGATAAAGGTGGGTTTGTTACATAAATCATTTGCACTGCTTTGTTATTGTTAGGATTAGGCATAGGTTGAGCAGGAAATTGAGGAGGTCGAAAGGGTGGAGGTAAAGGAAATGGTGGATTAGACTGACTCGGAAGTTGCGGCATTGAATTTTGTGTATGAGGATATGACTGCATAGGTGGCTGGTAGGAATATGGGGAATGAGTTGGCCCTCTCCAACCTTGCTGCCATGGTTGAGAAGGTTGCCCATGCTGATATTGATTTCCATATTGCCACTGCTGATTAGTGTTAGGATAAGAATATGCATGTGAATTATAACCAAAATAGTGTGGAGAAAATTCAGGAGCCATACCTGCACCTACCTGAGGCCAATTTCTTCTTGCTCCCATAGCATTCAAGTATTCAGCTTCAGGCTATCCCCCTGTAAATACAACTTTAAGTCTTGGTATAGAGGGACATTTTTCTGTGATATGGTCTTTTGCACAAATAGCACACTTATTAGTTTCTTTTAAATTAAGAGGACACTCTTTAGGCGGATGCTTATCTCTACATTTAGGACAGAAAATACATAGTGACTCTTGTTCCTTTATAAGTTTTTGCTGAAATTTTAAAGAGTCCAATTGTTTAGAAACAACATTCATTATATCAATTTTCATGTTTTCCATTTTATTTTCTAGTCCAATAATCATAGCATCGGTAGATTCAGTTTTTCTATTTCTATTTCGAGTTCCTCTACCAGATCTATACTGATTTCTTGAAAATTTCTTACATAATTCAAAAATTTGATCAAAATTTTGCTGAGAGATATCACCTTGTCCTAGCAGATTTAGATTATTTCTAGCATTATCATTAAGTCCTCTTAAGAACAAGGTTCTAATAGTGCTGGAATCAAGCTTAAGTTTCAACCTTTGTAGAATATACAAAAATCTTTCTAAGTAATCTTCAAGAGTTTCATCATCATCCTGTATGATCGTAAAAATTTCATCCTGCATGTCCCGAGTTTTGCAATATTCCTGATATTTAGACAAAAACACTCTCTTCATCTGTTCCCAAGAGGTTATAGAGTTTCCTCTTAGCCCCATGAACCAGCGCAGGGCTGAGTCCTTGAGGGTAGCAGGAGAAAATCTTAACTTCTAAGGGTCATTTGAATAATCATAACTTCTACATAGAATATCAAGCTTGAATAGAAAAGAGTCAGGGTCTTCATGAACTTTACCATGGAAATGGGGGAGAGCTGATGGTGGAATATTCTCCATCTATGCCACAATAACAGGATCCACAATTGGAAACACAAAAGTGGATTGTTCTCCACTTACCTGGTCCTGATTTTCACCAAACCCTTCCACATAATCTTCATGATCTGCCATTGTCTCTTTCTTACTCTCGATAGGATGAACCACACTTGAGTTGTTGTCACTAGAATCCAGGTGGATTGTTCCTGCATGATGGGTTTGATTGGGCTTCCTGCTCACAGAAGGAGACCCAATATTATAATTTTTTTCAAAATTCTTTTGGCCCTTAGTGGGCTTTTGAACCCTTACCTTTCCTAGGCATTCATTTCAAAAAAAGAAAGAAAAAACAACAAGTAATTTCTAATAAAAAATGTTGTCAGAAATCAATTAACACCAGTAAAATTCCTTGAAAAGAAAAATCTTTCCCAAATAATACTAAAAGAAAAATTACCTCTATTGTACAATCAGAAAATTCTTACCAAATCAAATCGCCTCCCTGGCAACAGCGCCAAAATGTTGTGTGCAGGAATTACACTTAAGTGAACTCCTCAACACTTAAATTGTCAACCCAGGGGATTCATAAACTTAGAGACGAAGGATAGGCAATGCCAGAGATGGTATGAATGTTTCTAATATCAATTCCTACTTAGGAAAAATTGCAGAATCAAACTATAGAGAAAAAGGCAACTTGAACCATCAAAATAATCTAAGGTTGGAACAAGAAGAAATGTACTTGCAAAAGCGATTCAGAAATAAAAGGAGGAAATTACTCTAGCTGACTATTGATTAACTACTAAGAATGTGTTTTCTTTAGCAAAGGCACCTTAACAGTCTTCAACAGATGGGCCCTTCAAACCTGCTTGTGTAAAGATGTCCTTCTCGCAAGAATCGATCTTGCACTAGTGCATGGACAACGAGTTATGCAGAAGGTGTAAAATGATGTCTGTAATAAAAGTTCTTTTCTTTGTGCAATGGCTTGAACTTTCTCAAGTCTAGAGCACTTAGATCTAGTAACAAGAAACTGGTTCTTGTACCCGATCAGAGTTTCTCACACTTTAACTTTTAATTCTTGAAATCAATGCTTAATTACTGCAAGTGTTATGAAGCCAATTTTCATAGCAAAAAGATGAATGTTTATGAGTTTATTAAGGTGCAAAAATAGAGAAACAATCTTTATTATTTATCCTGTCATTCATGAAAGAAAGAAAGAAATTAGAAGTAAACTAAAAAGGCTTGCTGCATCACACTATCTAGCACTGGTGCGGGAATAGTTCTTCTGCTCGGACCAGGTGGGGAGAACCAAACAAAACATGCAGAAAGTGAATAGCGCACCAACGTGCACTGGTGCAGGTAATTTCTCCTACTCGAACCAAGCGGGGAAAACCAAACTAAACGTGCAAAAAGTGAATAGCACACCAACGTGCACTGGTGCAAGTAATTTCTTCGGCTTGAACTAGGCCAGGAAAACTAAACCAAACGTGTAGAAAGTGAATAGCACACCAACGTGCACCGGTGCAGGTAATTTATCCTACTCGAACCAGGAAGGGAAAACCAATTCAAAATCAGATGCAGAAAAGGAAATTTAACTACTTCACGTTGCAGATCTACTTTCACTTAGACATAAATTCAAATGTTGTAAATTAAATCACACTTGGAAGTTCAAAAACATAAATTACAAGAATAGAAAAGAGGGAGAATGTGCTGGGTTGGTTGGGTCCTAGCCAACCAGCGCGTTTCCCTTTCAAATGGAAACACTACTCAGTAATGTATCAACTCATCAACTGTTAAACAAAAAAAATAAGATTCATGAAACGTAAGGTGAAGCTTCTTTTCTTATTAAATCATCAAGGCAAATACATGCGTGATTACATATCTAGCCCATATTCGGGTGATAACAAAAGACAGGCCTGTTACGACCTTCCTGGTTCTATCTCTGTTCTATACAACTTTATCAACCATTAAGTCTTTCGTCTTATTTACATTTCTCCTTAAATAAATCCTTGGCCAAAGGCCAAAAGGATCGTTTAACTCGTTACATGGCCGATTGCAGAATAATCTTTCATTACAGCAAATTACATAACCAATTGTAAAATAAGCTTCCATTACAACAAATTACATAATTGATTGCAAAATAAGCTTTCGGCCTTCAAAACTAGGCATTTTAATAGAACAAGCTATGGCTATCTCCAGTTGTTCGTTCCTCCTAAGTCCGATCTCAGCTACTCCAGATTGCCTTGCTGTCATAATTGGGACTCGGCTGCCTTCAGATATGTTCTGTAGTTCGTGGCTAAGGCGGTGTAGAATTAGGCAGCAATCAAAGAGATCCGGATTTGTTGCCAAGATTCGCGGCGCTGGCATTGGTGCGAGATCCGATCTGCATTAAGATCAGCGGTCAAGGTGAGCATTTAACTATTAAGTAACATAGGAGGTATCAATAAGTTAATGCAAAATGTGTAATCGTTCTTGCACTAGTGCAAGATGAGGGTGCATAAGATAGGTAAAACATAGGTAAATGGTTATGATTTGGGAGGGGAAAAATGGTAAAAAATGATGCAAATTATGGGACTAACACTCCTTGGAAAAATCTATATCCATAGCTCTTTGAAAGGTAGCTCCTGCATTCATTAGCCAAAAAGGAATTTCCAAATACATGAAAGTACCCCAGGGAGTGGTAAATGCAGTCTTTGCTTCATCGTCTGGTTGAACTAAGATTTGGTTGTATCTAGAAAAGCCGTCAAGTAATGAGATTATAGATGATCCTACCACCCTCTGTAAAATATGGTCCATTTTGGGGAGAGTATAGTTATCTTTTAGTGACACTTTGTTTAAGTTTTGGAAATCAACATAGAGTCTGATTTCCCTTGTCTTTTTCTTAGTGGGAACTAATTTAAAAATCCAATCTTAATATCTAATTGGTGCTATGATTTGTGCCTCATACATCCTTTTTACTTCTTTTTCAATCAATGACACAAGAACTGGATTAATCCTCCTAAGCTTTTGTTTAAAGGGTTTCTGATCTTCTTTGATGGGTATTTTATGTTGAATAATTCTGGTGTCATAAGATTTGAGGTCTTCATAACTCCAGGCAAAGACATCTTGAAATTCTTTAAACAAACTTATGTATTTTAGCTTTTCAGTTGGAGGTAATGCTTTGGATAATTTAATAAGCTTAGGTTTTTCTTCTGTTCCTATATTACATTCTTCTATGTTTGATCTTAAAGGCTCCATTTTTGGTTTTCTAGCTACATCATTTGAATCAAACAAATCTTCTAATGGGGATAATCCCTTAGGAAAAAAGTTATTTTTAAGGTTTAAAATCTCAGAACCATCATTGACTATTTCTTGTATTTCTACTTTTTCTAAGTTTGTTATAGATCTGATCCAAAAATATAAGATAATATAAATAAACCCAAGAAATAACAAGATTTGAATAGATAGAAATGCTTCTTTATTGATCAAAACCCTTAAGGTAGGGCAACACCATACGTTCACTCCTTAAGGAAGGAGAACACTCCACAAGCCATATGCTTGTTCATACAATAATCCTTGACACCTCTCAACGGGGAGTCTCTAGCCTCTATATAGGCCTCATACATACAATACCATGGGTCATTACCATGGTTCCCTCAATACCATCTATCTAATACCATGGGCCCATTATATTATTACTAACTACTTGTGGTCCCTTACATGATACGAGTTAACCACCTTATTTATTACTATGGCCCATCCTATTATTACATTATTCCCTTGGGTACCTCTCTTTGTACCCCATATTATCCCCCCTAGGTATATTACATTCCACCCCCCTTAACATGTTTCTTCCTCGAAACATGGGAAAACACAAATAATAAGATCTACTGAAAAGAGTAGTCCATTGGGACCACGCACATGCATCTAGCCATCCAAGAGAAAGGTGAACCCTCGATCTCGCTGGTTCCTCGCTCACTTGAGATGGAAGTTGACCTTGGTAGCTCTTCTATGTTGATGTGTAGTAGGTGTATCTTCGCTCCTCTCTATCTGTCATTCAGGGGTTGTTGTCCTTGTGGATAATTGGTTGCCATCTTGTTGGTTGTTTTCTCGCGGGGTGATGTGGGTGATGATATGTTGAAGTTTTAACCCACGGTGTCTTTTTCTTTAATTCACCCCTTACTGGAGCCTGACTGTTATCTGGTGCATGTTGTGGTGCCTGCTGTGGTGTCTTATCTTCCAATATTACTTCAACCACTGAGCCCTCATCTGATGTGTCAACACCTGTAACCTTTTCTGCTTCAGCCTCTGTTTGTGTTTGATTGTCGACCATCAACTACTCATCATTTGATGTGTAAGTGTCATTAGAGATTTGTGCTTCTGCCTCCATAGTCTCTGCTTGGGTCTTAATGGAAATATCCTGCAATGTAATTTTCTTCTTTTTATACCAGAGCTTCAAGAATTTCTTCTGCACATTAATATTGATAGTACCCACGGATTCCATCCAAGGATATCCCAAAACAACATCCATGTTATCCATATCTGAAGTATAAAAATCACCATGCAACACATACTTATCCATAGAAAGCTTCAAATCCTTATAAACTTGAACATCCTCATCATCAACCTGTGTGTTTTCAATGTGTTTTGCTGGCACTTGTAATTTTTTTTCCAAGTTGACATTTATGAGATTTTGCTTGCAACTAGGATTTATAGACACAACGATCTTCTCGTTCTGAATCAATCCATGAACTTGCAATAAGGAGACACCAGTAGAAAATAACCCCTTACGTGTCTCATTCTCCTTTTTTCTAGCTTGAGACCATTTTTCTAAAAGGACTCTTTCAAATTCTACATCTGAAAGTTTGATCAACTGCTTGATTTCAATTGAGTTCCATCATATGGAAACCTCTTCTTTCGAATAAATCCATAGGAAATTTCTCCAATATTTCGGATGGTTTTTCTTAATATTTTTTATGATTTCTTCAATAGTAAGACCATTATCTTTCCCTGTAAAATATTGCTTGCTAGAAGCCATGAAGAGGGGTTTGAAAAAAAATCACTTGGTGAAAACTTGAAATTTTCATAGTTAAGTCAATATTGCTCAGAATCCCTATTCTGACCTATTTTCAGAAAGGGAAAAACCATTATGCATCTTCCCATGTGATAGAAATCCCGATCCAAGCATTGGAATTTCAGATCTGTGCTGCAACTATCCCACCGTCACAACATTTCTGAAAAAATAGCTGATTTCAAATCAGCGATATCTCCCTCATCCGGACTCCGATTCGACTGATTTTCTTTTTTGAATTTGGGTATTTTTTCACAAACAATCCAGATCTGCAATTAGATTTTGCAGATTTTGCCCCAAAACGTATAGATCTGCGCTGCAAACTCGCTGCCCCGAAAAAATGTCTGTAACACCACTGATTTTTAGATCAGTGATATCTCCTTCATCCGAACTTTGATTTGGCCAATTTTTTTTTTTTGAAATTGGGTATTTTTTCACAAAGAATCCAGATCTGCAATTAGATTTTGTATATTTTTCCCCAAAATGTACAAATCTGATCTGCAAACTCACCGCCCTAGAAAGCTCCTGCAAAAAATTAAAAAATTATCCACTTTTGCCCAAGAAAGTGCTATGATACCACTTGTTATAGATCTAATCCAAAAATATAAGATAATATAAATAAACCCAAGAAATAACAAGATTTGAATAGATAGAAATGCTTCCTTATTGATCAAAACCCTTATAGATCTAGCCTGCAAATATATGAGAAGATACCAATATACCCAATAACTGTAATAATCACCAAGAATAACAAGATTTGAATATATAAAAATGCTTCTTTATTGATCAAAACCCTTAAGGTAGGGCAACACCATACATTCACTCCTTAAGGAAGGAGAACATTCCACAAGCCATATGCCTGTTCATACAATAATTCCTTGACACCTGTCAACGGGGAGTCTCTAGCCTCTATATAGGCCTCATACATACAATACCATGGGTCATTACCATGGTTCCCTCAATACCATCTATCTAATACCACGAGCCCATACACTATTACTTACTACTTGTGGTCCCTTACATGATATGGGTTAACCACCTTATTTATTACTATGGCCCATCCCATTATTACATTATTCCCTTGGGTACCTCCCTTTGTACCCCATATTATCCCCCTAGGTATATTACAAAGTTATCTATTTCTACTTTAGTGAATTTATTGGGTTTATTTACATCTACAACATTTATATCTATCTCACTATTTATGATGTCATCTACTGTACAATCAGTATCTATGTTACAGTTTTGGAATTCTCCCTCAACATTCATAAAATTATAGATTTGAGAATCTTGTGAAAGATCTACCAATATTTCAGATTATCAAGTATAACAAGCCCGTGTCTTACCTTTGCATTGTACTGGTGATTGGGTTGAAAAGGTAATCTGCAAGTGCTAGAAAAAGTAGCCAAGCTGTGAGCTTGCATGTTTTGTTTCCTAGGAATAATGGCAAAATCAATTTCAAGAAGTTCTTTAATCAGATCTAGAACAGTTTCTCTGTATTGGCTAAGTCTAGGATTATTCACAGAATACTCTCCTTTAATTTTTTTTTTATGATCAATTCCAACTCTCCCAAGATAGAAACTCTCTTGGCTCCAAGGTTTCTTACAATTTGCAATCCTAAGATTAAAGCTTCATACTTTGCCACGTTGTTAGTGCATTTGAAGTTTAATATGAAGACATGACCTTTAGAATGATTATTTTCCATGTTATGAATCCAAACTCTTGCGCCTGCTCCTAATCTATTCACTGAACCATCAAAATCTAGGTGCCACCTAGATTCATGAAATATATTATCGCTGTCAGGTTCTTTATGTTTTTCTTCTAAAGTTGTGATTTCATTTTTTCCATTTTCTAAATTATACACGATAAATGAGTCTAGATCATAATGCATGGAATAAATAGGGTAATTCTGCGGTCTTTCTGAACTACTTACCATGTATTTCATGAAGGTTTCTCTATAAATCTTTCTTTGTTGTCCAAATACATAAATGGTAGCATATGACATGTCTAACTACAGAGATCCTTGTAATTTTTCTCCCCCATGAGTGAGATAACAACATACCATATTTAGGTGTAATATAAACAACTACTATGTCCATAACAATACTTTTTACTGGACATTGGACTAGAGTTACACACAGATCTTTTATCAAGCTTAGGCATTTGACTTGACTAGAATAAAAGGAAAACAAGTCCTTGTAGGGTATAGTGATGTCTAAGTTTAATCTTTCCATGATTGCTTTAGGCATTAGGTTATGAGATGCTCCTGAATCTAACATAGCATTATGTATGATTTTATCATGAACGTTTATGTAGAATTGAGGAATACCCCATTGTTGATGTTTTCCATTCACTTCTGGACCAAACAATAACTCAGGTTGATCATCATTAAGGTTTACAACATATTCACCTTCACCTATGTCAAGTGTTTCAGTAATTTGTGCTTTGTATGATTCATTTTTCACCAGCTCCGTTAAAGGAACTGGTATTTTTAATTTGGCTATCTCAATTTTGATATTGAATGGCATTTGAGTTTTGCATAGTTGAATGATTTCATCTTTAGCAATTTGGGTTTGTGTGTTTTTGTCTTCTTTACCAACACTTGGTAATTCAGTTTGTGTATCAATAGTTTTGCTTTCAATTTTCTTGTTTGGAATAGTTTGAGTAGCAATTGAAGTTTCAGTTTCAGCTGAAGTTATGTCTATAATTTTTAGGCTAGAAGCCTCCTGAGTTCCTCTAGGTAGAATTTGTAGAATTTTGGTCACAGGAGCTTATGCTATTTTCTTAGTTTGGGTTTGGAATGATTTCTTAGTAGGAAATTCTGTGTTATTTTTGCTTCTAAGGCTATATTGTTTGTGAACTTCATAGATAGGAGATTCATACCCTTGTTTGTAGTCAAGGGACTCTCCAGATTCTAATTGTAATTGTTGTAACATGTACAATTCCTATTCTTCCTGGGTAAGAAAAATGGCATCTTCATTGTTTACTCCCATCAAGTTTATATGGGTGTCTTGGTCTTCTTCAAGCTGTTGTGAACCTTCAGCATAATTTTCCTGGAAAGGTGGCCTAATTTGTTGATTGGGTGTACCTTCTTTTGATTTTCCAATATTAGGATTGTTCGTAAAGTCAGGGTTTGTGATTTGAGGTCCTTGTTGATTTTCCCACTGAGGTTTTCTTTCCATATTCTCTAATTTATCCATTATATTTTCTAAACATTTAGCCAAACTATCTATCTTAACATCTGAAGTGGATGGTTGTTCCTTAATGGTAACTCTCCTGTCATTCCTCATTCTAGCTATCTTAGCCAACAAGTTAGCTTCTACACTAACTACATCACTCTGCATCTATTCTAAAGTTGTAGGGTTTATTTCTCTTAGTTGGTAAGACATATTAGTGTCAAAACCATCAGGAAATTTGATTAGTGCCAAGTTTGGTGGAGGTTTGATATTTACAGGGATTGCATTATAAATACTGTTAAATCTAGTACTCTTGAACAGATTCATTAGGAGCTCTTCTAATGTTTTCATATTCACACAATATTTGTAAAGGATTTTTCTTTCTTTCCCATCTATTGACAAACAAGCTATGGAAAATAGTTAAATCAGAAATATGACTAGTAGGTAAAGCTTTAAACCATTTCTTGACATCTCCTGCTAGTGTTTGTGCAAATAATCTCATCTGTACATCTTCTTTATCAATTTCATGTAAATCAAAATAATCATTCATTTTATTTACATGTTGTTGTGTAGTATATTGACTAGTACCATCAAACTGAAAGATTTTACTCTGGTAGTCTTGGGGCATGGCATGTACTTGAGCTGGTAAGGTTAAAGGAGCATATCTAGTAGCCATGGCTAAGATTCTAGCTTGGCTAGCAGGTAAAGTGGTAGTGCTTGAAGATGAATTTGAAGTGCCTGCAAATGAGCTTGAAGTGCTAGAAAATGTAGCAGAAGTGCTAGAAGATGAACTTGAAGTATTTGGAGATGGAAATAAAACTCTGGGCTGATGAACGATTCTATGGAATGAAGCGTAGTGGAAATAATAGATGAGGTGGTACTAAAAAAAGATGAATATACAGAGTCTAAGGGAATGGTAGAAGGCTTAGGAGTAGCAGCAATTAGGGCAGCTAATTCAATTGACTATTGAAAATAGGCTTCGTCTATGTACCTTATCAAAGTTGAGGTTAAAGCATCAAGTTTGTCAAAAGTGTCTAGAACATGTTGATCTAAGTCAGGATGTATAGTATTATTCTTTGATTCAATAAATTGAATAAAAGTAGGTCTATTACAGTATCATGGACTGAATTTTTAGATTTGGCATGAAACAAAGAATGCTCAAATGATAAATCAAATTAAAAATCATCTATGTTTGATAACTCTTTAGGAAGTGAATTTGCTTTGATTAGCTGACTAATGCTTTCTTGACTTTCTACTTTATTGTTTTTTCTTAAGATTCTGTCGGGATTATAAACAATTATAGCAGGATTTGAATCTGGATGTGCCCTGGTATAGTATGTTCTTTTGGAAGCCAAAATTTTAAATTTTTTATTTTTTAATGAAGCTTTTTGACAACCCTAAAATGGCCTTAAGGTGAAAAGATGAGAATTATGATTTCCTTTAAGGTTTATTAAATTGAGGACTGATTTCCCGAGTACGGTTGCCGCTATGTTATCACTCCAAAATTTCCCTAGGGTTGTTATGTTGTGTTTAAGGACATAATAGAGGTAACCACAAACCTACTTTTGAGATCAGGATCTAGCCTTCCTAATGCTCAGAGATGGCTCTCTCTTAATGGTTTAACTTTGTTGAGTTAATTGATTTTAGGCTAGTTATGTGAGCTTGATTTGGTTTTGATTTGATTTGTTGGTGGAATTACTGACTTAGATGGATAGAACACTGTCTATTTTCCATTAGGCTATGGAGTCAATGTGTCAAGAAAACAGGACTAAATCAAGTTCTAAAGGAAGTGTCCATAGGGCAAGGTAGTTGAGAAAATTTAGATCTTTTAGGCTAAAGGATGAAGTGGTTTTGAATCAGGGTCAAGAAGAAGTTAAGGATTTCTCAAATCGGGTAATGAGGGAAATGAAAGAGGCCAATCAAAACTAGGGAGCAATTAAGAATTCCCTACTCTAGCTATCAAAAGAAAACATCAAAATGAATAATTGTTCAAGACAAAGTGTACTTAAACAAATTATGTAATAATATTCCAGTTATTACATCCAAATTTGGAAAACATGTAAGTATGTGAAATACTTAAGAAAATAACAATTTAACAAATGAAAGATACTTCACTGAAGTGGCCCAACACATGAATCCTGTAATGCAATGCCTTTATTACTCAGTCTAGTCCGCTGACTTGAAAATGTTACAATAAACCCTTAGGTTTCAGATCAATACAACCATAGAAAGGTTCAACAATCCACCCTTCAATACTTAGAATTATGAAGTATTTATACAAAAACTATTACAAAATATCCTAAAATTGATTTAGGAATTATTAAACTAAAATGAAATATCTTCATGCAAGAAGATAGAGACAACTATCTAACTAATGCAAGTTGTCCCTGTTTATTTGGCTTTGCTGTTTGCTTTCATTGATATTTTGTTGCTTTATCTCTTTTGTTGTTTTGCTTTATGCTGGTTGTCCCTTTACTCTACCTTTGACTTTTAAACTCTGTCTTTCATATGATACTCTTTAACTTAATTGATATGTTACTCTTTACTATTTTACCTTGACTGCTCTTGACTACTCTATTTTCACTGTTTTACCTTTCATTTTCACAGTAAATCATTCAACTTTTCCCAAGACTCTGCATCTGGTAATTTAATATTTACCATTCTTCTGAAGATTTCATTAGCCTCTGTGTATTTTGCAAATGTAGGTTTGTTGATAAAGAGATATTTTACCTCATGCTGGAGGTAAAAGAGATTCTCAAAAGTCTGATAGAGAACTTTTCCTGTTGGAATTCCTTTCATGGCTAAATTTTTTGCTTGTTCCTTTGCCACTTCTATGATTTTATTATCATAGTCTTCATGCCTCATAAACTTGTCATTAATGACCAATGGATTAGATAGGCTTTTCTGCCTCAAAACATCAAATTTGACCATAAACCTGGCTATTGCTAGCTCCATTTTTTGGAATTTCTCCTGAAGTTGTACCATCAAGTTGCTCTTAGAAATCACCTTTTTCACTTCTAGAATTGTTTCAGTCCCGTCACTTATGCCAATCTCTTCCAATTCCTGTTTGTTCTTGGAATTAAGAAACTTAATGATTTCATTGGCCAACTATGTCTTCTTACCAGGTTCTTCCTTAACTTTTTGAATAGCTTTAGTTGCTTCCTTGATTAAATCCTTCTGCTCAAAGATGACTTGGATGGATGGCCAAATATCATTAGCAGAGTTAATGATATTGGCCCACAAC
Source organism: Pinus tabuliformis (assembly GCA_031772625.1). Classification (NCBI taxonomy): domain Eukaryota; kingdom Viridiplantae; phylum Streptophyta; class Pinopsida; order Pinales; family Pinaceae; genus Pinus; species Pinus tabuliformis. The sequence continues at coordinate 2,031,634,671 of CM062817.1, read as the reverse complement.
TGCTGCTTTGCTTGGGTAAGTGGTTCTTTCAGTGTCAATTCTTTCTCTAACTTCTGTATTGTCTCAGTCAATCTGTTTGACTTCTGTGTTTCATTTTAATGCATGATTTGTGCCAACTTATTTTCATCTTCTCGACTTTTTATTTGATCTTTAAGTCTATTTATTTCATTTGTTTGGATGGACATATCCTGCATAGCGTTGATTAATTTACCTGCTTCATCACTAGGATGAGCTACAACTGTAGATGATTCTGTAACTGATGTAGTTGCTGATGTAGTGGAAAGTATTATAGCTATTGGAACTACTGTGGCCACTAAAGCTGCTAAAGTAGAAGGAACTGCTGTAGTAACTATGGGAATAGTAGTGACAGGGATTGATTCCATGTTCGCCTTTTTATCTTGCACTAACTTATCCATCTCATTTTCCATTTCTATTAATTGAGCAATTAACTGAAGAATGAATTTCATCATCTCATTTTTTAAAAATTTTGATTCTCTAGAACTTCCTTGGTCTGTGGATGTTCAGTAGGAGGCAATTTTAGCTGCTTCTTCAATGCAACAATTGTAGGAATTTACAAGGTAAGTTCCTCAGAAAGAATACCAAAAGGACACCGCTCACAACCAGATCACAGATCAATACACCAGTATTTTTGACGTGGTTAAAACCCTCAAAGAGGGAAACAGTCCACGGCCTGTCCCAACGTGGGTACTACAGGCAATTTATTAATCAAAGAATGAAAATTTACATAAGCTTCTCTCATGCACTGATTACCCGAACAATGACCCTCCATGCGCTTTAAATAGAACTCACGGACCAATCGGGTGTCAAGCCATGGATCAAGTGTCGGTAATACCGAGGAGAGAATGAACCGTCGGATCACTACATATCGTGACCGTCGGATTGTAAGTTACAAAATGTACAACGGTAAAGAAACACACTTTACCTAACTCTATACCTAACTCTACACTAGACCAAGTTGAACTTAACTATATCCTATGTGTCGGAATATCCTAACATCCCCCTTAAGAACAACTTGGGATAGGATTGAAGGATTTACAAATATGACACAATAGGAGAAGGAAGGAGGCACTAGAGCCTATCCCCCCTTAGTGACAACTTCCTGAACTCCAAGCATATGTCGAAGTTTAGTGAACTTCGCCTCTGTGAGAGCCTTTGTGAAGATGTCTGCAACCTGATCATCTGTTGGACAATATTGCACTTCAAGAACATGGTCATGAATGAGCTTTCTGATGAAGTGCATGTGTAGTTCAATGTGTTTGCTGCGCTGATGCTGGACTGGATCTTTGCATAGCTGAATGGCACTTTGATTATCACACCAAAGTGCGGTTGGATGCTGCTGCTCAAAGCCAAACTCTGATAGGATCTGACGAAGCCACAAGGCTTCCTTACTAGCTTCCACGACACCACGATACTCTGCTTCTACTGACGAAATAGAAATGGCAGCCTGTTTCTTACAAGCCCATGTAATAGGTCCTGAACCAAGAGTGAAGACATAACTGGCAGTAGACTTCCGATCATCAGGGTCACCAGCCCAATCAGAATCAGTGAAACCAACTAACAGAGGAGCTGCTTTGGCACTGTAATGAATCCCAAACTGTACTGTACCTCGAACATAACGAAGTATTCTTTTAGCTGCTTTCCAATGACTTTCACGGGGGTTTTGCATAAAACGAGCAACAAGGCCAACAACAAAGGAAATATCAGGACGAGTATGGGTTAAATACAAGAGTTTTCCTACAAGTTGACGGTATAAGGTAGCATCAACTTCAGGAGAAGTACAAGAGACTGAAAGTTTGACTCCAGACTGAAAGGGAGAAGGGGCTGGCTTACAGTCTTCCATGTGAAAATGACGAAGAATATCACAAGCATACTTGGACTGGGAAAGGAAAATACCCTCCTTGGATTGCAAGACTTGAAGACCGAGAAAATAGTGTAAGTGTCCTAAGTCTGTCATTTCAAATTTCTTTTTAAGGCTGGACTTCACATGGTTTATAAGGTTGGGATCACTACCAGTAAGAATAAGATCATCAACATAAAGCACAAGGATGATAAGAGAGTTGCCCACTTTCTTGGTGTAGACAGTATTGTCAGAATGACACCTAGAAAAGCCAGATTCTAAAAGAAAGCTATCCATTTTGGCATACCAAGCCTGAGGAGCTTGCTTGAGGCCATAAAGGGATTTCTTAAGTCGACAAACAAGGCTGGAGTCTGTTTGTATGAAGCCAATGGGTTGTTCCATATAGATTTCTTCCTGCAAGTCCCCATGCAAGAAGGCAGATTTAACATCCATCTGATGGACTTCCCATTTTAAAGAGGCAGCAAGGGAAAGAACAAGGCGGATAGAGTTCATTTTGGCAACAGGGGAGAAGGTTTCAGTGTAGTCAATGCCTTCAACCTATGAAAAGCCCTTAGCAATGAGACGAGCTTTATGTTTATCAACTTTCCCATCTAGTCCATACTTGGTTCTGTAAACCCATTTACATCTAACAAGTTTGCATCCCTTTGGTAGAGGAACAAGATCCCATGTATCATTTGTCATCAATGAATGATATTCTTCATTCATAGCTGCTTCCCAATGTGGATGGCCTGAAGCTTCTGCAAAAGTGTCAGGATCATGATTTACTGGAGCTTGAGCGAGTAAAGAAGAGGCTCTTCAAACTGAGAACGTGTACGTCGCTGATCTGTAGGATCACCGGCAAGATCACCTGCTGCATCCCGAGTAGCACGGACCCATCTTGGAAGTTGAGGATCCTGAGAAGGTGGGGGAGGATTATCATCCTCGATTTCATCATCTGAAGAAGAAATGTTTTCAAAAGTAGAAGAGATAGGAAGAGGTGGCACATCCGCCGGACTAGGCTCGCAGGCCGATTTATTTTCATCAAATTTTACATCTCTTCTAATGATAACATTTTTGGACTTAAATGGAATAAGTCTATAACCTTTTACATCTTCAGAATATCCAACAAAAGTACATTTCTCACTCTTAGGTTCTAAAGCTTTATGCTTTTCATCTGGAATATGGGCCCATGCTTCACTTCCAAACACACGAAAGTGACTTACATCTGGTTTAATGTAACTCCAAGCTTCTTCTGGAGTGATATTCTCTATAACCTTAGTAGGAGTGCGATTGATTATATAATTTGCACAATTAATTGCTTCGGCCCAAAAACTAAGACTGAGTCCTTTAGATTGCAGCATACAATTAGCCATTTCCTTTAAGGTGCGATTTTTCCTTTCAGCTACACCATTTTGTTGTGGAGTGTATGGAACAGTATGTTGCATTTGAATTCCATTTTCGGTGCAAAAAGTTGATGAATGTGTTTTTAACATATTCTCCACCATTATCAGTTCTTAGCTTAAGAATTTGATGTCCAGATTGTTTTTCAACAAAGGCTTTGAAGGCCAAAAATGTGTTAAATACTTCGCTCTTGAGTTTTAAGAAGTATACCCAAGTGCGTCTGGAGAAATCATCAATGAAAGTTAAGAAGTACTTGCAGCCAGAGAATGAAGCAACAGGAAGAGGACCACATAAATCACTGTGCACAAGCTGTAAAGGGGCTGAGGCGTGCCAAGAGGCACGTTTGTCAAAACTGTCCCGATGATGTTTTCCGAGTACACATCCGGAACAAACACCATCTCTGCAAGATACCATAGGAAGACCTGTCACCATATTTTCTTTACATAGATGCTGAAGGGAGCGATAGTTTAAGTGACCAAATCGCTCATGCCAAAGTTTGCTCACTTCATCATTATGAGCAACAAATACTGAGGGAAGATTTGATGACCCAAAGTTGTGAAACTTATACAACCTTGTGGAATCATTAGCAAGACCAGTAGCTAGAATCTGTTTAGGATCTTTTAGATCCTTGATTACAACATCATGAGGTGAAAATTCAACAATTTTACCTTCACCTGAATGAGTTATCTGATAGACAGATAGAAGGTTGCAGGATAAGGTTGGAACACATAATACATCATTAAACTGACCATTGTCTAGATGAACAGTTCCAGTCCCTACAACATTAAGAGATCTATCATCACCAACATATATATTTTTGGTGTTACAATCATTTAAAGAAGAAAACATGGCTTGGTTTTTGGCCATGTGATAAGAGGCTCCAGAATCAATGAGCCACTCATGAGAATGAGAAGAAGAAGAAGATACATTTAATGCATAACCAGACTGAGATGATTGACAACGACATGCAGAAAGTGCCATTCCGGAAGTTGAAGTTGAAGTAGGCTCCACATGGATGTTATGTTTCTTCATTGCGGCTTCCAAGGCTTCCATCTTCTTGAAGCATTTAGATTCTAAGTGGCCATCTCGATTACAAAAGTTACAATGTCTATCAGTCTTCTTCCATTTGTTTTTATTGGTCTTATCATTTTGCTGAAATGATCTTTCATTTTGAGGCTGAGTTGGTTTAGGACCATTCTTTTGAGGATATGACTTCTTAGGATTCTTTGAATTTGGTTGCTGCTGGGCGGCTAATGCTTTCGTGGAAGAGTTTCCAAGATTAAGAAGACCAAGGTGTAAGAGTTTTTCTTGTTCTCTTATTAAGGAATCACAAAAGGAGTCAAAGGAAGGGGCCTTGTAGTCTTTTCCTTGACAAATGAAAGCTTCCCTTGTAGAATGGAAAGTGGAAACAAATACAGAGTAGACTGGTCCCAACTTAGTAAGGATGGAATAAATAAGGTTACCATCTTCTTTCTTAACTTTAACACCTTCCAAGAGATATCTAAGAGTCTTGAATTTGGATAAGAAATCTTCAATGCAAGAAAAATTATTAGGATCCAAAGTAAGCAACTCATTTTCAAGTTGATGGGCTCTAATTTCATTTTTAATCCCAAAAACTTTAGCGAGTTTTTCTAATGCTTCATGAGGAGTCTCAAGTTCTGCAATGTGGAATCTAAGATCAGGAGAAATAGACATCCCTATCAAACCACGTGCTTGATCTTGTCTATTTTCCCATTTTGCAGCCTTGTCTTCATCTTTTGGTTTCTTCTCTTGGTCTGTGGCTATTCTGAAGAGACCTTTACTTCTAAGTAAATCTTCCATGTAGGCTACCCATTGGAAGTAGTTAGTGCTGTCAAGAATGACTTGGCATGGACTTTCCATTTTAAAAAAAAACTGAAGTTGAAGATGCTGAAAGTAAGTGTTCCAATGGATAGATCTCGAAAAAATAGGCGGTTTTAAAAAAAACGGCTCTGAAAAAGGCTTCCGGATGAAGAAGTTATGACTTTTTAAAAAAATTTGTTGACGTTGCCGGCAAAGTGCGCGAATGTGCGGGAATGAAAAAAACCGCTCCCACAAAATGGAGAGGGGGGGGCCTTGGTTTGCGTGCTTGCCTTGAGAAAGCTCTTTTTTCCCTACGAAACACAAAACACAAAACCCAACACGAATATGCAAAGAAAAACGAACCTTGCGGCTCGAAGTTAGCTTTAGCCAAAAAACTAGAATTTTTTTTTAAAAAAAATCTCAAAGTTAGCTTTAGCCGAAAAACTAAATATTTTTCTCAATGTTTCTGATTTTCCGAGATCACACTAAGGTGTAGGGAAAAGAGCATACGCATGAGAAAAATCCTTCCTTTCTGTTTCTGATTTGCCCAGATCGCATAGAGTCGCAGGGCAAAGAGCATACACAGAAATGAAAGGTATAGATCCGGTTAAAAAAAAAGGCTAAATAAACCGAAACCGAAATAAGTAGAGAGAAAATAACAGTAAACTGCAAAAAACACTGTATACCTCCCGATCTGAAAAATGACGCAGCTAGGGCTACCGGAAACCTTTTCGCGTGAAACGAAAGGGGTTTCTCACTGGAACAGATGCTCCGAACGCAACAGAGCAGTCCTCTCGGCCTGAAAGCAGTCAGAAACAGCAGATCTAGGAAACGACAGCCGCATGCAGTTCTACCGGCTTCAGATTTGGATCACCAATGGACGCGGCCCTCAAATAGCTCTGATACCATGTAGGAATTTACAGGGTAAGTTCCTCAGAAAGAATACCAAAAGGACACCGCTCACAACCAGATCACAGATCAATACACCAGTATTTTTGACGTGGTTAAAACCCTCAAAGAGGGAAACAGTCCACGGCCTGTCTCAACGTGGGTACTACAGGCAATTTATTAATCAAAGAATGAAAATTTACATAAGCTTCTCTCATGCACTGATTACTCGAACAATGACCCTCCATGCGCTTTAAATAGAACTCACGGACCAATCGGGTGTCAAGCCACGGATCAAGTGTCGGTAATACCGAGGAGAGAATGAACCGTCGGATCACTACATATCGTGACCGTCGGATTGTAAGTTACAAAATGTACAACGGTAAAGAAACACACTTTACCTAACTCTATACCTAACTCTACACTAGACCAAGTTGAACTTAACTATATCCTATGTGTCGGAATATCCTAACAACAATGTCTGCATTCTTTTTCTTAATGAGTTCTTCTGCACCTTTGACATTCTTTGGATCATATCCCACTTCAATAACCAAATCTTCAAGGGATTTAATTATGTTATCTTTAGCTTGTGAGGATGCCTTCTCTAGTTTTAACTGTGCTTTGATGTTCTCTAGAGAATTTTGTAGTTTTTTTACACTCATAGCTTTGTTGGTCATAGTTGAGTATAGCATTTCTCTAGCTTGCTTATGAAATTCTATTTGGTCTATAGGATGAATATCTTTGGTAGGAATATCATAATATATCTTTTTGTAATCTGCTAATGACTTAGGATGTTGTACTATGGGCTGCAAAAAGGTCATTTTCATTTTTCCTGTCTTATAATCAAATGCAAAAAGTAATATGTTATGGCCATGAGGAGTCTACTTCAAGTACTGTGAGTATATTTCAACTTTTATTTCTTCCTTTTTGACCTTAATATATTTGTATCGTTCTTTGATGTCTATTTCTTTGCACATTGGTTCACTTAAAGAAGAGACTTCAACACTATGCTACTTCTGGATGATCTGAGCACTAGAAGTTGAAGGCTAATGAGTTTCCTTTGAAACTAATGGAAGTGCATTTTCTTTAATTACAGTGTCTATATCAATGATCTCAACTGTATCAATTACTTCTTCTTGCTCATTTACTGGATTCAACTTTTTTCTTTTTCTATACATAATTTCAGATTTGTTATCTGTTGTGTCTTTGTTTGAGCAAGAACCTTCTTCTCTAGTCCTTTTTTCATTTCTGTCCTGTAGGGCTGGAGTATGTAGAATGGAACTAGTATCCATCTGCTCCTCCATATTCAGTAAGGTGTTTTCCAACCACTCAAACTGGTTGGCATATCTTTCAATCTCTGGCTTGGACTCATGTATAAAAGGGCTCAATTTAAACTTGAGTCTCAATTTGTTTATGACACCCAAAGGATATACTACCATTTGAAACTATCATTGAACTTCATTTCTTGTAAGCATCTTTCTACTTCCTCTCTAGTATCCCTATTATCGCAGATAAAAGGACCAAGCTGGTTCTTGATTTTAAATTGTGTTTTCTTCTTGGCTGATATAAAATTAACATCATCTGAATTTATGATCTGCTTGATATATTCTAGTGCAAATATCCTCATGGGGAGATATTTGGGCATCTTATATGGAGTGAGTTGACATCCATACACCCTAACTTCAGTGTAGTTACGGTATAAATAGCAGTCTCCTGTTATATTGTGTTTGGACAACTGTAAAACTTTCTTTATTTCATCACTGACCTTGGGTTGATTGCTACTGCTTAGCATGTTAACCACTAGGTGAAAAAATGAATCAATGAAATCCTTGTAGCTGAAATCAGTGGAATATTTTTGGATTAAGGGTGTCCAAAAGATAACAGATATAGGATTTCCCTTAGTGTCCAGTTTTTGGATGTTAACTATAAACCTTTCTTATTGGAAATCTAGAAACATATGGAACAATATTGAAGAGTATTTGAATACTCTTTCATCTAGAAATCTGATCAATCGATCATGGATTCTGTCTGCTAAGAATTGGGTAAAATTGAAAACTGTAGCTGGAGGGTTGCCTGAGCAAAAAATAGAAAGGAAACCAAGTATAGGTTCATCTACATGTTCATCAGTAGTATATCCTAGAATCAATTGATTAACCTATTAGAAATGTTGTGCAAAGTTTGAGTATAGGCCTTTGGTACTTTAGG